>CM066331.1:9140759-9648804 GCA_033807585.1 Hydrophis major
CCTTCTAGGTTATTCCTACTTGTGTTGGATTTCATCTTTCGCTTTGGTCTATTGCCACTTTGTCAGATATAACTCCATCTGGCCGCTGTTTCTTAAATTGCTCCAATTTATTTGGTGTTCTCATGATACTTATCAATTAGTTTGTTACCAGGTATGGGCGGCACAAGTCAGATATGAAATTCTGCCCACTAACAGGCTTCTCTTGTCCTACGAAAGCGGAGTCATATGTCCCTTTTTGCTAAGTTTCTGCAGTTTTTTTTTTCTTCCACGTCCTTATCTATCAATACTTCGGCATTTACTCCTTGACTTGCTACTGCTTGCATTTTAAAGCGTGGGACACCAGATCTCCCAAGGGGATCCTCTTGGCTGTAGCTTCTCTGGAAATTTTCTTTCAGGCTAGGAATCTAACCCTTTTATTTCTCATTGTATTAAATGTGCAGTTTACAAACTCTGAAAGGTAAGGTTTTCATGTGTAAGATTTGGAAGTCAGACATAAGGACAAAGTGGCGCCTGCAAGCTAATTCGCACAACCATGTAGCTTTCTCTTGAAACCGAAAACCATCACATCAACTTCTAATCAATTTCAGGCAAAATCCTCTTCTCACATTTAGGTTCAAGGTATCTAAATCATGCTTCATCGTACCCATATTAAAGGATGATCCCTTGCATTTTAAAGAGAGTTTTCTCCCGCAAAATGTGACAAAATTGGCACAATGGCGCATCTTCCAAGCACACGGGTGTTTCAGATTCACAAACATTTTTTAAGCCTGGCAAGAGATGAAAATATATTTCCATTTGTGCTTTTCCCATAAAAGAAAGTAAGTAAATTATGCTCCTTCCTTCTTAGAAAGAACATTCTTGATATCAGTAAGTAAGATTTATTTGGTGTTTCTGAGTGTCTTTTAACTGATATAGAAGAAAATAGTTTTTTTTCTTTTTTTAACGGATTAGTCTTTAAGTCATTGAGTCTGTCATCTGCACCTCTATTACTGTCTGGTTTGGTTCTGCAACCCAACAGGATAGTCACAGACTTCAGAGGATAATTAGGACTGGAGAAAAAACAATTACGACCAATCTGCCTTTAATCGAGGACCTATATACTGCATGAGTCAAAAAGAGGGCTGTGAAAATATTTGCAGAAACCTCATATCCCAGACATAAACTGTTTCAACTCCTACTCTCAAAATGAGTTTTAGAGCACTGCACACCAGAACTACTAGACTACAAGAACAGTTTTTCCCTGAATGCCATCACTCTGCTAAACAAATATTTCCTTCAACACTGTCCAACTATTTACAAAGTTTGCACTACTATTACTATTAATCTTCTCATCACTCTTTATCGCCCATCCCCTCCCACTTGTGACTATATGACTGTAACTTTGTTGCTTGTATCCTTACAACTTATGCTGACTGTTTCCTAGTATGATTTGATTGCTTATTGTACCCTATGATTATCATTAAGTGTTGTACCCTATGATTCTTGACTCTTGACGAACGTATCTTTTCTTTTATGTACACTGAAAGCATTTGCCTCAAGACAAATTCCTTGTGTGTCCAATCACACTTGGCCAATAAAGAATTCTATTCTATTCTATTCTATTCTATTCTATTCTATTCTATTCTATTCTATTCTATTCTATTCTAATTCCTATTCTATTCTATTCTATTCTATTCTAATTCCTATTCTATTCCTGAGAGCATTTGCACCAAGACAAATTCCTTTGTGTCTAACCACACTTGGCCAATAAAGAATTCTATTCTATTCTTATTCCTACATTCTCTTCTCTTCTCTTCTCTTCTCTTCTCTTCTCTTCTCTTCTCTTCTCTTCTCTTCTCTTCTCTTCTCTTCTCTTCTCTTCTCTTCTCTTCTAATTTAAAGCCAAGAGTGGGGGTGTCCAAGCTTGGTAACTTTAAGACTGATGGACATCAACTCCCAGAATTCAAAACCAAAATTTGAATCAGTTCAAAAATTTGGTTGCTTGGCAACTGACTCATATTTAGGGCATCTGCAATGTCCTGAGTTCATGTAACCACTTTTTAATGACTTGCAGAGAAGCCAAAGCAATAGGGAAGCCTGATTCTCTTAACAATCCTGTTATTAATTTCACAACTGCAGTGATTCACTTAACAGCACTGACAAGAAAGGTCATAACATGGGGCAAAAACTCAAAACAACTGCCTCATTTTGCAACAGATTATTTTGGGCTCAACTGTGGTTTGCCACAATTGTGACTCTTTGTGATTTGCCACTTAGGTATTAGGTATTCCTTGAGCATCTTACTCAATCATTTGGATAAAATATCAAACTCCAAAAACATTACCAGGATAAAGTAACAGTCGTAGATCAAACTGAAATACATTTTTTTAATAGGGTTTTTACACAGTTGATATTTATTAAATTGTCTGATGTAATTATTATTATTTTTGGATGATGACTTACACACACTGATTGAAAAGAACAACAACCAACAGATAAGAATGCTTTAATTGCCAAGGCTGAGCTCGTTAAGTAGAAAAATACAGGATTATTTGAATCCATTCAGAGGCCATGTAGATTTGCAATTTGCATGACACAAGAATCACATGACCAGCTAACAGAAAATACTCCCCCTTCTCCCCTCCCCCTCCAAGGCCACCACAAAACTTTAAATTTGTAGGCTTTGTTCCGTTATGTATTCTGGTGCTGTGGTAAATTGGACTAAGTCAAACATTTTGTCCTTGGGCAACAAGGTTCCAAATGTTGGATGAAACAAAAAAGATTTGGTGATGTCCAGATTACTTATAGAGGTTTTTTTTTTTCCCAGTTGCCAAGAGATTTATTGTTTGCTGAGATGTTTGTGTGCCTGTTCTTTCTCTTTCATCCCTTCAGTACTTGAAAAGGAGAATGGTAAGGAAAGATATAGTCTACTCAACACCGATCACCAGGATAGACTACTCAACACCAATCACCAGGATAGACTACTCAACACTGATCACCAGGATAGACTACTCAACACTGATCACCAGGATAGACTACTCAACACCGATCACCGATCACCAAGAAAGATTGAAACTCCTATTTCTCAAACATGCTGATTCAAGAACATCAGTGGAAAAAAAGATAGCAGCAGCTACCTGATGCTGCTATTGCTCTTTCTCTGTTGTTCCTCTTGGGTAGCTCACATTCATTTGCCATGTCAGCAAAAATCCAGGGGAAACTTGTTTAAAGAGAGATCCAACCTAATAGTAAGGAGAAATGTTCTGACAGTGAAAACAATATCAACAGAATAGCTTGCCTCTCAGAATTGTGGGTGCTCCATCAGTGAAGATTTTTCATAAATAAACCAGACAACCATTTGATTTGGATGGTATAAGGTCTCCTTGAGCAGTAGGTTGGACTAGAAGACCTTTGAGGCTCTTCCGCTGTTATAATTCTATCTTCTATGGACATTAGACACAGCAGCAAAGAAACACAGAACTTTCCCTTGGCTTCATGTCATCTACAACTCTTGATCTTTCAGTCTTATCCTGCAAGATATGGGGCAATGTGTAAATGACAAGGGGAGACCTTAATGGGGACTCTGGACCTAAGGGGTCAAATGTAGATGCTTTCTCTGCTTCCACTACATTTATAACATTCTCTACAATGAAAAACAACCAATCTTGATGTTGTATAAATCATCATTTCCTAATCAGGCACCAGATAGTGTAACAACTTCCAGAATTATCCACCATGCTGAGAATTGAAACTTAAGATGTTTGTAGAGCACTAACTCAGGGAAGACTAATGTATGTATCTATATTTTAGTCCTCATCCAGGAATAAGCTCATGCAGTTTCTCCCATGTCCTTCATAGGTTCATTACCTAAGAATTAATTTTCCTAGATGTGGGGATGTCCACCAACCTGACTGGCTTTAAAGACAGCTTCACAAATTCCTGACAGATCAGCTCTATGAAGGATTGGTAGTATTGATTAGACTCAATATTTCGAACATCATGTTTTGAAATTCTAATTGCAAGGTAATAATGATGGGGGAAAAGATAAGGTTACCATGGTATGCAAAAAAGGGGGGGGTTTCTAACTCCTTTGTTGACATCTAGTGATCACCTGGATTTCTACACTCCATGAAAAATATAGACAATCAATCCGAATAGAGCTGGAAGGGACCTTGGAGGTCATCTAGTCCAGCCCCCTGCTCAAGCAGGAGATCCTATACCATTTCAGACACATGGCTATCCAGTCTCTTCTTAAAAACCTCCAGTGATGAAGCGCTCACGATTTCTGAAGGCAAAGCTGTTCCACTGTTTAATTGTCCTCATTGTTGTGAAGTTTTTCCTTAATTCCAGCTTACTTCTCTCCTTGTTTAGTTTCCATCCATTGTTTCTTGTCCTGACCTCTGGTGCTTTGGAAAATAAATTGACCCCATTGTCTTTGTGGCCTCCCCTCAAATACTGGAATGCTGCTACCAAGTCCCCTCTAGCCCTTCTTTTCTGTAGAGTAGCCAAACCCAAATCCTGCAACTGTTTGGGTAAGAATAAGATATAATAAAATAACCATTATTCATAAGAATAAGAAAGATGACATTGATAGACATGTGCAGAGCTAGTTGTCTAGGCAAAAATAGCTGATAAAAGAAAATCCAGACTATCCAAACGACATTCCAAAATGTAATAGAGGAGCAGGCAGAGCCTTGGAGAGTGGAGTCAAGCAAGTCATCAGCTTAGAGTCATTACATTCCCCAAAATGGTCCAAATTCAAACCTTCTTGAATTCTGTTGACTTTTATTTAGTACCAATTTAGAGCTGACAATTACTTGACTATATTCTTGTGAATAGGCATGAACAAAAACTCTTCTTAACTGGAACTTAATGTGTGGTCCTAGTTCTTTTAATTCATTAAACTATAAGAAGAAGAAGGAGCTACAGCACAAGCAGACTTGTAAACTTTTGTTATCACAGCCAATTTCAATCAAAAGTACTTCTGGTCTTCTTGTGGAGTTGATTTCATAGTCCTAGTGTATCTAGCAATATTGACAGGGAACTCTAAGAGAACGACATATCTTCACCTCCTGGTTGTATATTTCTAAGGGATATTTAGTTGGTTACTGAGGAACAAAATGGTGGGCCTATAATTATATTTGTATGTTGTTAGAAAAGAAGAAAAGAAAACAGCAGGCTTGCAGGGAGATGTTTTTGTAAATGAAATTTACAAAACACTTCAGCATATGAACGCCAACCACATAAAAGCTGTGGCCTAGTACACAAGTTAAGTGAGCCCATGGGTTGCATTCCTATATTTATACATATATATATTTATATATATTTTTGGAATGTCAGTTGTGTTAATTTGTGTGTAAACTTCTGTCATGTTGCATTCTGTTTTACACTGAGTGTAGCAGGTGGCAACTATCTAAACTTTACTACAGCTATTGTGTGTATCTATAGTTTAATAAACTCTTCTGAAGTTTTAAAAGTGGGACTAAATTTAATGTGGCAAAAGAAGCCAGAGAAAGAATGATGAAGTTGGGAAATGGAAAACTTTCCCAGTGGATCCTTGTGGGAGGGACAGTTGAAGAATAATCTGGAAGGCTACTGACTCCTCTGTTTTACTATGCACCTTTCATATTCCCTTTTGGTCATGTGTTCCAGAGCAAAACTACTGTACTATTAAGGGGTGGAAAGAATTCCAGAAATCACATTCTGCAAGCTTCAAAATTGGCAACTTTAAGGTTTGTGGATCCCCACAACTCCCAGCATTCTTCAGCATGGCTGACTGAGGAACGTTAGGAGTTGAACTCCACAAATCTTAAAGTTGCCAATTTTGGAGAGCCCTGCTTTAGATATCTTGTAATGGTTTTTATTTGTTTATTATTTTATTGATTAGTTGTTGTTGTTTTACCCCTCCTTTATAATTTTTGTAAGTAATTCAAGATGGTGAACAAAGCTAATATTTTTTCCTCTTCCTATTTTTTTTCCCCACAGCAACAACTCTGTGAGGTGAGTTGGTCTGAGAGATTGTGATTGGCTCAATGGTGGTATTCAGCAGGTACTGATCAGTTCTGGAGAACCAATAGCAGAAATTTTGAGTACTTAGGAGAACCGGCAAATACCACCTATGACTGGATATTTTATAGTATCCTTCCCCTGCCATGCCCACCAAGCCACGCCCACAGAATCGATAGTAAAAAAAAAAGTGAATTCCACCACTGGCTTGTCTCAAAGTCACCCAGGTAACTTTTCATGACTAAGAAGAGACTAGAATTCACACTCTCCTGGTTTCTAGACTGGTGCCTTAACCAGCAGAACAGACTGGCTCTTCCTCAGCTGGATTTAGAATTCTCTTGAAATTACAAAACTTTTCAGAAGAGTTTCTTTTTTATATATAACAGTTTTTATTAGAATATAGCACACAAAGAAAATACAAAAGTAAACAGTAGGGAAAATAGGAATGGGAAAAGTGAGGGAAAGAAAAGAGGAAAAAAAGAAAAAAGACATTGACTTCCGATTCTCTTTGATGCAGTAGAATAAGGCATTAACATCAAACTTCAACCTCAACTTTTTTACATGTATATCATAGTATAAAAACTAACCATTTCTATAACAACAAATCTATCCAATCAGTAAAACCCCAAATCAAAGTTTCATTTTTGTCTACCTCAAGCACACAGTCCAGAAGTGGTTTCCAAGTAGAAATAAAAGTATTTGTAAAACAGTCAATTTGGCCATCTCTTTTAACTCCATCAATTTTTGCAACCATTCATCCATTGTGGGGATTGAGGTGACCTTCCATTTCTATGCATAAAGTAGTCTTACTGCCATTAACATATATAACATCAAAGTTTCTAAAAAAAATTTCCAGATCTTTTTCCATTAAACCCAAAAGAAAAGTCTTTGTTTTTTTTTTCTTCTTTACATTCACTTTAAGAATTTTTCAGGAGAGTTTCAAGGACCGCAACAGAAGCTTTCTTGACCCTGTGACCTCCTTCTCCTCCTCAAATTTTGTATTTAGCAAGAATAAAAACTTGGAATAAACACACATAATAGCAGGAACTTTAGCTTTATCAAGATGCTTAACCCAAGTTGTCATGTTGAAAGCCTGCAACTGAGAAGGAAGAAAATGTGTAGAACTTATCAAAAATTGCTTCCTCCTGACCTTTTATTGATCTGGGATAGTTTTAAGAGCATTTTTAAAGAGCGGGGAAACTCAAGAGCTCTGTGGATCATTAAGATTTATTTCACTAGAGGGCGCTACTACTTCATTGCCAGTTTGTGGAAAGGACAAAGAACAACACCGCTTACTGCACTTGGTTTTAGAGGCAAATTTAATCACTTTGAGATAGTGGGACTTTGAGTAATGGTTCGTCATATTAACTAGGGAAGAAAAAGGCTTTGCTTGCAAACCACCATTCAAAGCCTCTTGAATCCTGATCACTTTGTATTCTAGACACTTTGTTCGATGACCCTTCTGGCATGGCACACTTCTGAAAGAATGGATGCTGGAAATGTAATCGGTGTTATAGAAAGAGACCAGTTTCGGAAATCAAGATTTTCTTTGGGGATTGCATTGCACTGGGCACTTCTTGGAAATCCTGGATGAGAAGCATGGAAATCTATATTCAAACCCATGCTAGGTTTTGAATCCCAGTGGAGAACTGACAGTGAGAACGAATTCCACAACTACCGGTGGGTAGTTTGTGCAAATACAATGGGAAAAACCCAGGTGCCTTGTCCGGATTTCTTTTGGAGGGTACAAGTGGGAGATGCTGAATTTTTAAAAGAGAATTTTATGCAACTCAAATCAAAATGCATTCCAGTATAGGATGTGCATAAATGCCTGGTTATTTATTAAATAAACAGGTATTTGTTTATTTCAATAAAGAAAGCCCATCTGTGCGGCATAAATGCATACATGAATACTTTACAAAGATGGACCCAATGGAAAATTGGGAGTATGAAGGCTACTGTCTCAAGTGTTTCTTTTTCTTTCTTTTTTCTTTTTCTTTTAACTTGAATCTCCAGGGGTCTACATTTACATCGTCATTGTATCTGGCAGAGAAAACTGCAGGCATTTTTGAGTGCAAAAATTCACAGGCAGGCATTTGGCCTCCTCCTCCCCCTCCTCCCCCTCTTCCCCCTCCTCCTCCTCCTCCTCCTCCTCCTCCTCCATAGGTTTAGCAAGAATAAATACTCTATTGATTAGTGCAAAAACCCATCCATTACTCTCCTTTCTATCTAGGCCAAGGGGGTTCAACTTTGGCAACTTTAAGACCTGTGGACTTCAACTCTCAGAATTCCCCAGCTGCCATGGGAGTTGGGAGTTGAAGTCTGGGAGTTGAAGTCCACAGGTCTTAAAGTTGCCAGGGTTGGACACCCCTGATCTAGGCAACGAGTTTTATAATCTACCAGATTCTTTTCAATGCCAGCAGACTATCAGTATACTCAGTATACTTGATAATTTACTATTTCCATCTGTTGTCTTTCTTTCAAATAAGGTGTCAGGCAGGACGATTGGGTGGTTGGCAGACATTGGAGCCAAAAAAAAAAAAAAATCAGAATTTTGGTTTTCAAGTGAATGAACACATAAATTTCATTTGTTTGTGACATCTGTTGGAGATGTGTGCAAGCATCCAATTCAGTTCACCCTTCTTTCATTCCCACCTTAGTTTCTTTCGACTGGTGAATTCAGCAAAAAGAAAAAGAAATATACAGTCAATTATATGGATTCTCTTAATTTATGCATTGGGCATTCACTTTTCTTTTTTTGGGAGGAAGGGGCAAGGAAATTCCTAATGATAATATTTTCATACCTGCTTTCCCTTGATATTGGCTTGCATTTTTTTAAAGCCACAAACTACATTGAAAAATATTTAAGCTCTGCAAGTGCATTTGGCTTCTTTTTATGAGTTTGGGAGCAAAGTAAATTAATTGATTTTGGAGGGAGGGGGAGACTATAGACTCCCCTATTATGAAGAAAGAAGGCGAAGGAGAGGGAGAGGGAGGAGAAGGAGAGGGAGAGGGAGAGGAAGAAGGAGAGGGAGAAGGAGAGGGAGAAGGAGAAGGAGAGGGAGAAGGAGAAGGAGAGGGAGAAGGAGAGGGAGAAGGAGAAGGAGAGGAAGAAGGAGAAGGAGGAGAAGGAGAGGGAGAAGAAGAAGGAGAAGAAGGAGAAGGAGAGGGAGAGAGAGAGGGAGAGGGAGAGGGAGAAGGAAGAGAAGGAGAGGGGGAGAGAGAGAGAGAGGGAGAGGTAGAAGGAGATGGAGAGGGAGAAGGAGAAGGAGAGGGAGGAGAAGGAGAGGGAGAGGGGGAGGGAGAGGGAGAAGGAGAAGGAGAAGGAGGGAGGAGAGGGAGGAGAAGGAGAGGGAGAAGGAGGAGCAGGCGAGGGGGAGGGAGAGGGAGAAAGAGAAGGAGGAGCAGGTGAGGGGGAGGGAGAGGGAGAAGGAGAAGGAGGAGAAGGAGAGGGAGAGAGAGAGGGAGGGAGAGGGAGAAGGAGAGGGAGAAGGAGAAGGAGAGGGAGAAGGAGAGGGAGAAGGAGAAGGAGAAGGAGGGGAGAGGGAGAAGGAGAGAGAGAAGGAGAGGGAGAAGGAGAGGGAGAAGGAGAGGGAGGAGAGGGAGAGGGAGAGGGAGAGGGAGAAGGGGAAGGAGAGGGAGAGGGAGAGGGAGAGGGAGAGGGAGAGGGAGAGGGAGAGGGAGAAGGAGAAGGAGAGGGAGAGGGAGAAGGAGAAGGAGAGGGAGAGGGAGAGGGAGAAGGAGAAGGAGAAGGAGAAGGAGAAGGAGAGGGAGAAGGAGAAGGAGAAGGAGAAGGAGGGGAGGAAGGAGAAGGAGGAGAGGGAGAGGGAGAAAAAGAGGGAGAGGGAGAGGGAGAAGGAGAAGGAGAAGGAGAAGTAGGAGAAGGAGAGGGAGAGGGAGAGGGAGAAGGAGAAGGAGAAGAAGAGGCAAAAGGAGAAGGAGAAGGAGGAGAAGGAGAGGGAGAGGGAGAGGGAGAAGGAGAAGGAGAGGGAGAGGGAGAAGGAGAAGGAGAGGGAGAGGGAGAAGGAGAAGGAGAAGGAGAAGTAGGAGAAGGAGAAGGAGGGAGAAGGAGAGGGAGGGGAAGAAGGAGGAGAAGGAGAGGGAGAGGGAGAGAAAGAAGGAGAGGGAGAAGGAGAAGGAGAAGGAGGAGAAGGAGAGGGAGATGGGAAGGAGAAAGAGGAGAAGAAGAAGGAGAAAGAGAAGGAGAAGGAGGAGAAGGAGAGGGAGAGGGAGAAGGAGGAGAAGGAGAGGGAGAGGGAGAGGGAGAAGGAGAAGGAGGAGAAGGAGAGGGAGAGGGAGAAGGAGAGGGAGAAGGAGGGGAAGGAGAGGGAGAGGGAGAAGGAGACAAAGAAGGGGAAGGAGGAGAAGGAGAGGGAGAGAGAGAGGGAGAAGGAGAGGGAGAGGGAGAAGGAGGGGAAGGAGAGGGAGAGAAGGAGAGGGAGAAGGAGAGGGAGGGAGTGGGAGAGGGAGAAGGAGAAGGTGAAGGAGGAGAAGGAGAGGGAGAGGGAGAAGGAGAAGGAGGAGAAGGAGAGGGAGAGGGAGAAGGAGAAGGAGAGGGAGAGGGAGGAGAAGTTGAGGTAGAGGGAGAGGAAGAAGGAGAAGGAGAGGGAGAGGGAGAGGGAGAAGGAGAAGGAGAAGGAGAGGGAGAGGGAGAGGGAGAGGGAGAGGGAGAGGGAGAGGGAGAGGGAGAAGGAGAAGGAGAGGGAGAGGGAGAAGGAGAGGGAAAATGAGAGGGAGAAGGAGGAGAAGGAGGAGAAGGAGAGGGAGAGGGGGAAGGAGAAGGAGAAGCAGAGGGAGAAGGAGAAGGAGAAGGAGAGGGAGGAGAGGGAGAGGGAGAAGGAGAAGTAGGAGAAGGAGAAAGAGGGGAAGAAGGAGAAGGAGGAGAGGGAGAGGGAGAAAGAGAAGGAGAGGGAGAGGGAGAAGGAGAAGGAGAAGGAGACAGAGAGGGAGAGGGAGAGGGAGAAGGAGAAGTAGGAGAAGCAGAGGGAGAGGGAGAAGGAGAAGGAGAGGGAGAAGGAGAGGGAGAAGGAGGGAGAAGGAGAGGGAGAAGGAGAAGGAGAAGGAGAAGGAGAAGGAGAAGGAGAAGGAGAGGGAGAAGGAGAAGGAGAAGGACAAGGAGAAGGAGAGGGAGAAGGAGAAGGAGAAGGAGGGGAAGAAGGAGAAGGAGGACAGGGAGAGGGAGAAAAAGAGGGAGAGGGAGAGGGAGAAGGAGAAGTAGGAGAAGAAGAGGGAGAGGGAGAGGGAAAGGGAGAAGGAGAAGAAGAGGCAGAAGAAGAAGGAGAAGGAGAGGGAGAGGGAGAAGGAGAAGGAGAGGGAGAGGGAGAGGGAGAGGGAGAGGGAGAGGGAGAGGGAGAGGGAGAGGGAGAGGGAGAAGGAGAAGGAGAAGTAGGAGAAGGAGAAGAAGAGGGAGAAGGAGAGGGAGAGATAGGGAGAGGGAGGGGGAGAAGGAGGAGAAGGAGAGGGAGAGGGAGAGGAAGAAGGAGAGGGAGAAGGAGAAGGAGAAGGAGAAGAAGGAGAGGGAGAGGGAGAAGGAGAAGGAGAAGGAGAAGGAGAAGGAGACGGAGACGGAGAGGGAGAGGGAGAGGGAGAGGGAGAGGGAGAGGGAGAGGGAGAAGGAGAAGTAGGAGAAGCAGAGGGAGAGGGAGAAGGAGAGGGAGAGGGAGAAGGAGAAGGAGAAGGAGAGGGAGAAGGAGAAGGAGAGGGAGAGGGAGAGGGAGAAGGAGAAGGAGAGGGAGAGGGAGAGGGAGAAGGAGAAGTAGGAGAAGGAGAAGGAGGGGAAGAAGGAGAAGGAGAAGGGGGAGAGGGAGAAAAAGAGGGAGAAGGAGAAGGAGAAATAGGAGAAGGAGAGGGAGAGGGAGAGGGAGAGGGAGAGGGAGAGGGAGAAGAAGAGGCAAAAGGAGAAGGAGAAGGAGGAGAAGGAGAGAGAGAGGGAGAGGGAGAGGGAGAGGGAGAAGAAGAAGGAGAAGGAGAAGGAGAAGGAGAAGGAGAAGGAGAAGGAGAAGGAGAAGGAGAGGGAGAAGGAGAAGTAGGAGAAGGAGAAGGAGGGAGAAGGAGAGGGAGGGGGAGAAGGAGGAGAAGGAGAGGGAGAGGGAGAGGAAGAAGGAGAGGGAGAAGGAGAAGGAGAAGGAGGAGAAGGAGAGGGAGATGGAGAAGGAGAAAGAGGAGAAGAAGAAGGAGAAAGAGAAGGAGAAGGAGGAGAAGGAGAGGGAGAGGGAGAAGGAGAAGGAGAGGGAGGAGAAGGAGAGGGAGAGGGAGAAGGAGGAGAAGGAGGAGAAGGAGAGGGAGAGGGAGAGGGAGAGGGAGAAGGAGAGGGAGAGGGAGAGGGAGAGGAGGAGAAGGAGAGGGAGAGGAGAAGGAGAGGAGAAGGAGGGGAAGGAGAGGGAGAGGGAGAAGGAGAGGAAGAAGGAGAAGGAGAAGGGAGAGGGAGAGGGAGAAGGAGAGGGAGAGGGAGAAGGAGGGGAAGGAGAGGGAGAGGGAGAAGGAGAGGGAGAAGGAGAGGGAGAGGGAGGGAGTGGGAGAGGGAGAAGGAGAAGGTGAAGGAGGAGAAGGAGAGGGAGAGGGACAGGGAGAAGGAGAGGCAGGAGAAGAAAAGGGAGAGGGACTGGGGGAGAGAGAAGGAGAAGGAGGAGAAGGAGAGGGAGAGGGAGAGGGAGAAGGAGTGGGAGAAGGAGAAGGAGAGCGAGAGGGAGAAGGAGAAGGGGAGGGAAAAGGATAGGGAGAAGGAGGAGAAGGAGGAGAAGGAGAGGGAGAGAGAGAGGGAGAGGGAGAGGGAGAGGGAGAGGGAGAAGGAGAAGGAGAGAGAGCAGGAGAGGAAGAAGGAGAAGGAGAAGGAGAGAGAGAGGGAGAGGGAGAGGGAGAGGAGAAGGAGAGGGAGAGGGAGAGGGAGAGGGAGAAGGAGAGGGAGAGGGAGGAGAAGTTGAGGTAGAGGGAGAGGAAGAAGGAGAAGGAGAAGGAGATGGAGAGGGAGAGGAGAAGTAGAAGGAGAAGGAGAGGGAGAGGGAGAGGGAGAGGGAGAGGGAGAGGGAGAAGGAGAGGGAGAAGGAGAAGGAGAAGGAGGAGAAGGAAAGGGAGAGGGAGAAGGAGAAGGAGAGGGGAGAAGGGGAAGGAGAAAGAGGAGAAGAATAAGGAGAAAGAGAAGGAGAAGGAGAGGGAGAGGGAGAAGGAGAAGGAGAGGGAGAAGGAGAGGGAGAGAGAGAGAGGGAGAGAGAGGGAGAAGGAGAGGGAGAGGGAGAAGGAGAGGGAGAAGGAGGGGAAGGAGAGGGAGAGGGAGAAGGAGAGGAAGAAGGAGAAGGAGAAGGAGAGGGAGAGGGAGAAGGAGAGGGAGAGGGAGAAGGAGGGGAAGGAGAGGGAGAGGGAGAAGGAGAGGGAGAAGGAGAGGGAGAGGGAGGGAGTGGGAGAGGGAGAAGGAGAAGGTGAAGGAGGAGAAGGAGAGGGAGAGGGACAGGGAGAAGGAGAGGCAGGAGAAGAAAAGGGAGAGGGACAGGGGGAGAGAGAAGGAGAAGGAGGAGAAGGAGAGGGAGAGGGAGAGGGAGAAGGAGTGGGAGAAGGAGAAGGAGAGCGAGAGGGAGAAGGAGAAGGGGAGGGAAAAGGATAGGGAGAAGGAGGAGAAGGAGGAGAAGGAGAGGGAGAGAGAGAGGGAGAGGGAGAGGGAGAGGGAGAGGGAGAAGGAGAAGGAGAGAGAGCAGGAGAGGAAGAAGGAGAAGGAGAAGGAGAGAGAGAGGGAGAGGGAGAGGGAGAAGGAGAAGGAGAGGGAGAGGGAGAGGGAGAGGGAGAAGGAGAGGGAGAGGGAGGAGAGTTGAGGTAGAGGGAGAGGAAGAAGGAGAAGGAGAAGGAGATGGAGAGGGAGAGGGAGAAGTAGAAGGAGAAGGAGAGGGAGAGGGAGAGGGAGAGGGAGGAGGGAGAGGGAGAAGGAGAGGGAGAAGGAGAAGGAGGAGAAGGAAAGGGAGAGGGAGAAGGAGAAGGAGAGGGAGAAGGGGAAGGAGAAAGAGGAGAAGAATAAGGAGAAAGAGAAGGAGAAGGAGAGGGAGAGGGAGAAGGAGAAGGAGAGGGAGAGGAGAGGGGAGAGAGAGAGGGAGAGAGAAGGAGAAGGAGGAGAAGGAGAGGGAGAGGGAGAGGAAGAAGGAGAGGGAGAAGGAGAAGGAGAAGGAGGAGAAGGAGAGGAAAGAGGGAGAGGAAGAAGGAGAGGGAGAAGGAGGGGAAGGAGAGGGAGAGGGAAAGGGAGAGGGAAATGGAGAAGGAGAAGGAGGAGAAGGAGAGAGAGCAGGAGAGGGAGAAGGAGAGGAGACGGAGAAGGAGAAGGAGAGGGAGAGAGAGAGGGAGAGGGAGAAGGAGAAGGAGAAGGAGAGGGAGAGGAGAAGGAGAAGGAGAGGGAGAAGGAGGAGAAAGAGAGGGAGAGGGAAAAGGAGAAGGAGAGGGAGAGGGAGAGGGAGAAGGAGAAGGAGAAGGAGGAGAAGTAGAGAGAATGGGAGAGGGAGAAGGAGAAGGAGAGGGAGAGAGAGAAGGAGGAGAAGTACGAGGGAGAGAGAGAGGGAGAGGGAGAAGGAGAGGGAGAGGGTGAAGGAGGAGAAAGAGAGGGAGAGGGAGAAGGAGAAGGAGAGGCAGGAGAAGGAAAGGGAGGGACAGGGGGAGAGGGAAGGAGAAGGAGAAGAGGATAAGGAGAGGGAGAGGAGAGGGAGAAGGAGTGGGAGAGGGGAGAGGGGAAGGAGAGGGAGAGGAGGAGAAAGAGGAGAAGGAGAGGGAGGGAGAGGGAGAGGGAGAGAGAGAGGGAGAGGGAGAAGGAGAAGGAGAGGGAGAGGGAGAAGGAGAAGGAGAAGGAGAAGGAGAAGGAGAGACAGAGGGAGAGGGAGAACGAGAAGGAGAAGGAGGAGAAGGAGAGAGAGCGGGAGAGGGAGAAGGAGAAGGAGGAGAGAGAGAGAGGGAGAGGGGAGAGAGGAGAAGGAGAGGGAGTGAGGAGGGAGAGGGAGAGGGAGAGGAGAAGGAGAAGGAGAGAGGGAGGAGAAGTGAGGAGGGAGTGAGAAGGAGAGAGAAGAGAGGAGAGGAGAAGGAGGGGAGAAGAGGAGAAGGAGAGGAGAAGGAGAAGAGGAGAAGGAGAAGAGAAGGAGAAGGAGAGGGAGAAGGAGAAGAAGGAGGACAGAGAGGGAGAGGGAGAAGGAGAGGGAGAAGGAGAAGTAGGAGAAGGAGATGGAGAAGGAGGGAAGAAGGAAGGAGGAGAGGGAGGGAGAAAGAGGGAGAGGGAGAGGGAGAAGAGAAGGAGAAAGGTGAAGGAGGGAGAGGGAGAGGGAGAGGGAGAGGGAGAGGGAGAGGGAGAAGGAGAAGAGAATAGGAGAAGGAGAGGGAGAGGGAGAGGGAGAAGGAGAAGAGAGCAAAAGGAGAAGGAGAAGGAGGAGAAGGAGAGAGAAGGGAGAGGAGAGGGAGAGGGAGAAGGAGAAGGAGAAGGAGAGGAGAGGGAGAGGAGAGGGAGAGGGAGAAGGAGAAGTAGGAGAAGGAGAAGGAGGGGAAGGAAGGAGAAGGAGGAGAGGGAGAGGGAGAAGGAGACGGAGAAGGAGAAGGAGAGGAGAGGGAGAGGGAGAGGAGAGGGAGAGGGAGAGGGAGAGAAGGAGGAGAAGGAGAGGGAGAGGGAGAGGGAGAAGGAGAGGGAGAGGAGAGGAAGGAGAGGGAGAGGGAGAAGGAGAGGAAGAAGGAGAAGGAGGAGAGGGAGAGGGAGAGGGAGAGGGGGAAGGAGAGGGAGAGGGAGATCGGAGAGGAGAAGGGAAGGGAGAGGGAGGGAGGGAGAGGGAGAGGAGAAGGAGAAGGAGGAGAAGGAGAGGAGAGGGAGAAGGAGTGGGAGAAGGGAAGGAGAGCGAGAGGGAGAGGGAGAAGGGGAGGGAAGAAGGGAGAGGAGAGGGAGAAGGAGGAGAAGGAGAGGAGAGAGAGAGGGAGAGGGAGAGGGAGAGAGAGAAGGAGAAGGAGAGAGAGCAGTGAGAGGGAGAAGGAGAAGGAGAGGGAGAGAGAGAGGGAAGGAGAGGAGAGGGGAGGAGAAGGAGAGGAGTGGGAGGAGAAGTTGAGGTAGAGGGAGAGGAAGAAGGAGAAGGAGAAGGAGAAGGAGATGGAGGAGAGGAGAAGTAGGGAGGAGAGGGAGAGGGAGAGGGAGAGGGAGAAGGAGAGGAGAAGGAGAAGGAGGAGAAGCGAAAGGGAGAGGGAGAAGGAGAAGGAGAGGAGAAGGGGAAGGAGAAAGAGGAGAAGAAGAAGGAGAAAGAGAAGGAGAAGGAGGAGAAGGAGAGGGAGAGGGAGAAGGAGCAGGAGAGGGAGAAGGAGAGGGAGAGAGAGAGAGGAGAGAGAGGGAGAAGGAGGAGAAGGAGAGGGAGAGGGAGAGGAAGAAGGAGAGGGAGAAGGAGAAGGAGAAGGAGAAGGAGAAGGAGGAGAAGGAGAGGAAGAGGGAGAGGAAGAAGGAGAGGGAGAAGGAGGGGAAGGAGAGGGAGAGGGAAAGGGAGAGGAAAGGGAGAAGGAGAAGGAGGAGAGGAGAGAGAGCAGGAGAGGGAGAAGGAGAGGAGACGGAGAAGGAGAAGGAGAGGGAGAGAGAGAGGGAGAGGGAGAAGGAGAAGGAGAAGGAGAAGGAGAAGGAGAGGGAGAGGGAGAGGGAGAAGGAGAAGGAGAGGGAGAAGGAGGAGAAAGAGAGGGAGAGGGAAAAGGAGAAGGAGAGGGAGAGGGAGAGGGAGAGGGAGAAGGAGGAAGGAGAAGGAGGAGAAGTAGAGAGAATGGAGAGGGAGAAGGAGAAGGAGAGGAGAGGGAGAGAGAGGGAGAGGGAGAGGGAGAAGGAGAAGAGAGGAGAGGAGAGGGAGAAGGAGGGAGAAGGAGAAGGAGGAGAAGGAAAGGGAAAGGGAGAAGGAGAAGGAGAGGAGAAGGGGAAGGAGAAAGAGGAGAAGAAGAAGGAGAAGAGAAGGAGAAGGAGAAGGAGGAGAAGGAGAGGGAGAAGGGAGAAGGAGGAGAAGGAGAGGGAGATGGAGAAGGAGGAGGAGAAGGAGAGGAGAGGAGAGGGAGAGGAGAAGGGAAGGAGAGGGAGAGGGAGAAGGAGAAGGAGAGGAGAGGGAGGAGAAGAGAGGGAGAGGGAGGAGAAGGAGAGGGAGAGGGAGAGGGAGAGGGAGAGGGAGAAGGAGAAGGAGAAGGAGAAGGAGAGGGAGGAGAAGGAGAGGGAGAGAGAGGGAGAGGGAGAAGGAGAAGGAGAAGGAGGAGAAGGAGAGGGAGAGGGAGAAGGAGAGGCAAAAGGAGAGGGAGAGGGAGAAGAGAGGAGGAGGAGGAGAAGAAAGAAAGAAAGAAAGAAAGAAAGAAAGAAGAAAGAAAGAAAGAAAGAAAGAAAGAAAGAAAGAAAGAAAGAAAGAAAGAAAAAAAAAAAAAAAAGAGGAAGGGGTGAACTTATTTTCCAAAGCACAAGAGGGCAGGACAAGAAACAATGAATAGAAACTAATCCAGGAGAGAAGCAACCTGGAATTAAGGAGGAACTTTCTAATAGGGAGGACAATTAACCAGGGGAACAGCTTTCCTTCCAAAGTTGTGGGTGCTTCATCACTGGAGTTTTTTAAGAAGAGATTAGACAACCACTTGTCTGAAATGGTATAGGGTCTCTTGCTTGAGTAGGGGGCTGGATTAGAAGACTTCCAATGTTCCTTCCACTTCTATTCTGATTGATTGAAATTGTGCTGTGAACATACAAATTTGGGTGCAACATAAGCTTTCAGGAGAACGAGTGAATGTTAGAAGCAGAAAACATCATTCTCAGTGGACAAGATGGTGACAATAGTAAATTAGTTGGAGCTAGAGGACCTTGAAACTGGCAAGGAATGGAAAGGATTTGACAGTTCAAATCTCACAGGCTCAAGGTTGACTCAGTCTTCCATCCTTCCAAGATCGGTAAAATGAGGATTCCAGATTGTTGGGGGGAAATATGCTGACTCTGTAAACTGCTTAGAGAGGCCAGTAAAGCCCTGTGAACAGTGGTGGGATTCTACCTGTTTCCCTACCGGTTCGATGATCCCACACTTTGCAAGCGTGTGTGCAGCTTTCCAAACACCAGCTTAGGCTCTGCTGCATCAATCAGCTGAGAGGATAAAGAAGGTGGGAGAGCCAGTCCTGTGCTTTTCTCTTCTTTCTTCTCTCAGCTGATCATTGGAGCATTTTTTTTTTTAAACTACCGGTTGGGCCAAACCAGGCCGAACTGACAGCATTTCATCACTGCCTGTGAAGCAGTATATAAGTCTAAGTCCCAGTGCTATTTACATTGTTTTCCTTTCCATTCCCCCATTGGTTAGTTACAACCGAAGAAGCTTCTTGGATAAGAAGTGAAATGTTTTCAAGAAAAACCAAGAAAGCCCAGTTGCTTTTTTGAAAGAAGCATCTTTGGGACAACCATGATCTGAATGGCCAAGAACCTCCATGGAATCAACAACTGTTTCAGCTACCTACCACTTGGTTTTTTCAGACTATCCTAGAATTGACACTCTGGAATTGACACATCTACATTTGAACAGGAAAAGGCCATGCAGCTTATCTATCTTGCTGTGTCTGTTCTTCAACAAAGTGTACAAAGCAACAAACTTGTGAAAAGAAAGTCTGCATGTGTCTACCTGAACTCACTAGTCAAGTTTTAAACAAAAACTAGAAAACTTTGCTACTCAGAACATATATATCAGCAACTAGGGGACAGGATTATTGGCGAGAGGACCATTGTATGGCTCTTACCTTGTTATGTGGATTTAGTTTTTCTATTTAGGCGTAATTACAGATCAGATCTAATTACAAACTTGGCCTTTGGACAATGGGAGGTGAGGGGAAGGATGTCAGTCACTGTTACCTTTCAAAGTTGGTCTGGAATATTATCCAATTGTATTGGGCTAGGGGGAAGTGGGGGAGAGATTTCAAAGAATAGAAAGAAACAAAGGCAACATCTAAATATGGAAGGCTGTAGATATTTGATCTGTTCTCAATTTGAATGGATGAAATTGACAACAACCTAAGAAAACTAAATTCATCTTTAGCTTGTTGTGAATTTTTATGGCTTTTGCCACAAGAGATTTGTGTTCATTTTTTTGGAAACTTTGAACAGGATTCTGTCTGTCTCTCTCTCTGTGTGTGTATCTATCTATCTATCTATCTATCTATCTATCTATCTATCTATCTATCAAATCTATTGGCCACCCATCTTATCACAGGGTGGGTGACTTGGGCTGGCTTAGGACAAAGAAGTTTTTTTCTATCTATCTATCTATCTATCTATCTATCTATCTATCTATCCATCTATCATCTATCTATCATCTTTTTCTTCCTTTCTTTCTTCTCTCTCTCTCTCTCTCTCTCTCTCAATCAATCATCTAGTATCTATCTATCTATCAAATCTATTGGCCACCTATCTTACCACAGGGTAACTCTGGATGACTTGGGCTGGTTTAGGACAAAGAAGTTTCTGTCTGTCTGTCTGTCTGTCTATCTATCTATCTATCTATCTATCTATCTATCTATCTATCTATCTATCTATCTGCCACCAATCTTACCACAGGGTAACTCTGGATGACTTGGGCTGGTTTAGGACAAAGAAGTTTTCTTGCAAAAAAAAAAATCTAGCTTTGTTAATCATTGTTGATGATTGTATGAAGTACTTTTTGAAAACCAGTAACTTTGAGATGGGGGGTCTACACTCTGGGACCCTGGGCTGCAATCATCAGAGATCTCCAAAAAGTAGTTGCAAAAATTTAATTTATAATGTGACAGAGGGGGAAATTATTAAATATATGATTAGTGAGAGCAATCATATTATCCATATTTAATTTTGATTAAATGTAAATGACATTGGAGTGAAATCAATTTTTTGAAAATGTGTTTTATCCTGGGCCTCTCCTTCAGGACATTAACTAAGAGGCAATTGGGATCTTTGGTCCAGAAAATCCATTATAAATCATGGTAAGATTTTCCTGAGGTTACCTTAAGCCCAACATAAGATTCCAATCCTAGGCTTTAGGAGGAAACCATAATGGAGTCCCAGGATTATAGATCAAGGCAGGGAAATCAAAGAAACATTCAAAACAATAACAATCACAGATCCCTTTCAAATTTTTAGAAAGCTACCTTGTTCCTCTAAGTTATGACGAGCTGAGCTTGACTTGAAGGAGAAAGTACAATCACAAGATGATTATTCTGCAGATATAAGGTGAAGATTTTATTTTATTTTATTTATTTGATTTGTCAATCGCTTTCAAGATAATAGATATAAGTATAAACATTAGAAAGAATACAGGAAATAGGTACGAATAAATGGGGACAACAGGACAGGGACGGTAGGCACAATTGTGTGCTTATGCATGCCCCTTACAGACCTCTTAGGAATGGGTTGAGGTCAATAGTGGTCAATTTGAGGTTAAAGGAGTGGGGGTTAGAGGATGTAACAACAGAGTCAGGTAGTGCATTCCAGGCATTGACCACTCTGTTGCTGAAGTCGTACTTTCTGCAATCAAGTTTGGAGCGGTTTACATTGAGTTTGTATCTGTTGTGTGGTCTTGTATTGTTGTGGTTGAAGCTGAAGTAGTCATTGACTGGTAGGACATTGTAGCAGATAATTTTGTGTGCTACGCTTAAGTCTAACCATAGGCGGCGTAGTTCAAGGTTGTCCAAGCCCAAATTCTGTTGCAAGCAGAGGAGTGTAGTACTCTTCTCGTGAAATACTTCTGGACTTGCTCGATTGTATTAATGTCTGATATGCAGTGTGGATTCCAGACTGATGAGCTGTATTCGAGTATTGGTCTGTTTACCTTGAAAGAGGTTTATCTTTGCTGGCCATCTTCCCATGGACTTCTTGGTTATTTTCCTGGAGTTTATGATTAGTTATCTTGGCTTGCTTAGGAACTCTCATCAATGCGGTTTGTTTTGGTTTTCTGTTTGCCTCATTATTTACTTTTGTGACTTTAAACTTTGCCTAATAAAATAGTGAAGTTTAAGTTGAAGGCCTTACTGGACTTTAATGTATGTTTTGGGTTTTGGGTTATTTTGAGAGACTATGGGTGATGACACAGATGTTGTTTAGAGGTGTCAAAGGTATTGTTGTAGAATAAGCTGTTCCCAATTGCCTTTTGCAATTGACTGATGTTGATTTTGTCAATGCCAACGGTGGTGGTGTTCTAGATATTTTGGGACTGCAACCAAAAGACTTATTACTTATTGGCATTGTACTTGCTTTCTTTTGCCATTGTCATTCTATTTCTACTTGCATGTCTTTGTGTCTAGTGTTTGTTATTATTACATAATAATAAATATTATATATTATTATATCAAGAAAAATGAGAAATCACAGCCACCAGTTCTCTAGCTGGTGTTGGCTTTTGTATGGAAGACGTTCTTCCCAAGAACCTAGGACGACATAACATATTGATGTAATATATGTGCAGATCCAAGCAGTGTGGCCTTTTGTAATTGAAAGACAGAAATGTTGTCAATGCACAGATTTTCTAACCACTATCTGTAAAGTAGATGCTATAATATATACATGTAAACTTCTCTGCCTTGAAAAAAGAATACTGGATTTAGGCACATTTTATGTATCAATGTGAAGCAATCTATTATCTTTTGCATTTAGATTTAGAATTCTTTTTCAGCATTATTGACAGAATAACAAACCCCTACTCAAGTAGGAAACCCTATACTGTATCAGACAAATGGTTGTACAATCTCTTCTTAAAAACTTCCAGTGTTGAAACATTCTGAATTACTGGAGGCAAGTTGTTCCACTGATTAATTGTACTAATTGTCAGGAAATTTCACTTTAGTTCTAGGTTGGTTCTCTCCTTGATGAGTGTCCATCCATTTCTTCTTGTCCTGCCTTCAGGTGCTTTGGAGAATATCTTGACTCCCTCTTTTTTGTGGCAACCCCTGAGATATTGGAACACTGCTATCATGTCACCCCTAGTCCTTTTACTGTAGAAATACTTTTCTATGACCATTATCAACTAGGTATATACAACAGCTAATACAAAGTTTTCATGAAGTTTATCTTAACTCTTGGACATGGTTTCTGATAATCAATAGTAACCATCTTCTGAAATTTGTTCTCCCAACTTGATACTGTAGTCTCATCTATGAGAGCCAGTTTGGTGTAGTGGTTAAAGGTATAGTTTTAGAAACTGGGAGACATTGAATTCTAGATCCAGCTGCATGATTTTGACATTGTCACTCTCTCTCAGGCCTAGTAAAAAAAAGAAACAATGACAAACCCCTTCTGAAAAATGTTGCCAAGAAACAATACCTGTCCATGCAGTTGCCAGGAGTCAAGACTGATTTGAAAACGTGTTTGTGCATATCATACACATATACAAAGTCTAGTCTCTAGGCCTGGAATTTCCTGTTCATCTCTCATCTTGATATTAAGCTACTTTGGCTCTCCTCAGCTTTGCACAGGCCAGCAGAAGTCAACTGCCATCTGTAGTGAGTATAACAGAATAACAGAGTTGGTATGGACCTTGGAGGTCTTGTAGCTCAACCTCTTGCTATGTCCGGTAACCCTATACCACTTCAGACAAATGGCTGTCCAATCTCTTCTTAAAAGCCTCCAGAGCTAAAGCATCAACAACTTCTAGAGGCAAGTCATTCCACTGGTTTCTTGTTCTAACTGTCAGGACATTTCTCCTTAGTTCTATGTTGCTTCTCTCCTTGATTAGTTTCCATCAATTTCTTCTTATCCTGACTTCAGTTGTTTTGGAGAATAGGTTGACCCCCCCCCCTTAGCTTCCTTAGATGTTGGAAGGCTGTTATCAGATCACTTCTAGTCCTTCTTTTCATTAAACTAGCCATATCCAATTTCAACAACCATTCTTTATATGTTTCAGTCTCCTAATCATCTTTGTTGCTCTTCTCTGTACTCCTTCTGGACAACAGCTTTTTTACATTATACCAAAAGATATTGGAAGATTATTGGAACTTTCAATCTGTTGTTTGCTTTGGAATAATTATTAAATGTTGCTCCATCAGGAAAATAAACTACTAATACCCCCTATTGCCTTTGTGTGAGGTACCAAACCTTCTTCAGAAGATTAGAGGAATCTTTAGAATAGATTCAGTATATGCATGATGTGATGGAAGATAATGACAAGAGGTCCTGTACACTGAATGCAAGTATGGTTATTCAAAAATGGATACTTAAGGTCCTAGAAGTTTCAGTTACACTGAAATGCTCTAATTAACTTAAGCCAAGAGAGATAATTGTCTAAAGTCATCAACAGATCTTTAATAGTTTATTGGTAAAGGGTGCATTTTAATGGATTAATCACAAGAGCTTCAGTTGTTTAATTGATTAATTTAGTTTTTCTCCAGCTGGTGCACTTCAGATAAGTACAAAAGCACATACAAATCCATTAAAGTTCAAGTTAGATGAAAAAAACAAAACAAAAGAAGAGGCTTTTAATTTTGTCAATGAGCATGCGGGAAATTGTTTAAATTTATGCCAAGTATATCCAGTTTTTACATTACATCCAGCATTTCCTGTGATATCTGGCCTGTCTAGGATGAAATATTCAGTTGTGATTTTAAGATGACCCAAGAAATAAGATAGATTTGTCCTTCATCACAGGTGATGAAGCATCATGTCCTTTATCTTATGACATTAGGCTACCAATCCTCAGCAGGTTCTCCAACATCTTGCTGACACCTCACAGTATCTTCCACCTGTAGCAATTTCCTCACTCCGCCTTACGATAGGGCCAGATTTGCTTTTATCCCAGTCACGTGCTCAAGCTATTACTCTTCTCAAAATCAATTTCAGAAGATCACAGGCCAAAGTAGAAGATCCTTTTAAACTCCTCCAAGTGCCACTTGAAATATTATGAACTTGTTTCTGGTGTGGAAAAGAAATTCTAGAGAGGAAGAAAGCCTGTGAATCACATTTCACACATCAATTTAAGAAGGTAGAGCAAAACTAAAAAGGTGAGCCATTTACAAGAGTTTGCACGTCATTTCCTATCAGAAATGTAATCCAGAGAGGGGAAGTCAACAGGTTTGAAATGAATCTACATCCTTAGAGTGACTAAAAGTGATCCTTAAACTTGCTTATTCTGAACTTCAAAAAGGAGCAGGGGAAAGAAAGTTAAGATTTCTTCTATTGTGCTTAAAAAAGAACTTCCTGGAAAGAACTTGGAAATGTATTATCTGTATTATCTAGCTCCTGCAATCAAACTGTCTATCAATGTATACCTTGTCACACTGTGTATGAATGTTGCTATCAAACATATCCATATGCTCAGCGGTTTCACTCAAGCTAGCTTCATTTTCAAACCTCCTGCACATCGCCGAGGCCTTTCCCCAGAGACGGATGTCAATATTGCAGTATCGATTACTACTACATGAGCCAATTCCCCAAAGTCCAGGATAAAATCTCGCTCATCAGTATTCTTGTCGGACCCGAAGGACAATTCTTCTATGGAGGTCATTCTGAGAGACATTTCTTCTACGAAGAAGGGAAAGAAAAATGGCTCAGATCTGTGTCTCTCCCCACCTGATGTAGACTTTTGAGGGAGAGAGGGAACAGGGAAAAAAAAAAAAACCTTTTGAGTTTTGGGTTCACCAAAGGTTAGGCTCTGTTTTGGGTTGCTGGACAGGTTTCCCAATGACTTCATTGTCGTTGCAGATGCTTACTACACTTTAGGAGAGCAAGACACAGGGAACAGTGAGCCCAGTAAGGCTGTTACCCACAATTCACAGGGAGGGGGGAACCCCGATGGATAGTTCCCACTAGGTTCTAGTCGGCTAGGTAACGGCAAGTTATTAATCTTGTGTCAGAGAGCCAGCTGCAACTGTGGCAGCTACCATATCTCACCACCAACTTTGTGTCTGGACACCACCATTGTCCTTCTCTTGGCATGAAAAGCTCTACAAATCAGCTGCTTTTCCACCCACCCACCCACCCCTTCCCACCCTCTTTTCAGACTGAGTTGGAAATTTTGCTGTTTTTTTTTTTTTTAATTATTATTATTTTGGCCCCGCCACCTCCTCCCCTTCCTTTTCTTTGGGTGTTTTCCTCCACCCAATCTCTGGAGGAGTTTGAGGGGCGATCTTCACCGTGATCAGGTTTACTGATTCAGAGAGAGTCTGCCTAGTTTCCAACTTTAATGATATTCCCTCAACATATCATTCCGGTTGCTTGGCGACCGGATTTGAGCTAGGCTTTTCATTTGATTCCCACACATCAGGCTCTGAAAAGCAGGTCCCCCTCCTTCCCTCCCTTCCATCCCTTCTCCTACTCTCTCTGCTTTTGATTGCGCTCCTCTGAAACCCTTCCCCCTGCGGTGTCAGTACGGGTGGGCAGAACGGTAGTAGAATAAGGCCAGGGTGGAGGGTGGCTTTGGGGGGCTACTGCTGGTCACACATCAAGGATTGCAAACAAAGCTGCCTGAGAGCCCTTCCTGACAAACATAAATTCGCAGAAAGCAAATTTAGTCTTCCCTTCCTCGGGTGGGTGTCATTTTAAGACTTTTTCTCAGATACTTTATTAAATCTGACACTCTCTCTTGCTTTTTTTTTTTTTTTTTTGTGGGCCATTTTGTACAAAAGACTTCCTATTATCAACAAGTTGCCCATTGGGGTATGCAAACAGCTTGTGAAGTCCTAACATAATCTAATAAGCAGTGGGCTCTTCACGCCCTGTGTCTTTGCAGGTTCAGTGGAGCAGTTTTCTATTTTGCAGAATTTTGCAAACAAATGTATTCTCCCCCCACCCCCCCAAAAATAAAAATGCTCAGATTCTTCTTCTTTTCTCAAAGTTCTCTAGGCAGACCTGAGAATCTTATTCATCTTTCTAGACTTTTGTTTCCTCAAATTGTATGAGTGTAGTAAAAGCTCAAATTAGGCTAAAAAAAAAAAAAATGAAGCTCAACAACTGTCTCATCCTCATTTTAGAAAAATGGAATTGGTACATGCTAGATTCCCTGGCCCAATGTCCTTGGGATTTTGCTTCCAGAATACTTTTCTTCTGGAATATACAATATATATATATATACACACACAGTATTGATTTTAGTTTTTGTATAATTTAAAAAAAAAAAATTAAAGCTTGTAAGATGCCCAGAGTTACCCTGTGGTAAGATGAGCACCAATAAACTTTACAAACAATAACAGTACATAATAATATTGATATTGGGGTTTATTAGGAAGAACAGTTTCATGAAATGAATGAAAACTCATCTTGCAGGAGGTGTGGGCAGTATGAATAGTAGGATTTAATTCAAGAAATAGTCCAGTTTAATGGAGATAGAACTATCTAATTAGATTACAACCTTCCAGCCTAAAGTTTCAACCTCAGATTTAATTTACTTTGAAGGACAAGATACTGGATGGTAGAAAATAATTCTTTCCATGTCCTTGGAAGAGAGTTGTCAGAAAGGAGACCATACCGGGGTAAGATGTTTCCTTACGTTCCAGGTTCAAACAATTCCTATGATGCCAGAGAATGGTTAGAAGCATTGGAACTGGGAAACATGAGACTCCTAAAATAGAAACTGAATAAAAAAATAAAATGAAATAGTTAAATAAAATAAAATACTGTAATTAAAAATCAGCCCTTAGATAGGTGATACAGCCAAAAATAAAGGCGATATAATCGAACATCTAAAGAAGCCTTGTACAACTTCATACAACTATTTATTTATCTTACTTTTATCCCAACCTTTATTATTTTCATGAACAACTCAAGGAGCATACATAATTCCTCCTTCTATTTTTCACCCACAACAACCACCCTGTGAGGTGGGTTGGGCCGAGCTGCCGATCCTATTTACCATGACATAACATCCCACGGACTTCTGAATTATTTTAAAGTAAGCATTCTTGAATCCAAGGGCGTTCTGTTTACACCTTGCTATTCATTCTGCCCTCTGATACAAAAGTTCTCCATGTTTAAATGTTCTTTTTTAAATCTTTACCCAGGAGGGCGTATGGTGGTGTATGTGTGTGTCTGTTTTTGTTGCTGTCTTTCTCTCTTTCAAGGGCAGAAGAAGGGGAGGAGGCGAGCAGAAAGCAAAAAGGAAGAGAAAGAAAAGCATTGTGTGATTTGAGGACCTCTTAAAATCCACTTTGAGAAGGCACCAGACAGACACTTGAAAAGGAGGGGCCACTGTTTAGAAATTAGCGAAACCAGGATTTTGTTTCTTATTGTTTCCTTTAAAATTATTTTTGCTCCGTCTAGTAAAGTTTTCCTGCCTGTCCTCAGGGAAATCTTACTCCGTTTGTGAACAAGGATGCAACACGCTTCCCCTCTCCACCCCTCAGCTCAAGAAGATGCTTACAAAAATATCCCTTTTCCCCACTTCTTTCCTCTCTCCAATGTAATCCTTATTTCCCTCTCCAGTAAAGTGACATAACACATAATCCAACTTTTTTTTTTAAAAAAAAAACAAATCAATTTGACATTATGGATATGATGGGATAGATTCTCAACAAGTCTAATTCTGCATTATTTCTCTTCATGCTTTCCTCACCCACAATGAAGAATTTTTTTTTTTTTAAAAAAGCATTTGCTTTAGCCCCATAAAAGAAAGAAAAGAAAAGCAGAAGGTTAGGAATTCTAAATCTTTACGTTCACAATGAACATTGTTTTCCATGGATTTCCTGAATAGAAACGGTAACATGCTTGTAAGTGAATAATCACTAAAAAAAAAAAACCCAAAATCAAAAGCTGCATACATTTCTGTCCAAAGTCAATTCAGGTTCCTTAGAAGGAGACAGCAGCTTCATGTAATGTGTATGATGGTGTTGCAAAAATCTTAAGTTTCCTGTACTTTGTTGGTGCCTGTGAAGGCTGAAATCATGAGGTGTAATTTCCCTGATAATTTACCTCAGATCATTTTCCTTTATCCAAGCATCAAGGGTGCCCCACAAGTGCTTATTTAAGCAGAAAGGTAGAGGGTTGAAATAAATAAATAATATGAATACTCTCTGGCTGGTTGCCATCATAGGCTAAACTCAAAGCCAAAATTGTCTAAAGACAATTGCTCTGTTCACATTACCTGCTATGCTGAGCAAAACCATAATATAGTTTAATGGGATGATGTGATTCCCTCAGGATGCTGAAACAATTGCTGTGTATTCCCACAACAAACTACAAATGATCAACCCACATTTTGCTGGGTCTAACATGTAGATAAACCAGCTAGTTAGTTGTATGATGGGGAAAAAAAACAATATTTAATCTCTCTCTTTCTCTCCTGTAGTTGAGGCTGTCTAGCACATAAAATTATTCAACAGAGAACATTTCTAAAATAACTTCAACCCCATTTAAAAACCCAATTATATTAACCACATGAACTACTGATTCCTGGAAGTCTTCCATGCAAGCAAAGAGCAGTTCCTGAAGAAGGCAAGGCCTGACAGGTAAAAGGGGAAGATTTTGAAAGTAGATTTAAATCTTTAAAAGTAAAGTAAAACCACTTAGTATATGGGGGGGGGGGGACTTTTTTGTATTTGCCATTTAAGGCACATTCCAGACAGTATCGTGACTCAACCCTGACACATTCCTAATGTGAAGCTCTTGATTTGAGTCTCCTTTCCTTTCCCGGTGACTTCATTTGTGGCTTTTTCACAGACAGACATCCAAAAGGTAGAATAACTTCAGCAGCAAATATTGAAAGTTTTAACTCTGAACTCTGGAACTCAGGAGAATTTTCCCATCAGTGAGAACAATTAATCAATGGAACAGCTTGCCTATAGAAATTGTGGGTGCTGGCAGTTTTTAAGAAGAGATTGGACAACAATTTTTCTGGGATCGTATAGGGTCTTCTGATTGGGCAGGGCAGCAGGGGGTTGGACTAGAAGACCTCCAAGGTCCCTTGCAACTCTGTTATTCTGTTATTATTGACTTTTTGCATTTATTTGCCAATAAGGATAATAGATATAGGAATAAAGAGCAGAGAGGCATCTTTACTCATGTCTGAATCCAATATATGTCCTGTTGATTAAAAGGGACTTCTCAGGGTTATCTTCATGTCCACTTTCTCCTTCCTATATCCTGAGCTCAGGCATAGGGACTCCTTGCACTAGGTGGGAGATGGCCTACTTTTTAATTGTTGAGCTAATTTCCATACGAAAGTGAAATTTTTGTGCCAGCTTATCAGGATGGCAAACTGAAGTGGTATATTTCATTGCAAGGTGGAACAACACCCCTTCTATAGTCATCTCTGTCTTGGGAAGGAGAGTTCTTGAATGGTGTTTGACCTGCTGTCCTTCAAATGGCTTAGTATGAGAATGCTTCCTCCTCCTATCTGGAGATGGAGCACTATGCCTCCACGGGCAATGTGTGGTCTTCCCAAAAGAACAGAGTCTTGTGGGTGCATCTTGCTCCATTTAGAACTTTGGTGGTTTGGTAATGAGAATATTGACCTTTTGGATCTATTTTTTTCCTTCCTTCCTTCCTTCCTTCCTTCCTTCCTTCCTTCCTTCCTTCCTTCCTTCCTTCCTTCCTTCCTTCCTTCCTTCCTTCCTTCCTTCCTCACTCACTTTTCTTCTTTCCAATGAGAAGCTCTATTCAAATATAGCGTGGATTTTTATCCTTACTTCTCTATGCTTAATCTAGAGCAGGGCAATATTTCTGCCCTCCATCGCTGTCCATGACACACAGCTGTCGAGTCTGAACAAAACCACCCCGCGTAAGAAAATAGGAGACAATAAAGATAACGTTGGGAGTACAGGTAGCCCTTGACCTATGACCACAATTGAGGCCAACATTTCCGTTGCTAAATGAAACATTTGTGAGTTTTGCCTCATTTTACAACCTTTCTTGCCCCCGTTGTTAAGTGAATCACCTCAGTTGTTAAGTTAGTAACTTGGCTGCTAAGGGAATCATTGACTTTGCTGGTCAGGAGGTCGCAAAAGGAGATCACATGACCCCAGGACACTACAACAGTCATAAATATGAGTCAGTTACCAAACGTCTGAATTTTGGTCATGTGACCATGGGGAGACTGCAGTGGTTGTAAGCGAAAAATGGGCATCAGTCATTTTTTTTCCAGTGCTGTTGTAACTTTGAACAGTCACTAAATGAATTGTTGTTAGACAAAGATTCCCGAAGTAACAATACTTATTCTGACTTTCTCCTAGAGGGCACTCCAGCAGCTAACAATTCACAAGTTTAATTCCTGCTTTGTCTTCTCTCAAGTACATATAGTTGGTTCATATGTTCTTTTGCTTGTTTATAATGTTTGGAGATCTCAGTAACATTTTCAGGTCATTAGAAAGCATAGCATGAATGATGGGAAGAGATGAGTCTATCTGCGGGTGCTGTCCTTCAACTGTGGATGTTGATTTGATAGCTTGAAGGAAGCCAAGGAATGCAGCCAAACTGAAATTCTAACATGGTTTGTGGGTACCAGATTGTGGAAAGCTTTTTTTATTTCATGCTTTCAAGTTGTCGTGAAGAAGTGAAGATGAGGAGTAATAATATTGGTCAAGTCCAACAGCTTTCCCAAGTTTGAATCAACTTCTTGGTTTTCCTATCAACTTCCCTTTAACTTGGAGGACAGGTGACTGACCAACGCAGTATGAAGAATTGGACAGTGTGGTTAAACGAGTTAATTCGGCTTCAAAATGTCAGGGAATGGAAGCCCATTGACTTAAAAATTTATGTATAAAAGGATGAATCTATCATAATCCTCCGATTGCTCTTTTAACTCGCTGTATTGTTATGCATCAGATATTTTTTAAAAAAATCTTCAATCAGAATAGAGGTGGAAGGGACCTTGAAGGTCTTCTAGTCCAACCCCCTGCTAAAGCAGGAAACACTATACCATTTCAAACAAGTGGATGTCCAGTCTCTTCTTAAAAGCCTCCAGTGAAGAAGCACCCACAACTTCTGAAGGCAAGCTGTTCCACTGGTTAATTGTCCTTAATGTTAGGAAGTTTCTTCTTAATTCCAGGTTGCTTCTCTCCTTGATTAGTTTCCATCCATTGTTTCTTGCCTTGTCTTCTGATACTTTGGAAAATAATTTGTCTTCCTTTCCTTCCTTCCTTCCTTCCCTCCTTCCTTTCTTCTTTATATCGTGCATTTATTATTTTTACAAATAACACAAGGCAGAAAATATATCCAAAATACTTTCCTCCTCATACACAACAGCAACCTTTTGAGGCAAGTTGGGCTGTGAGAGAGTGACCAGCCCAAAATCACCCAGTTGGCTTTTATGCCTAAGATGGAACTAGAACTCCAGTCTCCCAGCTTTCTAGCCTATCGCCTAAACCACTAGGCCAAACTACAGTAGTTGTAATGATTTAGGAACCAATTCAACTCCCTTCATAAAGTAATTGGGGAACAATATGAGGACGGAAGAATGAACACTCTGGAAATATGCTGGACCAGTAGATAGCAAAGAAAGAAGGAAGGTCAGAAAAATGGCTTCCGATTGGTAGAGAATTTTTGAAGATCTCTCAGGGAAGCTCCTGGAATATCCTTCATTGTTATCCTATGGCAGCAAGCTTGGCTGATGTGTGCTATGAGGTCTTCCCGTTGCCTTTGACGCCTACTCTCCCCCTAAACTCTTGGCAATTCCACCCCTGCATTCCGATGCACTGAAATCAGCCTCCAAAATGAGTTTGCCCAGATTAGAGAGGTGCTATTCACCCCCTTTTCCACTTCAGCGAGCTGAGCTTTGGACATGCTGAAAAGCACCATTTAGAATTAATTAAAGTGGAGCGGTTTTCATTGGTCTTGCCACTGCTGACCATTGCGTATTTTTTTAATGAGGTGTGCGGGAGCAGAGGGTCCTTTGTTAACATTTTTAACATGGGAGCAATGCATATTATGTCATATTAATGAAAGGGGAAACTTAAGGGGAATTTGTTGGGGGGTGGGGAAATGGAGAATTCAGATGAATATGAGTCATGCTTCAATGATGCCTCTGGTATCTTTTAAAAGCAGTGCCAGAATACTTTAGTTTTGGCTACCTTACATCAAATGATAACATCTATTCATATCTTTTAGTGTGCGGTTTTTAAAAAAATTATAATAATAATTGTGAGGTTTTGGTCAACCTGTCATGTCATATGACTTAAAACAGCAATGTGTAAGAGTTTTAAAACAGTTTGATGTAGTTTGTATTGAAAACCTATCTGTGTTTGGTTTATGAATAATTCTCTGCTGTTGTTTATAGGTAGAACAAGTATGAAGCAATGGTTTAACCAAATATTTATGAAGTTGTTTGCACAATATGAGGGGGAAAAAAGTTTCAAAATATCCAGGTGAGCAATAGAAAATACTGAATCTGTCAGTTTCAGTTCCTGTGCTATTTTGAGCATTTATTTTGTAAAAAAAAAAAATTATATGTATGCTTATATACATTTCTTTCATGCATGCACAACTTTGTATTTTTGCTAATTTATATAGCTTTTTTTGGGGGGGGATACTTTTATAACATTACACGTGATATTTTATTTTCTTAAATCTATACATTTTCTACATTTTCCTATTTTTATTTTTGACTGGCAGTCTGCCTTGTAAAATTGAGACAACTGTTTTGGTGCATGTGCTGTTTCGAAATTTTAATTATGTTGGCATTCAGATTAAAACTAAATAAATTTCTCCTTGAGCTTTTGTGAGTGAGGTGATTTTTAAATGGTCACTGTCCACTTCAAAGCTTTTAGCCAGAGCTCATTGAAAAAAAAAAGTTATTCCATTGCTTTTGTTGCTTCTTCTAATATTTTAATAAATGTTAGAAAGAAACCTCCCCAACCCCCCCCCCCCTGCAATTTAAACTGTGGTAGAGAAAATAAATTACAGATAGTTTCAATTTATGGCCAAAACTGAGCCCAAAATGTCTGCTGCTGAGCAAGAAAGTTAAACGAGTTTTTTTTTTTAATCTTTCCTTGCCACAACTATGAATTGAATCACTGCACTTCTTAAGTTAGTAACATGGTTGTTAAGTGCATCTGGCTTCCCCGTTGACTTCACTTGTCAGAAGGTCGCAAAAGGGGATCCCATGACCTGTTGGGACACTGCAACCATCATAAGTACAAGCCAGTTGCCAAACGTCTGAATTTTGATCCTGTGTCCATGATGAAGAATCAACCTATTTTCAAAAGCACTGAAGCATTGATTGATTGGAAGCTGAGATTGTCATATATGTGAAAAATGTCCATAAGTCACTTTTTCCAGTGTCGTTGGAGCTTCGAACGGTCACTAAATGAATGATTGTAAGTCAAGGACTACCTGTATGCAATTATTAACATGGAAAACCTGATCAGGTAACACAGCTTTATGGTGAAATAAAAGAAGTGAGAGCAACGGGTTAAGCTAGGAGACTGTGAGTTCTAGTCCTGCCTTAGGCACAAATTTGGGTGAGTAACTAGAAAGTTAGCAGCCACCAGTGGTGGGATTCAATTTTTTTTACTACCGGTTCTGTGGGCATGGCTTGCTGGATGTGGCAGGGGAAAGGATATTGTAACATCTCCAGTCAGAGGTGATATTTACCAGTTCTCTGAACTACTCAAAATTTCCACTATCGGTTCTCCAGAACTGGTCAGAACCTGCTGAATACCACCTCTGGCACCCTCCCTTCTTCTAGAAAAATGAAATATTCTAGGAAATATTTAAAAAAAGGCAGGATATTATACCTCCCTGGATGAGAAAAGGAGAAACATGCTCTTGGAAAGCAGCCCCCACCTTTGTTAATAGCCCTAGAAAGACCAAAGACTTCTTATCTACAACACAAATGACCTTCAGCTCCAGGGTGATGGAATTAGCCCTCATTCAGATCCAAACAAGGACAAAGACATTAAACCATAATAGGAATTGCCCAAAGCCCCTTCATTACACCACCCAGCAAGATTCAGCCAAGCCTGGGACTCAAGACAACCTACAAAGTTACCCCTTCATGGCCCCATGGGAGTCTGACAACCAATTAGAGTACATTTCTTGCCATAGGAACAGTCAGCAAGTTCAAAGCCCAACAGAGCTCAATATCTCTCCCTGTGCTTTTTTTTTGCCCAGGATCTCAAAAACATGTGGTCCTGTCTGTTAAGTCTGGAAGGATGGGTCCAAGAACGGAGACGAGACTCAGATAGCAACAACAGCTCTTTATTAGTGACTTCTGATCTGAGCGAAATATCCTAGCTGCAGCAGCCCTTTGTATAGAGCTGGCTGCGGCTAAGTGGCCAATGACAACGATTTGAGCTTGCCGCTCTTGGCTTGCCCAATCGCGGCAGCCCGTTTACTAGCCAATCGGATCAGCCTGGAGCGACCAATCACGACCCACTGTTAGCGGACCAATCCGAAGTGCAGGCTTTTAAGCCTGCTGGTCCGGAACACCCCTCCCCTCTAGGTTCCGTCTAAGGGGTGAGGTTATATAGTCTCACAGGTAGGCGGGTCTTCGCACCCGTCTACCTGACTTTCGCAGTTCAAAAGGTCTGTGCCCGATCTCAGGTTCCGATGGGCTGTTCGTTGGGATTGTCCAGAACGGTGATCCGGTTCCATAGCTGTGATTCCCTTCTGGTGACCTTGGGATGATCAAAACGCCTCCTTGGTTGCTATCGCTTGGGCTCTCCGGGCTCACTGAACCTGCTCGGCTGCTGTTATTAGGTGAGACGCTCAATTGTCACGGCTCTACATCAGCTGGTGAGTATTGTTGGCTTTGATGTGGTGATCATGGGGTTTGTTCCTCTAGGCCAGATGTTGGTCCTATTCCAGAATCTCTGGTTCCCCCTCCCCCTCTGGTTTCATGGCTGGGGTCACTGATGGGAGATGTGGGCAGCCTGGATCATAGTTGGTCGATGTGGCGTTTCCACACTCTCCCGTCTGTAGTTTCTAGGCGGTAGGAATGGGGGCCTGTAATCTGAGTTATTTTGGCAGGGATCCACAATGGGTCTCCTGAAAAGTTTTTTGCGAATATGGGGTCTCCTACCTTAAAAGTGCAGTGTTTACTGCTGGAGCCCAGGGGCTTTTCCGGGGTGTACGCAGGGTGTAGGCAGTCTAGGGGCAATCTGAGTTTTCTGGCCATCAGAAGTTCAGCTGGGCTTTTGTTGGTCGTACTGTTTGGTGTGATGTGCTGGAGCAGGAGCATCCGGGTGACTTTATCGTGGATGTTGCCTTGATGTCAGTGCGTGTCGTATGCCACGGTCTGCTAAGTATTGTTCAAAGGCTAAGGCGGTAAATTGAGGGCCATTGTCAGATACCAGAACATCTGGTAAGCCGTGCGTTGCAAAAAGTGTGTTTAATTTCTTGATGACTGCATCTGTGGTGGTAATCTTCGTTTTGTTAACCTCGAGCCAGTTAGAGTATGCCTCTACTGTTATTAGGAAAGTATGCCCTTTTGTAGGTCCCGCGAAATCGATATGGACCAGGGGCCTCTGGGCGTTTCCCATTTGGCTGGTGGAGCTTTTGATGGGGCCGAGCGCGTCTCTTGGCATCTGCTGCAAGTGGTGACCCAGGTTTCAATTTGTTTGTCCATACCCGGCCACCAGGCGTAGCTCCTTGCCAGCGCTTTCATCCGTACAATGCCTGGGTGCCCATCGTGCAGTAATTGTAGAAGGTTTTTTTTGTAGTTTTGCTGGTATGACCACTCGGTCTCCCCATAACATGCACCCTCTTTGTGAGAAAAGTTCTGTTTGTCTGTTTTTAAATGGTTTGAAGGTTTCATTGGGTTCAATTTCTGGCCATCCCCTCTCCACCCAGCCAAGAACTTGTGCCAAGCATGAGTCTTTTTTGGTTTCTAGTGCAATGTCTTGTGCTGTTAGTGGAGGTGAGGGAAGCGTTTCAATTTATAGTATTGGTAGTGTGGGAGCTGGCGTTCTGGTAATGGTGAGTGGCTCAAAGCGTCTGTGCTGGTGTTCTGGTAATGGTGAGCGGCTCAAAGAGTCTGTGTGGGGAATGGTTTTCCCCGGGCGATGTCTCAATTGATAGTCGTAGGCGGCTAGGAACTCCAACCATCACGTCATTCTAGGGGATAGAATATGTGGAGTAGGTTTGTCACATGCCAGGATGCCGAGTAATGGTTTATGATCTGTGATGATGGAAAATGATCTCCCATACACATACTCATGGAACCTTTTGATTGCAGATACTATGGTGAGGGCTTCCTTGTCTAGGTGACTATAGTTCCTTTCTGTTTTTGACAAAGTTCTTGAAAAAAATGCATTAGGCGCCTCCGTGCCATTGGGTAGAACGTGGCTCAGGATGGCTCCTACCCCAAATGGTGAGGCGTCACAAGTCACAGTTAATGGAAGTGTTTCATTATATTGGATGAGCACTGCATCCGAAGTTAAAAGGTCCTTTACTTGTTGAAAGGCATGTTCCTCCCATCAACCCCAAAACCAGGAAGGCTTTTTATTGAGGAGTCTATGAAGGGGTTCAGCGACGGTCACCTTCTGGGGTAAGAAAATGTTATAAAAGTTAATAAGTCCCAGGAAGGCTTAAAGGTCTATTTTGTTTTGTAGTCTCAGGGCATTCTTGATGGCTGCCAATTTCTTTTCTGTAGGGTGAATTCCTTGTTTGTCAAGGAGGTAACAAAGAAATTCAACCCTTTCAGTGCATAATTGGCACTTTTTCTTTTTTACTTTGAGGCCAGCATCTTGGAATTTTTGTAGGACTGTTCTTAGTCGTTTCTCTAACTGACTCTTTGTTGGAGTGGCTATTAACACGTCATCGAAGTAGGGCATGACCCCTTTAATGCCCTGCAACACCCTCTCCATCAGACTTTGGAAAATGCCTGGTGCTACGCTTACACCAAACTGGAGCCTGTTATATTTGAATGCGCCCCGGTGTGTAACTATGGTTTGGGCTTCAGCGGTTTCAGCATCTACTGGCAACTGTTGATAAGCTTGGGCCAGGTCAAGCTTTGCGAATATTCTGCCGCCCCCAAGTGAGTGAAGGAGATGCTGGACCACTGGTACTGGATAGGCACTCTGCTGTCATGCGTGGTTGAGGGTGGCCTTGTAATCTCCACAAATTCTCAAAGACACGTCAGGTTTTATGGGGGTCACAATTGGGGTCTCCCATCGGGCATGATCAATGGGTTCTAACATGCCTTGTGCACTTAGTTTGTCCAGTTGCTCATCAATTTTGGATTTGAGAGCAAAAGGGACTAGACGTGGTTTTAGGCAAATGGGCGCGATGTCAGGGTGGAGATTAAAAGAGATAGGGGACCCCTTGTACTTGCCTAGATTTTCACTGAAGACTTCTTGGAAGTCCTGGACGAGGGCCGCTTCCCAGTCTTTGTTTTCAATTTGGTTGATGCCTTCCATTCCGATTCCTAATGGCGCGAACCACTGTAGACCCAGTAGGCTGGGTCGGTCTCTGTCAACGATAGTGAGTGGTAGTAATGTGGTGTGGTCCTTGAAGGAGACCTGGAAATGACTGGTGCCAGCGACTGGAATCTGGTTGCCCTGGTAGTCCTTTAATATGAATCTCTGGATGCAGAGGTCTCGGTGGCAGATGTGGGGAATCAGCTGCTTTAGGGTTTTCCAGGAGATCATGGATAGAGAAGACCCGGAGTCCACTTCCATGATGCAAGGTTGATTTTCAATGGTGACCTCTACACGGATTTTTTTGGTGTCCAAGGATGAAGCGTGGCCGATGGTGATAGTCTGATGTGCTTCTTCTTGTCTGGGTGCGCCAGTAAACTTCCGGGGTCTGTTGTACTGGTTCCATTGGTTGTTTGGGTGGTCCCGATTTGTGGTGAGGTTGCCCTCAGTTTGTCTGGAATTGTTTTCTTTCCGTCTGGGGCTGGAACCTCTTTTGTTCCAGCATACGTTAGCAATATGCCCTCGTCTTTCGCAAAAATGACAAATGGCGTCTAGGAATCTGCATTCAGATCGTGGGTGGTTTCCCCTGCATCCGGCGCATTGGAAATTCGATTTACAACCCCGCTGGTCTCGTTGTTTGTGATCAGACCGGAGTCTGTGGACTTCTTCCTCTTCACTATCCGATGAAGATTCGATGTCTTCATGATGGGTGGCTGACGTGTATTTCTCTGATGGTGTTGCCGTATCGTTAGTGGGTTGGAGGTTGGCCCCATTGGCCCGGTGCATTCGTGCTGCTGATTTACGAGTGGCTTCAGCTGCAGTGGCATCGGCTATGGAATCTGTGAGGGAGATGTCTCCTTTGGCCATGATCTTGCTTTGGACTGTTGGGTCTCTTAGGCCAAGGACGACTCGATCCCGCATGGCCTCTTCTAGATTAGCGAAACCACACAATTCGCCTAAGTTCCTTAGGTCAGCCACAAAATCCCCAATGCTCTCACCTTCGTGTTGATCCCTTTGGTAAAATTCGTGTCTGCGGATGAGAGTCGGTACTGCTGGTGTGTAATGGTTTCGAAGGATGGGAGCAAGGATATCCCAGTCCATTGATTTGACTTCAGCCAGTTTTGCAAGTGCTTTGGCCATCTTAAAGATGGCGGGTCCGCAATGCGTCAGGAAGACTGCTCATTTTTTGCTGGGAGTGGCATCCTTCAGATTGTTGGACTCATCTGAACATCTGTTCAGGAACATCTGAAACCTGTCCATATATGAGTCCCAGTCCTCGCTGGCTGGATAGAACAGGGAGGGTAGTATAACGCTGCTGGCCATTCTGCCGGTGTCTGCGCGCTGTCAGTCACGAGCTCAGTCAATCTTCTGTGAGTGTTTAGTCAGCTCTGCTGTCTCCGGATCCCAGCCTCGTCGCCAATGTTAAGTCTGGAAGGATGAGTCCAAGAACGGAGACGAGACTCAGATAGCAACAACAGCTCTTTATTAGTGACTTCTGATCTGAGCGAAATATCCTAGCCGCAGCAGCCCTTTTTATAGAGCTGGCTGCGGCTAAGCGGCCAATGACAACGATTTGAGCTTGCCGCGCTTGGCTTGCCCAATCATGGCAGCCCATTTACTAGCCAATCGGATCAGCCTGGAGCGACCAATCACGACCCGCTGTTAGCGGACCAATCTGAAGTGCAGGCTTTCAAGCCTGCTCGTCCGGAACACTGTCCTCTATTAAACCACCTTTCCAAAGAGCCTCCATGTTTCTAGTGTCTTTTTCCCCACTTGGAACTGAACCCAGATGGACATTTTTTCTAACATAACTTTGGGCCAGTCACTCTTTCTCAGCCCGAGGAAAGAAGCAAGGGCACGCTCTGTTTCCCTCTCTCTCCCTCTCTCTCTCCCCCCCTCTCTGTAAGACATATAAATAAATAATAAAGATTTTATCACAAATGAGGATGGTTCTTGAGGATTACAGTATAGCAATGCGATAAAAGCTTTTGTGGTTTTTTTTAAAGAAACCCAGCTTCATATTTAGAGGTTATATTTTTTGCCTATGGATCGTTGGAAAGTCACATCACTTAGAGTCTGATATTACAGTTTTTCATTATCATGAAATGTAGCTAAAAGTCAATAGGCTTGACCATCTAATGACATTCTAAATATACTGGAAAAATTAAATCCCCACAATACTTATTGAGATTTATTCAGACAAACAAAGGTAACAAAAGTCTTTTGTGCATTTGTCACTCATTTCCAGTGCTCTGTTGTTGCAGTGTCAAATAATGCCAGTGATTTCAGGATAATTACTGTAATTTTAAACTCTCAACAAATTAAATGATAAAGACTAATCGTCCAAAGAGGACACTATCCCATTTCCTCCCCCCCCTTACTTTACAAGCAAATTTTAATTGGTGGAGGATGAATTTCAAATCCTGACTGATTAGAAAATTGACCCGTTTCACCACTAACAAATTTGATTTCTTACAAATAAAAGCTGTTCCTTGCAAGTATTTTTAATTAGGTTTCCTGCCACCTCAGATTGCAATGGAGATGTAAAGATACGTAAAGATTGCTTCTCCTGCTTGCTTGCTTGCTTGTTTTGTACTGACTGCAAATGGCTTTAGCAGCAAAGTTAATTCCTCATGCTAAATTAATGATAAGGGGAAATTTTTTCCCCAATCTGGTACCTTTCACCAATCTTAGTACAAGGAATGAAAATAAACATGGGCAGAGAGATGTCCCCAGGACAAAGAGGCATCCTTGTAAATAAAACAAATTTTGGTTACCCAGATCCCTTTTATTCTGATGATCAACTTGGCAGCAAGTAAATTACACCAGACTGTAACTTCTCAATGCTCAGCCAGTGTGGTCCTTATTTCTTGTTGAGAATATTTATTTATTTATTGAATTTATATTGCCGCCTATTCACCCATGGCGACTCAAGGTGGCTTACAGAATAAAAAAAAACACACATTTAAAACCATAAAACTAATTAAAAAATCAAATAAATGAATATAATAATAAAATCACCCCCTCCACCCTGGTGACAGCAGATCACACGAGCCATTTAATGGGCTCCATCCCGCTCTGGGTTGCCCAGGCCTGCTGGCAGAACCAGGTCTTCAGGAAGACTTCTGGAAGAAAGTAGGGGCCATTCTAATCTCTGGAGGAATGATGTTCCAGAGAGAGGGAGCCACCATGGAGAAGGCTCTTCTTCTGGGTCCCACCATGTGTATCTCCCTTGGGGAAGGGACCCATAGCATTCCCTGCCTCCTATTATAAGAATAGCAATTAATACTAGCACATGGTTTACAAATGTCAGCGTATTGCCCCCAACAATCTGGGTCTTTGTTTTACCAACCTTGGAAGGTTGGAAGGCTGAGTCAATCTTGGGTTGTTCAGGACTGAACTTCTGGCTTTGAGCAGAGTTAGCCTACATTACTGCATTCTAACCAAGAATGCTGGGAGATGTAGTTAAGAACTCCATTTAAGAGAAGCTGTAAGGTAGTTGGAGGTTAGCAAACTCATATCTTAATTTCTTCTGAACCATAATGGAACCACCGCCAGCAATCTCAAAATGTAGAATAAAGCAGAGAATCTATTCCAGGTGGTGATGAACTGTCAACCAAAGGCAGTCCTTGACTTATAACCACAACTGAACCCAAAATTTATGCTTGCTAGGTGAGACATTTGTGAAGTGAACTGTGCCCAGTTTTACGACTTTTCTTGCCTGCAATTGTTAAATTAGTAACTTGGTTGTTAAGTGAATCTGACTTCCCTATTGACTTTGTTTGTCAGAAGGTCACAAAAGGTGATCACATGACCCCAAGACACTGCAATCATCATAAATATGAGTCTGTGCTGTCCAGACAGTATATAGGTAATGGGAATTGAGATAGTTAAGTTAGAATTGGGAACTGTCCCCTTAAGGGAATGCCTCATGGGAAATGTAGTTAATGCATCCAGGGAAATGTAGTTCATGTCATGTGGTCACATCTGTAATCCTGATTGGTCACTGAATTGACCCTTGGTTGGGTTGTGGAAGGTTCCTTCACTCTTGCCTGGACCGCAGCAGCGTGCTGGTGCCTCACCCCCTTGCTCTTTTGTTATGGGATGAAAGATCACTATTCTTTTACACTATAAAGTCAGCTATACAAAGAATTGGACATTAGATGGATCTCGACATAACCGCGAGTTATATTTGAGGATGCTTGGTGACTCAATAAAGAAACTTTGTATGGAAGCCTTTGTAGAGTTGTCTGTCTGTCTTTATATTCAGCCAGCAGTCTAAAGACAGAACAGAGTCAATTGCCAATTGTCTGAATTTTGATTATGTGACTATGGGGAAGAAGGGGGAGTGGGTGTCAGCACCAGAAGGCAAGACAAGAAACAATGGATGGAAACTAATCAAGGAGAGAAGCAACCTGGAAAAATGTCCTAACAGTGAGGACAATTAACTATTGGAACAGCTTGTGATGGTCATAAGTGTGAAAAACTTATGTCGCCTTTTTTCAGTGCCATTGTAACTAAACAAACAGTTGTGAATTGAGGCCTACATGTAGTTTCCCTGACTTTCTGAGCTTAAAAGACCTTACTGAATTCTCTCTTGGGAGAAATACAGTGGCCCCCTTCAATGACTCATTTACGGCCCTCGTTTAAGACAAATGTGTTGATTCAGGAATTTGCAAGATAAATATTAGCTTAGATATTAGCTCTAGATTATCTTAACCAAACCAAACTCTACTGTGTCCATATATGTTTTTGGTGTTGATGGAATGTTTTCAATCACTGCATGTGTAATGTTATACTGTAATGATTTCATTGTACATTACGTTTTATCATTATTATTCTGTTCATTGCTCTAATTTCTTTTAAGTAGAACATGTGGTCACCATCATCCTTATCCTTATCTTCTGTAGCAAGCTAGTTTAGAAATGGCTATTGTAGAGTAGGAAATGGGGGATGGATTTATTTAATTTTCATTTTTTGGCAAATTTATTTAACTGCTCATTTTCACACACCCCAGAACTTAGTTATTCACTTTTCTGTAAATTTTGCAATCCAGTGTACCAGTATTACTATTCTTATTTTCCATACAAATATGCATGCATTCATGAAAACAGTCTGTAAAATGTATTCTGTACAGGGACATTACTTGTAAAATCTACATTAGAAAAAAAAATAACAAAACAAAAATGCAAATGTTTGGAGAAAAAGTAAGCATTAAAATGTGGGCTGTTTAAAAAACAAACAAACCTGAAAGAATTACAAACTGTACACAAGGTATTTGCAAGAAATAGAAAATTGTGAAAAAAAAAAATCTAATATGGAAAAAATTGGTCCATCTTCTACATAGAAAGGTATGATACCTTGGTGTAAGTGATGATATAAATGGAAGTGACGTTCAGGTAGTTCTTTACTTACTTTCATTTCGTGAGCGTTGAAATTGACAATGGCACTGAATAGAATAGAACAGAACAGAACAGAGCAGAGCAGAGTTGAATAGAATAAAATAGAACAGGACAGGATAGAACAGGACAGAATAGAATAACAGAATTGGAAGGTACCTTGGAGGTCTTCTAGTCCAACCCCCTGCTTAGGCAGGAAACCTTATACCACTTCAGACAAATAGTTATCCAATTTCTTCTTAAAAACTTCCAATGTTGGAGAATTCACAACTTCTGGAGGCAAGTTGTTCCACTGATTAATTGTTCTGTCAGAAAGTTTCTCCTTAATTCCAGGTTGTTTCTCTCCTTGATCAGTTTCCATCCATTGTTTCTTGTCCTGCCCTCAGGTGCTTTGGAGAATAGCTCGACTCCTTCTTTGTGGCAGCTCCTGAGAATACTATCATGTCACCCCAGTCCTTCTTTTCATCAAACTAGACATACCCAATTCCAGCAACCGTTCTTTATATCTTTGAGCCTCCAATCTCAAATCTTTGTTTCTCTTCTCTGCACTCTTTCTAGACTCTCAACATCCTTTTTACATCATGGCGACCAAAACTGGATGCTGTATTCCAAGTGTGGCCTTACCAAGGCATTATAACATGATATTAACGCTTCATGTGATCTTGATTCTATCCCTCTGTTAATGCAGAAAAAGTGACTTAAGACACTTCCTCGCAGTTATGACAATCACAGCATCCCCACAAACATATGAACAAAATTCAGATGCTTAGCAACTGGTGTGTACTGAAGAGTTGTGACAGAGAAGAAGGAGCTGACCTGTGTTCTGAAACACCTGCAGCCAGGACAAGAAGTAACTGGTGGAAGGTGTTGTATATTGCTTTATATATCCCCTTATAAACAAAAGTGTTTAGGAGATAGCGATCTGCAGGGTTTCTGAAACTAAAGGCTTTCCTGGGCTTAACTGTATTTTTCATATAAAGGTAGTTCTCAACTATGACCACAACTGAGCCCCAAAACTAAGCTCCTAAGTGAGAAATTCATTAAGTGAGTTTTGCCCAGTTTTACGACTTTTCTGGCCATGTTTGTTAAGAGAATCACTGCAGTTGTTAAATTAGTAACACGGCTGTTCAGTGACCCTGGTTTCCCCACTGACTTCGCTGGTCAGAAAAGTCGCAAAGGGGGATCCCATGACCAGGGCTGGGATTCAAAAATCCCAACAACCAGTTCTCTGCTCGGTTGCTAGGTGGCCATGGCCATGGTGGGCGTGGCCTACTGGAACTTCCGGGAGGGCAATTTTTCGCCTTCCCCAGAGTCTGGTGGCTTCCCTCAGGCCTTGGGAGGGCAAAAATGGCCTCCCTGGGCTCTGAAGTCCCTCTGGAAGCCAGAAACAGGCCCGTTTCCAGACTTATGGAACTTCCTTGAGGGCCCCCTTCCCCAGAGTCCAGAGGCTTCCCTTGGGCATCTGGGAAGGCAAAAACAGCCTCTCGCAGGCTATGGAGGCCCTCTGGAAACCGGAAACAGGCCCGTTTCCAGACTTCTGGAACTTTCAGGAGAGCCGCTTTTCCCCCTCCCAGAGTCTCCCTTGTGGATTCTACACCTACCTGCACCCAAAACGGGCTGTGTGGAGACTTCTGGAAGGCACGGGGTTAGGTGGGTGGGGCTAGCCAGTTGGTTCAACTACCAGTTTGACGAACCAGATGTAATTTAATTTAACATCTGGTTTGCCCAAACCGTCCTGAACTGGCTGAATCCCACCCCTGCCTATGACCCTGGGACACTGCAACCGTCAAAAATGCGAGTTATTTGTCAAGCATCGGAATGTAAATCACATGACCATGGGGATGCTGCAACGCTCTTAAGTTTGAAAACTGGCCATAAGTCACTTTTTTCAGTGCCATTGTAACTTTAAAAAGTCACTAAGTGAACTGTTGTACTACCTGTAGTGTTAACCTCTGAAGATCTATATTTTTGTGCACAGCCATCTTTTTTATGGATCTAACGATAATATTAAAAAAAACAAAAAACCCTGGGAATGTGTATGTATGTCATTGTTGCTTTCTGTTTTCATTTGATTGGTTAGTTTGTATTGGAATATTGATATACAGAGACTACTATGCCAGTGGTGCGATTCAATTTTTTTACTGCCAGTTCTGTGAGCGTGGCTTGGTGGGCGTAGCAGGGGAAGAATGCTGTAAAATCTCCAGTCAGAGGTGGGATTTGCCAGTTCTCCAAACTACTCAAAATTTCCGCTACCGGTTCTCCAGAACTGGTCAGAACCTGCTGAATACCACCTCTGTACTATGCCCTTTTTCTTTTAAAAGATGGAAAAATTACAGATATTTTCAGCATTCCCAGTATAAACAGCTTTTATTTATTTTAATAAAATATTTGTACTGTCATTTTAAGGTACTTTACCTTGGTGTTATTTAAAGAGAAATAAACAGAAAAGTTATCTCATAATATTCTTCTTTTGGGATTGCTAATACTGATCTTTGGAGGGAAAGACATCTCTTATCACATTTACAGCTACTGGATATAGGAGCACTTTTATGCTACTAGACGTACTTTTATTCCTTCTTTCCCCTGAGATAAAAATTCATGGTTACAGATAGTCTTCGATTTTCAACCATTAATTTAGTTACATTTGAAGTTACAATGCCATTGAAAAAAGCGACTTTTGACCAGTTTCACAATTACAATATTTACCGCATCCCTGTTATCATGTAATCAAAAGTCATATGTGTTAAGTTCTGTGCATGGGCACAAGGAACGGAGAAGAGACGGTGAACAGTGAACTTCAATTCTTTATTAATCATTCTGAACAGAGCAAAAACCTAGGGCAGCAGCAGCCTTTTTATAGGCAAGCTGCTGATCTAGTAACCAATGAGAAACGTGGAGTGTTAACCCCTTTAACCAATGAGAGTGGCTCGTTAACAGCCAATCAGATTCTCTTGGATGGACCAATCCGATATCGCTATTATCGGCCAATCAGAAGTGCAGGATTAGAACCCTGCTATTCCTAAACATTTGATAAAACTTTATTTAAGCGTTTTATTAGTTCATAACACCCCTTCCCCCCGGATTCCATTTAGGGGGTGAGGTGACATAATCCCTGAGGTATGAAGGTTGTTTTGACTGTCTATTGGATTTACGCTGTCCCACTGGTTCCTGTCTGTAACCCAGTTTCGGTGGGACGTTTTTGGGCAAGTCAGGTGCTGGTGGTTCCTCATTGGATGACTCGGTGCCACTAATGTTCTCATTGTTGTCCTCTGGTCTTTGCGGGCTTGCCTCTGTTGAGGTGTTCCTCTGTGGCGAGGACACGCCCCTCCCTGATTCTTCTTCATTCGTTACGCCCGATTGCTGACTTCTTTCACTCCTGCTTTCCGCCATCTCGAATTTGGTTTCTTCGACATCCCCTCCACCCTCAGTTTGGCAGTTACCGGAGTCGCAGAAACTAGGTTGTAGCCTTGAGCGAAGCTGATCTATATGGCGTTTCCATATTTTCCTGTCGCAGGTTTTCACCCGGTACGACCTGGGTCCAGTGGCTTGAATTATGGTTGCCTCAACCCACAACGGTTTGCTGGAAAGGTTTCTGGCGAAAACTAAGTCGTCTATCTTGAACTCGTGGCATTTTCCGCTAGATCCACAGGGTTTCTCTGGCTCGTAAGACGTGTGAAGCCGGTCGAGGTGGGAATGGAGTTTGCGTCCCATTAATAGTTCAGCTGGAGTCTTGTTGGTGATGCTGTGCGGAGTGATGTGTTGGAGAAGGAGTATTCTGTTTATTTTATCTTCAATGTCCCCCTAGTCCATTTTGTAGAGGGTTTTTTTAACAAATTGTACCATGCGCTCAGCTCTTCCGTTAGCCGCAGGGTGCGCTGGCGAAGTTAGTGCATGGCGAATACCCTGGTCCGCTAAGTATTGTTCAAAGGGTAGAGCGGTAAACTGGGGTCCATTGTCGGATGGCAGAACGTCTGGCAGTCCATGCGTCGCGAATAGCCTGTTCAAATTCCGGATGATGGACTCGGTTGTAGTACTCTTCATTTTGTGGATCTCGAGCCAGTTTGAATAAGCATCCACTGTTGGGGGAAAGTATGTCCCTTTGTAGGTCCCACAAAGTCAATGTGGATGTGGGACCATGGTCCCCGGGGTGTTTCCCATTCTGTTGGAGTTGCTTTTGGTGGAGCATTGCAAACTTCCTGGCACTTTAAACAAGTCTTTACCCCGGCTTCGATCTGTTTGTCGATGCCCAGCCATCACACGTAGCTTCGTGCGAGCGCTTTCATATGCACGATGCTGGGGTGACCCTCATGCAGTGTCTTTAATACTGCTTGTTGTAACCGCTCTGGGACGATGACTCTATCTCCCCATAGGATGCAGCCTTTTTGAGAAAAAAGTTCTGTTTGCCGGTTCTTGAAGGGGGTGAAGTCGTCAGGTATTTGATCTACTGGCCATCCCCATTCGACCCAGCTAAGAACTTGCGTTAAGATAGGATCGCGTTTTGTTTCGATCGCGATATCTCTAGCTGTTAGCAGCGGTGAATGTAGCGTTTCAATCTGGAGTGTTGTAAGGGTTGGAGCTGGGTCATCGACGGTTTCCGGAAGTGGTGCACGGCTCAGCGCGTCAGCGTGGGGAATGGCTTTCCCTGGGTGGTGTTGCAGCCTATAATTGTACGCAGCCAAAAACTCCGACTGGGTGGTGCTGCAGCCTATAATTGTACGCAGCCAAAAACTCCGACCAGCAAGTCATTCTAGGTGATAATATATAGGGGGTTGGCTTGCCTCCCGCTATAATCCCCAGCAAAGGTTTGTGGTCAGTAACAATAGTAAAAACTCGTCCATATAAATATTCATGAAACCGTTTCACAGCAGATACAACAGCAAGAGCCTCTTTATCGATTTGACTATAGTTACGTTCAGCCTTTCACAGAGTCCTTGAAAAATAGGCAATAGGGGCTTCACTACCGTTTGGTAACACATGGCTCAAAATGGCTCCTACTCCAAATGGTTAATAAGTTTTTCACTTGTCAGAATGCGCGCTCCTCTCTGTGCCCCCAGACCCAGGTTGCTTTTTTGTCCAGAAGTCGATGTAGGGGCTCAGCTACGGTCATTTTGTGGGGCAGGAAGATGTTGTAAAAATTAATGAGCCCCTGGAAAGCTTGGAGATCAATCTTATTTCTGGGTCTTGGAGCGTTCTTGATTGCTTTTAGTTTGCTATTGGTGGGGTGAATGCCTTGTTTATCAATTAGGTACCCCAGGAACTCTACTTTATCTGTACACAGTTGACATTTATTTTTTTTAACCTTAAGGCCGGAGTCTTTAAATTTCTGGAGAACCATTTTAAGATGCTCTTCTAGTATTTCTCTATTCGGGGCAGCAATTAAAACATCATCAAAGTATGGTACGACCCCTTTTATCCCCTGTAAGAGTCTCTCCAAACTCTGAAAAATCCCTGGGGCTACGCTAACTCCGAATTGGAGTTGGTTGCACTTAAATGCACCTCGGTGCGTAACGATCATTTGTCCTCTGCTGTTTTTTTATCTACAGGCAGTTGTTGGTACACCTGTACTAAATCCAATTTAGCGAAGACTCTTCCGCCCCCCCAGGGAATGGAGGAGGTGTTGTACCCCCAGCACCGAGTAAGCGTTCTGTTGAAGGGCGTGATTCAGGGTGGCATGGTAGTCCCCACAAATCCTTAATTATCCATCCGGTTTGATGGGTGTTATGATTGGGGTTTCCCAAGGAGCGTGGTCTTTTGGTTCTAAAACACCCTGGGCTATTAATTTATCAAGCTACTCGTCAATATTTGGTTTAAGGGCAAAGGGTACCCGACAAGGCTTAAGGAGGATGGGGGCTACTTCAGGGTTAAGGTTAAATGATATCGGGGTCCCCTTGTACTCGCCTAGTTTGTCTGCAAAGACGTCCTGGAATTCCTGGACGATGGCCTCCTCCCAGTCGTCGCTTCTGGTTTGGTGAATGCCAGCTACCTCAATCCCAAGTGGAGCGAACCATTGAAGGCCTAACAAGCCAGGCCGATCACGGTCAACGACAGTCAATGGTAAAGATGCAGTATGATTTTTGAATGAGACCTGGACTAGGCTGGATCCAACGATCGGAATTCAGTTTCCTTGATAATCCTTGAGCATGATTCTTTGGGTTCTGAGGTCTTGCCGCCGGACAGCAGGGATTAATTGTTTAAGGGTCTTCCAGGAAACCATCGAGAGGGACGATCCTGAATCGACTTCCATCATGCAGGGCTGGTTTTCGATGGCGACCTTCACTCAGATCTTCTTTGCATCTAATGATGAGGCGTGACCAATTGTAATGGTTTGGTGTGCCTCTTCTCATTTCGTTGAATTGGCTAGTAGTTTATTTCTGTAGGAGTGGTTGTTCCATTGGTGGTTCAAATGTTCCCGACTTACAGGACGATTTCCTGTGGTTTGGTGGTAGTTGGTCCCCCTCTGAAATGGGCTGGATCCTTGCTTGCTTCTACAGACCTTTCCGATGTGGCCTCTCTTCCCACAAACATGGCAGAGCGTGTCGAGGAATTTGCAGTCTGATCGTGGGTGGTTTGTCCCACAACCCGCGCATTGATGCTGCAGTCTCTGATTACGCTGGTGGCGTTGGTCTCGTTCAGACCGGAGCCAGTTGACCTCTTCCTCATCACTTTCTGATGACGATTCGAGGTCCTCATGGTGGGTTGCCATTGTATGTCCCTCTAGGCGAGGTGAGGTTCGCCAGTGAGTTGGTGGAGCGGGGCGTTGGTGAGGCACATTCAGGCAGCCGACTTCCTGGTTGCTTCTGCTGCAGTAGCGTCAGCAATGGTATCTGCAAGGCTGATGTCGCCTTTCACCATTAGCTTACTTTGCACGTGAGGTGCATCTAAACTGTTCAGTTTCTTAGAGCTTCTTCGAGGTCAGCGAACCTGCAGAGGCCTCCAAGGTTCTGGAGATCCGCGATGAAATCTGCAATGCTTTCTCCTTTCCGCTGGTCTCTCTGGTAAAATTCATGTCTTCGGACAAGCGTTGGTACAGTAGGTGCATTGTGAGCCCGTAGGAGGGGCTTGAGGACATCCTAGTCCATGGATTTCACCTCAGCTGGTTTTGCCAGTGCCTTAGCCATCTTAAAAATGGCAGGTCCGCAGTGAGTCAGGAATATCGCTCGCTTTTTTCCAGTAGTGGCATCCTTCAAGTTGTTGGTCTCCAGAAACATCTGGAACCAGTTCATGTATGACTCCCAGTCTTCTTGTGCTGGGTCGAATGGAGCGGGTGGTATGGTGCCACCGGACATGGTTTCCGCCATTGATGCACCTTCAGCCACGTGCTCTGTTTGGTGCTCTGTAGTGTTCAGTCAGCTCTGACATCTCCGCATCCCATCCTCGTCGCCAGTGTTCAGTTCTGCGCATGGGCGCAAGGAACGGAGACGAGACGGTGAAAAGTGAACTTCAACTCTTTATTAATCATTCTGAACAGAGCAAAAACCTAGGGTAGCAGCAGCCTTTTTATAGGCAAGTAACCAATGAGAAACATGGAGTGTTAACCCCTTTAATCAATGAGAGTGGCTCGTTAACAGCCAATCAGATTCTCCTGAACGGACCAATCCAATATTGTTATTATCGGCCAATCAGAAGTGCAGGATTAGAACCCTGCTTTTCCTAAAGGTTTGATAAAACTTTATTTAAGCATTTTATTAGTTCATAACAAGATGCTTGGTAAATTGGTTCATACTTATGATCATTGTAATACTCCGGGTTGACGTGATTGCCTTTTGCGTCCTTCTGTCAAGCAAAGTCTATAAGGAAGCGAGATTCACTTAACAACCATGTTACTAACTTAACAACTGCAGTCATTCATATAACAATGGTGGCAAGAAAAGTCACAGAATGGGGCAAAGCTCATTTAATAACTATCTTGCTTATCAGTGATTTTTTTTTGCCTCAGTTGTGGTCATATGGCTGAGGATTTCCTGCATCTATTTTCTATTTTAATCCTGAGGATTGTACCATGGTGTAGTTCCAATGTAACCGAGGGCCATTTGTGACCAAATAGATCCTCAACACATTCTTTAAAACATTTTTTATTACATTATAGAGTATTATAAAATTCAAAATACAAAAGTAAATAGAAGAGCAGTGAGAGGGCAGGGGAAAGGTGGGGAAGAGAAGGAGGAAAGATAGGGAAAAAAGAAAGAAAAAGCATCGATTTCCGATTCCTTCTTGGTTACAGTAAAATAAGGCATTAACCTCAAATCACAACTTTTTGCTTTTCCATAATAGCATAAACAAGCCATTTCTATAAAGAACTATCAGTCTAATCTGTAAAATCTGAAGTCAGAGTGTTATTCTTTTCCATATTAAGTATGAAGTTCAGAAGCAGTTTCCATGTGGAAATAAAAGTACTTATGTTTTTTTCCTTAACCAAAGTAGTTTTGCCATTTCAGCTAACTCCATCAACTTCTGCAACCATTCTTCCATGGTAGGAATTGGAGTATCCTTCCGTTTTTGTGCATACAATAGTCTTGCTGCTGTCAACATATGTAGTAACAAAGTTCCACATTTTTTCTCTGGTTCTCTTTCCATTAGACCCCAAACACATTTTTTTTTTTTTTTTGGTTAGACTTTCTTGGAAAATCCTAACATGGTGTCAGGGGTTTTCCCCCTGAAAAATCCTCTAATAGTCCTAATATGCTGGACTTTAGATAGTTTAAAAGAAAATGGGGAAGGGAAACCCACCACCAATGCTGCTACTCATAGGAAAACTGAACTCAAGGTGAAGTTTATAACTTTATTTGTTTGGCCCACATGAAAACCCTGAGTATTGACTCTAAAGTAAGTTTGCCATTTTGCCATGAAATTTCATTATGTCACAACTGAGTACTCTTTAATGGAATTAAATTTCACCCTTTCTAATTATCTTTTTAGAGCAGACAATCTTTACAGAATCATTAGTAACAGAAGTACACAATGGATTATTGTCTTTACAATGACAAAAGAAATCCTAGAAGAAGCTCTAAATCTTAAGAAAAGATCACAGAAAATACACCCTATCTTTGCTTTGCTTCCTCTGTATGAAGTAGGATTTGACAGAGTCAATGCAATTTAAACACAATGGCTGTAATTTAACTGCTCTAAATTGCCAACTTTTAAGATTCTTTTGCAGAACAATATCTGCAGTTTTCTTCTAATTAATCAAGTATATAGATAAACAGTCTTTTTGTCTTCAGTTTAACTCCTCACATTTCAAAATCTATAGCGAAATGGTCTGTTATAAAAGATTGTTTTTATCTAACTTTCCCTGCCCATATAGCACTATTTTATTACATCTTAATTTACCTCCAACAGACAAAAGCATACAACTGAATAATGCTTCCCTCTCTGTGAGTTGTTAAAACTGGATTAATAAATTCAATGTTGTTTGCACTATTGAAGCTTAATTAAGATGCGCGAGGCAATGATTTCAGTCATATAATCTATTTCAGTTTTACACTGCTGATGAGTGTTCTTTTTCATTTGGTGGGAATAATTGCCCATTCATTCATTATATATATATATGTTTTCTTAAGTTTTCGCGGGTACTTACATGTCTGGCATTAAGCTTTGTTCGGGTATTTTCCCACGTGGTGCTTTTAAAGTTGTAGCAACGTTTCAGCAGAATCTCATCTGCCATCATCAGGCTTCTGTATGGTGTTTGTGAGTCAGACACAAAAATGCAGTCAAAAAGCTGGAACACACTTCCTCACTTGTCCAACACATGGAAGCCACAGGTCATAACATCAACTTCAATGGCACCAAAACCCTAGCCATCATAGAAAATCCCAGCCACAGAATCATCAGAGAAGCCATAGAGATTGAAAAAAGACCAGAAAGCATGAACAGAAGAGATGATTCCACCAGGCTGTCAATCATTTGGAAGCCTGCACTCACAAACAAAAAAATCTCCACACCACAAGCCAGGCAAACACCTGGGCACAAACAGATCCCCTCTGATACCTCCAGCTCAAACACACCCCAACCAGGCACCCAGATGAAACCCAGCTTCCTAACTAATGATAGCCGTCCATTTACCCGAAGCCAAGCTGCACTAAAGGCCTCCAATAAAGTAACACAATGTTGCCAGCCAATCAAGATACAAAAAGAGCCCCCCCCCAAAAAAAACAGGCAGAAGATACTAGTAGCAGAACACAGCAAACTCCAAGACCAATAAACACAGACCAAGACTCTCAACCAATCAGGAGGAAGAAAAAACCATTCTGACACAGCAATAGGCTGCCCCAAATTTAAATCTGAAACCACTGTAAAAGTCTGACTCACAAACACCATACAGAAGCCTGATGATGGCAGATGAGATTCTGCTGAAACGTTGCTACAACTTTAAAAGCACCACGTGGGAAAATACCCGAACAAAGCTGAATGCCAGACATGTAAGTACCCGCGAAAACTTAAGAAAACATATGTTTTCTTAAGTTTTCGCGGGTACTTACATGTCTAGCATTCAGTTTTGTTCGGGTATTTTCCCACGTGGTGCTTTTAAAGTTGTAGCAACGTTTCAGCAGAATCTCATCTGCCATCATCAGGTTTCTGTATGGTGTTTGTCTTGAGTCAGACATATATATATATATATATATATATATATATATATATATATATATATATATATATATATATGTATGTATGTATGTTTGTTTTCTGAGGTTATATATATCTATTCAACTCACTTTTATAAAACTGTGTGTAAATTATTATTTTTATTTAAATTATACTGATGATTTTTAAATTTTCCTCTCTAATGATCTTCAGATTTCATACAAATCTCGGTGCTATCTGGATCTTCACTTTTTTGTGATAAACGAGGTTTTTCTTGGTCCAAATGAGAACCGCTCTGTCGTGTGATGAGTGCAATATGCATGTGAGTAAAGACTGGATTGTGTCTCTCAAATAATAGAATAAAGGGAACTTGGAGGTCTTCAAGTCCAATCCCTTGCTAAAGCAGGAGGTACCATAACTGACCAATCTCTTCTTAAAAACGTCTGGTGTTGGAGCACCCACAACTTCTGGAGTCAAGCTGTTCCAATGATTAAGTGTTCTGTCATTTCTCCTTACTTCTAGGTTGGTTCTCTTTATTAGTTTCTGTTAAGTTTGGAGCATGGGTGCGAATGATGGAGACGAGCCGGTAGAAAGCAGTGAACTTCAAACTCTTTATTTACATATTGTGACAGCTCAGCTCAAGGGCTGCTCTAGCCTTACTTATATAGGCAACTCATTAACTACTTAACCAATAGCGAACCTGGAGCGTTAGCTCCGTTTAACCAATGGGAATGGCTTGTTAATGGCCAATCGGGTGCTCCTGAACGGGCCAATCCGATCCTGCCATTAACAGCCAATCAGAAGTGCAGGGCCAGAACCCTGCACTAGACTTCAAGCTCAATGATAACTTTATTGGTATTATGCATTCACAATACCCCTTTCCCCCAGCTTCTGCCCACAGGGCGCGGTTACATAGTCCTTAAGGTAGGACAGTTGTTTAATTAGTCTTTTGATTTCCATCCATTGCTTCTTGTCCTACCCTCAGGTGCTTTCGAGAATCAGTTGTGGCAGCCCCTTAGATGTTGGAAGATTGCTATCATGTCACCCTTAAACCTTCTTTTCATTAGAGTAATGAATCAGTTCCTGCAACTGTTCTTGTTATGTTTTAGCCTCCAGTCCCCTAATCATCTTTGTTGCTCTTCTCTGCACTCTTTCTAGAGCCTCAACATCTTTCTTATATTGTGGTGACCAAAACTGGATGCAGTATTCCAAGTGTGGTCTATTCTTCCCATTTTCTCATTGATGTATGAAACCAGTGAATACCATGTGAAGCTATAACTTAATGTAGAACACAATTTGTATCTGTTTTATGATGTCCAATTGCATACCAGAAACCATTCAAGGTTCAGTTGGACATAACACCGTTCCTTATTTAAGTGTGCTTAATATAATATAAAACATATCCCTGCATGTAATCACATAACGATCTTAAGGATATATTCTTATATGTTTATGTTATTTTTAAGGCATGTCCTTGCACATTATTTTTCTATTACTGCATAAAACTAAGGGGAGGATATCCCCCATTAATAATGTGGTAAGCTTGACCGAGATTCTTTTTCTAAATAATAATTTTATTAGAGATTACAATAGAAAAAATAAAAACTAATAGGAACTACAAGAAATAGAAGAATAAAAATAGAAAGTGTAAAAAAGAAAAAATGAGAAAAAAAATTGGTAATAAGAATAAACAATTTTAGTGATTTTCTTAAAATACAATAAATGCTTTCTTCTTCCCACTTTTCCAACTCTTAACGCAAAACAAAATCCAAAAACCTCAACATTCATTCCTTATCAGCAATCCATTAAGGGTTACCAGAAATAATTAATATCTACTTTAACCTTGATCAAATAACCCAACTCTATATTCCTTCCCTTACAATTGTCAGTCTTAGTTTTTAATCCCTTCAAATAATGTCCTAAAACTTGCTTTCTTTTCATATTCTTTGTTTCCTTTGTTCCTTATCTAAACATTCTTGAAAACTTTAACAGATTTCTTTTGTACAACCAATTAAAAAAGATTCTCCAAACCACTCTTCTAGTTTGGTATTTGTATGTCCCCTTTAGCAATGGCACTTAGACTTATGAACTGCTTCACAGTACTCCACAGCCCTCTCTAAGTGGTTTACTGAGTCAGCATATTGCCTCCAACAATCTGTGTCCTCTTTTTACCAACCTCAGAAGGATGGAAGGCTGAATCAACCTTGAGCCTGGTGAGATTCAAACTACCAAATTGCAGACAGCCATCAGTGTATTTAGGTATTTAGACATCATCTGATTTCATTTGCATGTCCAATATATCATCTTTTTCCATATCATTCTTGTAACTTTTCATATTTAAATCCCAATTCATATAATTTTAATCTTATCTGTCATAGTTTGTTCGATCATTAACATACCTTCTATCTATCTTATCAGGTATTCTTAAAATTGATTTCTGAGACCATTGTTCAAAAATAGCCACTGTTAAAGTATTATGCTCTATTCTTCATTTACAAGTTGAATCTAAGTATTCTTCTTTAATTGTAATCTTTAATTTATTTTAGTTCCCTCTAGGGATCACCCATAAAAGTCCCATCCTATCAAGTTGCTTTTTTCTAAAGAACCCAAACAAGAATAGTTTCCCACAGGAAGGATATACTTATTTATTTCTAAATTTTTATTTCAAACTCATTTGGATTCTTAATCTATTTTAACTGTCTAAAACCATTCTCTAACTAAACTTTTGCTACTTATTAGGATTTTTTCAGAGTCCTTAAAATTGTATTTAAAATGCCTTTAGAAAAAACTTTCACTAAGGAGGAGACTCACTCTATGACATGGGTCATCAAACTTGACAGCTTTAAGACTTGTGGACTTCAACTCCCAGAATTCCTTCTCTAGTCATGTTAGCTCAGGAATTCTGGGAGTTGAAGTCCACAAGTCTTAAACTTGCCAAGTTTGAAGAGCCTTGCTGTAGGAGATGATCAGGCTGAACCCAAAGGAAGGGTCAAGCACACCATCAGTCTCAAATCCCTTTGAGCCAACAAGAGATCCAAGTCCATCCCTTCTTGAATTCCATTGACTCTTATCTACTATCAATTCTTTTACCATTAGTAGTTCAGATTCTTGTAGAGAGTGTTAGCATGTAATAAACCTTTATTTTGAACCACTTTGGCTTCTGATTTCTTGAGCCTGACACTCACCCAGTGAATGTGATAAAAACTTGCCAATTCTAAGGGCTTTAATATTTCACAAGCAGTAAAAAATAATTTCAATTGCGATGAGGAAATGAGACTCAGTTGGCCTTCTTGTACACAAAGCGGAATTATGACTGTGAGCTTAGATGGAATCCCTTATCAACTTGTTCATGGAATATAGCTTCAATATGGGTGAAGCAGGGGTGGCATGCAAATATTTTCAGTACTGTTTCTGTGGGCATGGCTAGGTTGGCATGGCCATGTGACTGGGTGGGTATGGCTTTTTTTTTGCAGCACCCCCCTTTGCTCCGTTTTTTTTCCTCCTGGGCCTCAGGGAAGCCTCCTGGGCAAAGCAGTAAGACAGCAAGGGGGATGCTGGCACAGCTGATCGTTGGAACAGCTGATTGTAGGGAGGAAAAAGAAAGAAAGAAATACTGGTTCAGCCAAACTAGTAGAATACCACCACTGGGGTGAAGGGTACAAAGCAAGTTGTATTGCCCATGGCAGTCTCCATAATTTATATGTTTGTTTGCTTGTTTCCCACCTCTGTTATTTTTACAAATAACTCAGGGCAGCGAACTTATCCAACTCACCTTTCTTCTCCTATTTTTCCTTACAACAACAATCCTGTGAGCTGAGTTTGACTGAGAGAGAATGATTGGTCCAAAGTTAACCAGCTGGCTTTCACGCCTAAGGTAGGACTAAAACTCACAATCTCCTAGGGACTGACCCAAAGTCATACAGCAAACTTTCTTGCCTAAGGTAGGACTAGAACTCACCATCTCCTGGTGGATGGCCCAAACTCACCCAGCTTTTGTGGAAAAGACAGGAGTTGAACTCACAGTCTCCCGCTTTATAACCTGGTACCCTAACCACTAGACCAAACCAGCTGTTATGGATGCCATCAACCGAAACTCACATTTCTCATGCCACATTTGAATGCCTGCTTCACTTTAAGAATAGAAGCAACCCCACTTCTTCTCAACTTACAAGAATATTTCCTTGACCCAACAGAAGTCTTAATCACACTGACTTTCCATTCTGCAAATAATGACGGAAAACAACTTTGCAAAGACTTCTGAGTCTAGCTCCATCTCATTTGCCGATTCCTTGCTGTTTACCTTGTTTTGTTTTGTTTTGTACTGTGGTGAGGTTTTTTGGCTATTTTATTTGACGCTGTTATATTTAATGCTAATGAATCATTTTGGCTGGAGGGAGAAGTACTTATTAGCCCGAATTGTTTTATTTATCTCATCATCCTCTTCCTATCAAGCTTTGATCTACTGCTTTTTTAAAACAAAACAAAAAACAAAAAAACCTCCCCAACCAATTTACCTACATATTTTCATTGTCTAATCAGACATAAGCCCCATAAAACATGCGTTGCCTCGCTTAATGCATTTCGTTAGCAAGTCAGACAGCATCACGTGGATCCCCGCATGCCCCCCCCCCTCTGGTGTTTTCTTCCCCAAGAGCTGTTTGGAAGCCTTGTTCGTGTCATTGCTCCAAAGGAGAAAGACGTTGTTGGCAGCACAGCCAGTTCCCAACACGACTCTTGGCTTTACTCAGTAAAGGTTTGTCAAATGACTCAGAGGTGAATCACAGGTTTCTGCAGGTGTACGCTGGGGAGGGCTGGCCTGCTTCCATGTCTCGGCGATGGCAAATGTTTACTTCATTAGTTCATGGGGTTACCCAGCAGTCCTAGCCAGCTCTATTTCTCAATATTAATGGATGCTTAGGAAAACAGAATAAGGCCAGGGAGTCAAGGGAACCGTTGCCATTCAAGGTGATACCACAGCGTTGAAAATATCATTTGAGAAGAGAATTTTATCTGCACTTCAGCAAGGGAATTAGAAGAGTTTTCTTTTCTTTTTTTTTTAAATAAACTTTATTAGTCTTTTGTATATTTTAAAAATAAAACAAAAAATAAATCTCATGACATGGACAGTTTTGTGACATCTATCTCATCCATTTCTATCCTTTGTGCATATTTACAAATATATACAATTTTGTGTGAATATATACATTTAATCTATAAGTTGCTTATCTTTAATTCCTTCATTTTCTCTGTCTTAATTCGATCCAATTATACCATTTCCCCCAAATTCTACAGTATTCAGACTCCTCTTTCTCTTGTATCATTAAATTCAATTTGTCCATTTCAGCACATGCCATTATTTTTTGAATAATCAAAATCCGATGGTATGCAGTTGTGCTTCCAGCATTGAGCATAAGCTATTCCAGCAGCTGTTAAGATGTGTAATACAATATATTTTATATTTTTTCCACATTACTTTTTGAATATCCCTAACAAAAATAGTTCTGGTTCCAATTCTTACTTCTTCCTTAAGAATTTCTTGCAGCCATTGTTTGATTTTAAGCCAATATGAATATGGGATGTCCTTCTTTCTACATTTCCATCATGCCGGATTCATGTTGGGATATACCTTTGCCAATCTCGCGGGGGGGGGGGAATACCATCTATAAAATATCTTATAAATATTATCTTTGTATGATGCTGATTTTGTTAGTTTATAATTTAGGTTCCAAATGCTTTCCCACTCTGTCAAAGTAATATTATGTCCTATGTTTTTGAGCCAAAGCTATTATACATCCCTTAACAACTTCTTCTTCTAAGAATTAGAAGAGCTTTCAAGTCTCCTTCTCTGTATAAAGTCCCATTACCAGTGGTGAGATTCATTTTTTTTTTTACTACCGTTTTTTAAAAATTTTTTTATTAATTTTTAAAAACAAACATAAACAAACAAAACATAGAACATAAAAACATAAAGCATCTTTTTTGAAAGCAGCCTGATCCCAGGTTACATCTCTTCGTGCAGACACAAATTCAAATTCATGCTCATTTTTATATTCCATTCCATATCTTATTACCATTCTACATTTTCTATATAACTTCTCCCCTCTTTCAACTTTCTTAATTTTATATTATTTATTTCATCTCAATTCAAATCATCATACTTATATTATTTGTCTGTCCTGTTTCAGCTGTCTATTATCTTTTCTCATTAAGCAAAATTTCTCCTGTGATCATTGATTGGAGTATGACGCCTTTATATCTTTCCCCTAAAATTATAACACTTAATATAATACATAACTTCCGTTCGGATTCTGCTTGGTACATTCTAAAACTACACAATGTATTTTAAAAAGAAAAAATATATAAATATATAACATAATTACAACAATCCATACCAATTCGATTCTATCATTAATATTAATATTCATTTAAATCTTGAACATTTTACACATTACTTTTCAAATAGGTATCATATTTCTATGGAAACACTTATAAACTTTCCATAATTACTTCCCTCTCACTTCACTTATATTTTATAAAATGTTGAGTAGTTAAAATTTTCCCATTCCTTCCTAGTTCAAATCTCTCATTTATTTCATTTAGTTTGTTTTGTTCACAAAAAGTTTCACTAAATTACACTAACTATTTTATTCCACTTTTTAATCATATGTTGTTTCCAATTTTCTAACATTATATCTATTACAAATATAACAATACAATCTTATGTACCTTTACAGAATCCCTTTTTCAGTAAAATTTTCAACCATTATCTCTGAATAAATCCTGTTTCTTTACATCTTGCTCCAAACCTTTGTAACTTCTCTACCTTTCCTTTTTCCCTTTCTTCTCTCTCCCCTTTTTACCCCCCTGTCTCTCCACCTCCATTTCCCTTTTCTGTATTCCCCTTTTCTGTTGCTTTGCAACATTATATCCCCTTTTCACATTATTTTTCCCTTTTTTGGCTGTTTTTTTAGGTCTTAAATTCTCCATTCTCTTTCCCTGCTTTCCTTTTCTTCCCCAGATAGAATTACTTGTTCATTATAAATGGCTTCTTCTTTGTCCCAATCTTCTTGTTGTGCAGTCTTTTCTTGTTGTTTCTTGTAGACACCAATCACCATTTCTAAGAATTGAAAAATGGAGCCAAAAGAGCCCTTCCCTTCTTGTTCCTCTTCTTTATATTTTTTAAATTCAATTTTCAGTTCATCCAGTTCATTCAGTTCATCCAGAGGTAATGCCATAGTAGAGGTTTTTTTTTAAAACAACCACCCAATTGTTTTTAGTCATTCAAATATAATTTCCAAAAGTCCCAAAATCACCAAGCAATCCAAATACACACAAGCTATTTCTTTTAACACTTTCTTCTTTTTTCACTTTCTCTTCTTGGGGTTACTATTTAGTTGCAAAGTTCCCGTTAAAATGTATCCTTTAGAAGTCTTGTTAAAATTTAACTTTAAATTCTTTTGAATTCCAAGCAGTCTCCTCCTTCCAAGTCCTGCCCTTATTCTTTTCCTCTCCCTTCCCACTTATAGCAAAAAAAGGATTTTTTTGTGTTTAGAAATCTTTATTGTCCCTTTGGCATTTAATTATATTTCCAGTTTAATTACCTGTTGGTGCCAAAGTGGATTTTTCCGATTTCTTTATTCAGATTTTCTCGTTATCAGCATGAGGAAGGAGAGTGAAGAAAAAAAACCACTTTCCGTTTTCTTTTTCATTCGCTGCTTCCGACTCTTCTTTGGGAGCGATGTAACTTTTGCAAAATTTAAATTCCAGGGTACCTTGGTTGTTACTTTTTGTCCTGGTCAGCCAAAAACTTTCACTTCTTAACTTCCTCCTGCACTTTCTTTTCTGGCTGAGTGCTTCTTTGAGGTGGCCATCTCTTACCGCCTTCAGGAAAGGGAGTTTAGCCAGCTGAGGAGAGGTGCAGCTCCCCTCAAACCCTGCTGGGTCTCCCCCATCTTCACCACCTCTACAGGTTGGCTTAGCCCCGAAGCCAGCTGGCTCGGGACGCTCCAGTGGCAAGCCCAGGCAGAAACCGCGCATGATCGCAGATTCCTGCCTGCCGCCGAAGCCCTGCAAACCGGAAGTCTTTTACTACTGGTTTGGTGGGTGTGGTTTGGTGGGCATGGCAAGGGAAGGATACTGTAGGTGGTAATTGCCGGTTCCCCAAACTATTCCAATTTTCCCGCTACTGGTTCTCCAGAACTGGCCAAAACCTGCTGAATACCACCTCTGTCCATTACCCCATGGTGGAACTATTTGTTTATCTAACCCAGCATTGTGTACAGTGGGGGGGGGGGGAACAAACTTGTCATGGTCTCAAAGATGTGTTAAATGTATGTTTTACTGATAAAGAAATAAATGTATGTCAGTAAAACATGAATTTAGCACAAAAATGGTTTGTCGCGAAAGCGACTGCCTGTGAAGGCTTCTGGATTGAGGCTGAAAGGCGAAATGGAAGCTGCATGATCCGTCCCCTTATTGGGTAGACCAGGTTGCCCTGACAAGAACAAAACAAAAGACTTGGTCTCAAAGATGGATTTTTTCCCCCAATTTTTCCCTGTATAAAATTCCCTAATAAGAACAATAGGGACAGGTTTGGTGGCATAACATGGTCATTCTTAGACACAAAGAATCAGGACCACATGATAAGTTCCAATTAAACTGATTTATTGCTAAAAACCTGTAACAAGAATCAGTGGTGGGCTGCAACCAATTTAACAATTGGTTCTATGAGCATATGCTTTGCATGCCTGCACAGCCTTCAAAAACTACCCATTTTAAGCTTAAAATTACTAAAGTTGCAGATGATACAACAAAGGTGGGACTCATCTCCACGGGGGATGAGTCTGCCTATCCAGATAAGGTGGACCGGTTGCTTTCTTGGTGTGGCGACAATAATTCAGTCCTCAACACCAATAAGACCAAGGAGCTGAGAGTGGACTATATAGAAGGAACAGATCAGACATCCAGCCCTTGCTTATCAATGAAGACCGAGTGGAGCAAGTGGCCAGCTTTAAGTTTCTGGGTGTTCCCCAAAAAGAGGACCTGACCTGGGGTGCTCACATTGCAGCCCTGGTCAAAAGGGCCCAGCAGAAATTATACTACCTGAGACTTCTCAGAAAACAACAACTGAATGAAAAACTGCTGGTGACCTTCTACCGCTGCACCATAGAGAGTATCTTAACTTATTGCACCCCTGTGTGGTTTGCCAATTGCACTGTGGCAGATAGGACAGCACTCCAGAGGGTTAACCTCATTGCCCAGAAGATCATTGGTTGCCCTCTCCCCTCTTTGGAAGAGCTTTATAGCTCCCACTGCCTTAGAAAGTTCAAAACATTCTCAGAGATCCATCTCATCCTGGGAACCCTTTTTTTTGAACTATTACCATCTGGCAGACAGAACAGGATAATAAAAACAAGAACAAACAGTCTGAAAAACAGCTTCTATCCCAGGCCAGTAGCTCTGTTGAATTCTACTGTGTAGTGCAGTGTTGGGATGTTATCAGGGGTTTTCAATTCAATGTGTGGAATGTGAAGGATGTGTGTTTGTGTTTATTTTCATGGTCATGATGTGCACTAAAGATGGTGTGTGATTTCCTTGTACAAGGTGCAGTGATAATAAACTAAACTAAACTAAACTAAACTAAACTAAACTAAACTAAACTAAACTAAACTAAACTAAACTAAACTAAACTAAACTAAACTAAACTAAACTAAACTAAACTAAACTAAACTAAACTAAACTAAACTAAAAACTTACCTTCTATGTCAGCGCTGGTGAGTAAAACAGCTGAGGCATGGCAATCTGCTGTGCCATGCGAATCAGCTGAGCTAAAAAAACAGGGAACTATAGGACAGGAAAGGACAGGGGTGGGTGGACAGGGCCAACTGCTCACTGGAACTACCGGTTCACTAGAACCGTTCTGAACCAGCAGTCGCCACCACTGACAAGAATCTAGTCAACTAATAGTCAGCACTAAATTGGTGCTAGTCCATGGAATTCAAGAACGATTGGACTTGGATCACTTATGGAAACGTAACGACTCCAGGCTGATTCCTCTCTTGACTCCACCCACTGGCTCTGCCTGTCCTACTATACTGTCACTGGTTCAGTATAAATAATAGATAGGCAAAAAAATGATTTGTTTAATTATATTTCATGCAATTCATCAAGTTGATGTCCGCACATCTTAAAGTCAAGCTATTTTCCAAGGCACCTGAAGGCCAGACAAGGAATAATGGATGGAAACTGAACAAAGAGAGATTCAACCTGGAAATAAGGAGAAACTTTCTGACAGGGAGAACAATCAACCCATGGAACAGAAGTTGCCCTCGGAAGTTGTGGGAGTGCCATCACTTGAGACCTTCAAGAAGAGACTGGACTGCCATTTGTTGGAAATAATGTAGGGTCTCCTGCTTGGGCAGGGGGTGGGGGTTGGACTAGATGATCTACAAGGTCCCTCCCAACTCTGCTAATCTAATCTAATCTAATCCAATAGTTGCCAAGGTTAAGAAACACTGGTGCACACTATTCCATGTTTTTTTTAAAAGTGTTTGCTCTGGAACATCTCAATTTCCTTCTATAGAAATGCAAAGGCAAAATTGCTGTTAATGTTAATTCTTTGGAACCTTGCCATCAGCTATTGTTATAAGTCTTTCAGTGGGCCACTTATCACATAATAATGCACGTCAAAGACTCAAGCCATTTTATCTCGAAATGAGCCCTTTTTTTTAATTTAAGTAGATGGCATCCTCATGACATACAATAAAACACCCCAACAAATGCCTTCCAAATATACACTTTGTTTCACTCATGGGAGCCAGTTTGATCTAGGGGTTAAGGTTATCATTAGCAATAGCAATAACACTTAGACTTATATACTGCTTTATAATGCTTTATGGCCCTCTCAAAGCGGTTTACAGAGTCAGCATATTGCCCCCAACAATTTGGGTCCTCATTTTATCCACCTCAGAAGGATGGAAGGCTGAGTCATCAACCTTGAGCCTGGTGGGATTTGATCTGCCAAATTGCAGTAGGAGTAGTTTGCAGTACTGCACTCTAACCACTGTGTCACCGAGGCTCATATCAAGCTGGAAAGCTAGAGATCATGAGTTCGTCAGGCATGAAAGCCAGCTGAGTGACTTTGGGCCAGTCACTCTTTCTCAGCTCAACCCACCTCATGGGATTGTTGTTACGGGGAAAATAGGAGGGGGAAAGTGTATTGCAGAGGTGATATTCAGCAGGTTCTGACCAGTTCTGGAAAACCAGTAGCGGAAATTTTGAGTAGTTCAGAGAACCAGCAAGTACCACCTCTGACTGGAGATTTTACAGTATCCTTCCCCTGCCACACCCACCAAGCCACACCCACAGAACCGTTAGTAAAAATTTTTGAAGAAGAAGTTCCTGAAGGCCTCTGACAGTGAAAAGGAGTCCAGGGGCAACGCACACAAGTGAGATTAGTCAATGGATGACATCTCCCGAAAATAAGACCTGGTGCCTTTTTAGTGGGAAAAAAATATAAGGCAAGGTCTTATTTTCAGGGAAACACATTATCTATCTATCTATCTATCTATCTATCTATCTATCTATCTATCTATCTATCTATCTATCTATCTATCTATCTATCTATTATCTATCTATATTTGTCTCTATGTCTCTGTCTCTTTCTCTATTTATATCTATCTATCTATCTATCTATCTATCTATCTATCTATCTATCTATCTATCTACCTACCTACCTACCTACCTACCTACCTACCTACCTATGTTCCTGCCCCAATGTAATATAGGGAATCCTTGACTTATGACCACAACTGAGCCCAAAATTTCTATTGCTAAGTGAGACACTTGTTAAGTGGATCTTTCCCTCATTTTACAACCTTTCTTTCCACAGTTATTAAGTGAATCACTGCAACTGTTAAGTTAGCAACACAGTTGTAAAGTAAATCTGGTTTCCCTTTTGACTTTGCTTGTCAGAAGGTCGCAACAGGGGATCTCATGACCTTCGGGACTCTGAAACCATCATAAATACATGCCAGTTGCCAAGTGTCCAACCCACCCTGGGCACATACTCCTGCCTCCCTGCTCCCACCAAGGTAAAACACAACCCTAATGCGGGCCTCAATGAAATCAAGTTTGATACCCCTGTATCAGAGGAATCTTCTTTTTAAAAAGTGGATCTATGTGCCCCCCAGGATATGGATTTTGTCAAAGTCCACACATTGGAGGGTAGCTAGGTTAGAAAAGAAACAATAATGACAGGAGAAGTTTCCCAGCACTGTAAAATACCCTAAATTGGGCTCAACAATCTTTTGTTGGGATTATGCATATCACTTATGGTTGCTTCTTGTTAAGCCTGGGTTCCCCAACCAGGGTTAAGGAGACGAGCTAAACAGAATGTGCAGTATTAGTCAGATAGGCATACAGATAAATGTGTGAGATAAGTTTGTATGTTAGTTAACATACAGTAAAAATAACAGATACGCTTGTGTTATCAAAAATATAGTTTATTCCACTTAGAGTTTTATAGCATAGTCAAATTAACAGTCCATTAGTCATGTATCGTTTTTAGTCAGTCCATTCAAGGATATTCAATTAGCAAAGTCCGTGTAGAATATCCAATGTCAGTTCACTTACAAATAAATCAGTCCTTTCTCTCTCCCTTTCCAGTAGGGGAAAAACGCAGTCTTCAGTCTATCCAGTAATTAGGGATCATAAAGCCAGAGAGAGCAAGCTGCGGTACCTTGCTTCTTTTATGGTGCTTTCACAACCACTCCCTTAATTACATTCCTTGAGTTAAAGTTACAGACACTTTAACTAACAAACCATGATAACATATTTATTATTTTACCTAAACCAGTTAGGGTAAACAACGTTATCCCTAACACTTCTGATATCGCATCTTGGGATTCCAAAATTCCAAGGACTATTGTTTTCAAATTGGACATAGATCAGAGATCCCACCCCACCTAGGGGTGGCTTCAAAAAATTTAGCAAAGGATCTCTGCCTGATTGCTGGGTGGATGTGGCTTAGTCAGCCTCCTGCACCATGGGTGAGGGGGGCTTTCCTTGAGGCTCTGGGAGTGTAAAATGGCCTCCCTGGGCTCCAGAAGCTCTCTGGAAGCTGGAAATGGGCCCATTTCCAGACTTCCCAGACTTCCTGGAGGCCCATTTTTCACCCATCCGGAGCCTCCGTGTGCACCCTGCACTTACCTGCATCCAAAACGGGCCGCGTGGGGACTCCTGGGAAGGGAGGGGCAGGGTGGGCAGGGCCAGCCAAGAGTGGGATTTGGGGCTTCTCTGAACTGCACAGAATCTTAGCTAGGGGATCTCCTGAACCCCTGCGAACCCCGAGCAGCCCATCCCCGGCCCCACCCCAATATAGAGTATGGATATTCATAGAAAATACCCTTCATGTTCCATGCAAAGAATAATTTAGGAAAATGTTTTTTTCTATAGAAAAATGCAGGCTGTCATTAGTAGTATTATACTTGTTAATATGCTACAATTAAGTTAGTTTTACTTGTCTCTGATGTGTTGATAAATTATATATATACACACACACACACACACACACATATGTAGGTATATTTACTTCTATGCAAATATACGTTGCTTGTTCAAAGATGTTCAGGTTCTAAAGACATTATATTTTTCACTTACGACTGTAGTCATTTTTAAAAAAAATGTTATTTTTTTTTTAAAAAAATGGATAAAGTTCTAAAATACTGTTAATTTTAGGCTCACATACAAGCTAAAACTAGACAATAGACTTATTCAAGCTGAAAACATTCTCTTTATCTCGGATTTCCTCCCTTTTGTTCAGAACTTGAACTTTTGCATCAGCAATTGTTCAGATAGCTTACTTTTCTTGTATAAACATGTGCAGGATAACCCTGGTAAGCAAGACCCCATTGGATTCAATGGAACCCCCTTCTGAATGGGCATTTTTGGTTCTGTGCTCTCAGTTAATAAGACTTTGGCCCAAAAGGCTCACAATTCGAAAACTTAGTTCCTGTCCCAAGAAACCTGCTCCTCACTAGCCCTTGGTGAAGTTCTTTGGGTTATATCCGATGTCACTGATGCTAGGGGGAAGATTATTTTATTTTTTATTTATTTTATTTTTATTTTTCAATTGCTTACAAGATAATAGGTATAAATAAAAACATCCATAGGTATAAATAAAACATCCATGAATACATGGATACATATAAGAAAAATAAAAAAATATAAAAGAAACAATAGGACAAGGATGGTAGGTACGTTGGTGCACTTATGCACGCCCCCTACAAAACTCTTAGGAAAGGGGTGAGGTCAATAGTAGACAGTCTAAGGTTAAAGTTTTTGGGGTTTGGGGAAGAAACCACAGAGTCAGGTAGAGTATTCCAGGCATTGACTACTCTGTTGCTGAAGTCGTATATCCTGCAATCAAGTTTGGTGTGATTAACCTTGAGTTTGTATCTGTTGTGTGCTCTTGTGTTGTTATGGTTGAAGCTGAAGTATTCATTGACAGGTAGGACATTGGAATGTATGATTTTATATACTATACTTAGATCAGACCGAAGGCGGCATAGTTCTAGGTTTTCTAGGTCTAGAATTTCAAGTCTGGTAACATAAGGTATTCTGCAATGAGTAGAGGAGTGGAGAACTCTTCTTGTGAAATATTTCTGGACTTTCTCAACTGTGTTGATATAAGATACGTAATGTGGGTTTGTGGTGTTGTTAATGGAACACTGTTTTTTTATTTATGCTTTCATTATTTTTTATAAATAATTCTTTTTTTATTTTTTATTTTATTTTTTAAAGACAAACACTAACAAACACAAACATAAAACATCAACATAAAACCATCTTCCAAAATACAGCGTGTCTGTTGGTACATTTCTTTTGTGCAATGTCATAATATGAATAGTGTTACCCTTCCAAACAGACATTCATATTACATAAGTCAATTATACATATTATATTGTATTATTATTATATTATCATTAGACTCAGTCACAAATTCACATGATTCTTATCGAGCAAATCTCAGTTTTAACCAATCTGAGAACATATAATCCATTTCATTATATTCAATTATATAATATTATTACATTATGTTATCTAGCATTTTATACCATTCCTTCTTTATAACACATTTTACTTCTCTATTTTCTTGTCTAACCATTGATAAAATAGATCCCAGATTTTATAATACTCTTTATCTTCTTGCTCTCTAATTGCTAATGTCAATTTACTCATTTCTGCACATTCCATCATTTTCTTAATCACCTCCTCTTCTATTGGAATTTTTTTCACTCTTCCAATTTCTAGCAAATACAATTCTCTGTAATTCAAGAAGGTGAATATAGTTGTGGGATTCATTTTTTTTTTTTAACTACTGGTTCTGTGGGCGTGGCTTGGTGGGCGTGGCAGAGGAAGGATACTGTAAAATCTCCAGTCAGAGGTGGCATTTACCAGTTCTCCAAACTACTCAAAATTTCCGCTACCGTTTCTCCAGAACTAGTCAGAACCTGCTCAATACCACCTCTGGAAATGTCCTTCCTCCTATTTTCCTCACAACAACAACTCTGTCAGGTGGATTGGGTTGAGAGAGAGTGACTGGCTCAAAGTCATCCAGCAGGCTTTCATGCTTTTAGGGCAGGGCTGTTAAACTCAAGGCCCGTGGGCCAGATCCTCAGAGCTTGTTTTCACTAGGCAGAGGGCTGCAGGAAGCCATTGCAGCCAAAAATGGGGCCGGTGGGGCACATGTGGCCACCCCAGCTCCATTTTTGCTGACAGAGGGCTAGCAAACAAACTCAAAAAAACAAAACAAAAGGAGAATTTTGCATTTGAACATGCAAGAAGGGAAAGAGAAAGGAAAAGAAGGAAAGATGAGAAGTGAGCAAGGAAGGAAAAATAAGGAAAGAAGGGAAGGAAGAAGAAAGGAGAATAAAGAGGGAAGGAAAAAGAAGAAAAGGAAGGAAGGAAGGAAGGAAGGAAGGAAGGAAGGAAGGAAGGAAGGAAGGAAGGAAGATTATAATGAGAGTGAGGGAAGGTCTGAGGAAAGTCCTGCTTTAGCACTTGACCACCACAGGTGCCCCTGACATGAATGATTTTGAGCTGGCCACACCCACCCTGACCACACACACACACACATACCAAGGTCAAACACAATTCTGATGCAGCCCTCAATGAAATCGAGTTTGATACCCCTGTTATAGGGGAACTAGAACTCACAATCTCCTGGTGACTGACCCAAAGTCCCACAGTTTGTTTTTGTGCCTAAGGTAGGACTAGAGCTCACTATCTCCTGGTGATTGGCACAAAGATACTCAAGACAGTTTGCATGCCTAAAGCAGGATTAGAATTCACTGTCTCCTGGTGATTGGCCCAAAGTCACCCAGCTAGCTTTCAGCCTAAGACAGGACTAGAACTCATAGTCTCTTAGTTTCCATCTAACCTGGTGTCATAACCACTATGCCAAACTGGCAACCTTTCCCCTTAAGCTACATAAATATTCTTTACCCATCTACCCTTTCCCCCTACATCGATGTAAAAAGATTGTATAGGAAATTACTGCAAATATCTCTGCCTTCATGAAATGGAAGAAGGCTCACTTGGGAAAGGAAGAAGGCTCACTTGTTTCGGATAGGTAGTTCTCTCTCTCCAATGTTGCTTAATCAAAATTTCTTTAAAATCCCCAAATCCGTGCTAAGCAGGCTGTCAGCTCTTAAAACACAACCAAGGCAACACCTTAGAGGCACGTCATAACATGAGGATGCTATTTCAGGCTGATGTCAATGCATATCCTTGTCCTGAAATCCTGACAGTGTGCAAACAAATGTTTAGAACTGCTTTACCTTGGAAAGAAAAAGAAAAAGAAAGAAAGAGAACCTTCTTCATTTACCTAGTTGATGTTTATTAAAATAAAGTAGCTGGATGGCAATGGATGCCAATTTAGGTTAGAAGAGCAATGAATCTTAATTTGATAAATACCCTGGTTTAATATTCTGCAGTACGACCCAGGTAGGCCTTCTCACCTGGCAGTTAATAAGGGAAAGGTATGTCATTTTTTTTACAACCCACACACCTCCTACTGCTTGGCGGCTGTAGGCCAACGATCTCAACCACAGCTCTTTGCCAAAACTTGACTCTGCTCCCATCAGATTAACTGTCTCTATTAAACAAACTGGCATTTCTTCTGAGGATCCTGATTGAAAAGATAATCTTGAATGACACTTGCCTTCAACAGATGAGCCTTCTCCAAGGGCTGTGATTAGGCAATCAGGGCTGCAGTCAATTGCAGAAGTTTCTGTTGAATGCCGACTGACCTATCAACTCTCTCTGGAGAACAGCTTGCCATGCATGAAACTCTTGAATTTCCCATGGCTTGTGGAATTTGTTACTAATGCTGGATTCATACAACGTGTTCCATGTGAAAACCGAACCTAGATCAGTGACTCAAGAGCTGTTCAGTTTAGGAGTTGGATGATGTAGCTGGGATGATCACCAAAGAGTTCTTATGTCTCCAGAATGAGTCCAGAACAGGATTCAGTGGCATGAATTAATGGCAGAGAGAATGATTGTGTAAGGACACCTGTTTGGCTGGTTCTCACATAAAAATCAATTTCTTGGATCACCCATATCTATAGCATGGATGATGATCATAGAATAGAATAGAATAACAGGGTTAGAAGGGACCTTGGAGGTCTTCTAGTCCAACCCTCTGCTTAGGCAGGAAACCCTACACCACTTCAGATAAATGGTTATCCAATCTCTTCTTAAAACCTTCCAGTGTTGGAGCATTCACAACCTCTGGGGGCAAATTGTTCCACTGATTAATTTTTCTGACTGTCAGGAAATTTCTCCTTAGTTCTAAGTTGCCTCTCTCCTTGATTAGTTTCCACCCATTGCTTCTTGTCCTGCCCTCTGCTATTTTGGAGAATAGCTTGACTCCTTCTTTGAGGCAACCCCCGATATACTGGAATACTGGCAACCCCTGAGATGTTGGAACATGATGATGATGGTTATCCATTCAGTCATGTCCAACTCTTAGTGATTCTACGGGCCATATTTCTCCATGTCTTGTAATCCTGTACTCCTTTTCTGAGTCTTTCTATGCTCTGGCTCATGTCATCTTTGGTGGCCTGGTTTCCTTTTATCACTAATTCTTCCAAACATAATTGCTTTCTCCAGTGAATTTCCTCACCTGACATACCCAAAATAAGTGAGATGCAATTATATGATTTTTCCTTCTAATATCATGTGTGATCTTACCTTTGCTGTCCCAGGCACAAAAATTGCTCTCTGCTTGGGTGTCTAGCATGCATTTATCAGAAGGTAAATGACTAAGGTTGCTTCTTCCTCTTCCTTCTACCTCACTCCTGTAGAATATTCTCAACCATCCTCTAGCTTGTCTTCTTTTGGATATATGATATATACTTCTAAATAAAATGTTGAGACTCATTCAACCAGGGACCAAAGGGTCAGATGACACTAAGGAACTGTAACCAGAACATTATTTTAATTGGTTTCTTTCTTTGACCACAGAACATTCTGTATAAGTAGCCCACAACCTGAAACCACTACTGGGGCCAGAATTTCCATCACTAAGCGAGACAATTAATAAGTGAGCCACACCCAATTTTATGACCTCTTTTGGTATGTTTGTTAAGTGCATCATGCAGTTGTTAAACAAATCCAGCTCCCCCTATTGGCTTTGTACTTGGAAATGAGCTGAGAATCACACAGTTCTGTGCAACTATTGTAAATACACACCAGTTGCCAAGCCTTTGAATTTTGATCACATGACTGTACTGTGAATGTAAGTCATAAATAACTATTTTCAGTGCCTTAGTAACTTCAAATGGTTGCTAAAAATGAATTATAAATCAAGAGCTACCTGTATGTAACACGGTTGTGTTGTAGTTCTGTAAATTGTTCTGTAAATTTAAAATTCTGTAAATTGGATGTAAGGTTTAGCATGTTATATGACCCTGCCTAATATAGCACCTGGTTTGAATGGCTTATCCTATTTATTCCTTGTAATTTATTAGCTGGAAGAGTTGGGGTGAGCTTTTAATTTTTATCCTGTTGTTGTTGTTGTTGTAATCTTATCAATTACTTATCTTAAAAATTCATTTGTAGAATTTAGTGGTAAGCATTTCAAGGTGTTCTATCGACTTTGCTCCTCCTCTTCCTCATTTGCATAGCTCTTCCTTCCATTCCCCTTCTCCCTTAAATTAGTCTACTGGAGGAAAGAATTATAGAAGAAAGCTTTATAATTGATTCTCTTAGACTGAAACTTTACACAACTGAAAAGATCTTGGTACAATTTCAAATTATTTTCCTTATGAAAGTTAAGGTGGATTATTTTGATTGAGGGGAGCAGGAAGCCCTTCGGTCGAATGAATAATGACTTACAATATAATAACAAACAGAGTAGGTTTCCATAAGGAATGCTGTGCAAACATAGACCTAATTGGTCTGTTGTTACCTTTTGTTCACCCTTCAGAAAGGGATACTGAAACAGCCAAAAACAGTCCAAATCCTTTTCTTTTCTAAATTGGATTAATCAAAATTATCACAGAAGCAGAGGAATAAAGCTAGCTAGTAACATTAATCATACCATGAGTAATTAGTGCCAGAAAATAGAAGATTATATGTGTGTGTCTGTCTGTCTGTCTGTGTGTGTGTCTGTGTGTATACGTATATATATATATGTGTGTGTGTGTGTGTGTGTGTGTGTGTGTGTATAGGTATATGCTTGGCAACTGGCATGTATTTATGACAGTTGCAATGTATGTCCTGGGCTCACATGATCTTTTCTGGTCTTGTGACAAAATCCATGGGGAAGCCATATTCACTTAATAACCATGTCCCTAACTTAACTGCAGTGATTCATTGAACAACTGTGGCAATTCATTCTTCTTTTTTATTTATTGATTAGCCCTTGGGCCGTATCAAAGTGAAAAGTTCCAGAAACAAATAATTACTAAAATTTGATAAAAGCAATTTAAAATGGAATTGGAATAAAATACCATTTAAAACAAAATTGGAATAAAATACAGTCTAAAATGAAATGGGAATAGAATACAATAATTTAAGATATAGATAAAATACAATAAAATTATACTTCCCTGTCACCCCTGCAATCTACCTCAATCAGATCCATATATACAGATCTCAACGGAACCATTTTATTTAAGTGCTATGCTGTGTTCAATGTTATTTTCAGATTCTGGCCACACATAGGGTAAGTTGTTTCTGTGGCAATTCAATTTCTGCGTAACATTCTCAACAATAAAGTTTTACCTTGCCTTTCTTCTTTTCATTTTTAACTCTCGGCACCTTTATCCCTCATCTCATTTGGCCCTCCTGATTCAAGAGGGTGTTAATAATATGAGACAGTCTAAGTAGGAAGATTAAAGACCCCGAGTGATGAATTTGGCTGAATCAAATTCCACTGGAAGGACTAAAAATTGGCCTGAGTAATTCCTTGCTATGGGCAAAAGACTGAAGAATAAATAAATTTAAAAAAAAAAAACACTTCTACAAAGTTTTTTTTTTTTTTTATTTACAAAATTTGGAAACTAAGCACAGTCAGCCTTGTTTGTAATTAGATCGAGAACACACGAGAATATTATGGGACGTAGATTAGTTTGGGAACTTGAAAAAAATTCCAAAGACAACAATGAATAATGGAATTATTGGTACTCTCTGAGCTTGGTTTTTTGCTTTAAGTTGTTTCATTAGTCAACCTGCAGTGGTGGGATACAATTTTTTTTTTGCTACTGGTTCTGTGGGTGTGGTGTGGCTTGACCTGGTGGGCGTGACAGGGAAAGGATACTGCAAAATCCCCATTCCCTCCACACCCCACTAACCTGCTTTCCAGCTCCGTTCTCCTATGCAGGGCAATAAAAGAAGACCCAGCTGATCAGCTGGGACTCAGGAGGCGGAGAATAGATGGGGCGGGGCCAGGGGTGGGATTCAAATTTCTTAACAACTGGTTCTCTGGGTGTGGCCTAATTTGTGGGTTTGGCTTGGTGATCATGTGACTGGTTGAGCATGGCTTGTATGTAAATATTATAAATATTTATGTAAATATTGAATTTTATATATATATAAAAAAGAGCAACTTTTACCCAAAATCAGATAAAGCAGGCAGGCAGATTTAGTTGCTCACAGAATCACAGATTCATTCAGAGATATATCTTTCTGCCATCGGCTACCTGAGTTTGTCACATAAAATTTGCCTGCAAGCAAACTCACAGAATTAACTTACAACACACCATGTATATAAACATTGTTGTTGTTTTTTTAATTAAAAAAAGAGCAACTTTTATCCAAGATCAGGCAGAGCAGACAGACAGGCAGATTGAGTTGCTCACAGAATCACAGATTCACTTAGAGATCTGTGTTTCTGCCATCTCCTACCTGAGTCTGCACTGAATAATAGAAGCTTCAGGCTCAGCTCTGCTCTGTGCTGCGCAAAGCAGCTGAGGTTGGAAAAGCAGGAAATAAAGGATAGACAAGAGCCCAGGTGGGTGGGTAGGCCAAACAGAGCAGCAGATACCGAACCAGTTTGGTATCTGCTGCTCTTCAGAGCTACTGATTCTATAGAACTGGGCTGAACTGGTGGCATCCCATCCCTGGGCAGGGACAGTCAGAGGTGGTATTGCTGGTTCTCTGAACTACTCAAAATTTCCACTACTGCTTCTCCTGAACTGGTCAGAACCTGCTGAATACCACCTATGTTGACCTGATCATCTTCTCTTTCCTTCCCTTCCCTTCCCTTTTCCTTCCCTTCCCCCTAAATTGGAAACTATCCTGGAAGTAGGCAGTGACAAACCAGTCTGGCATTTTTACCAAAACTCAACCTCAATTATGCCCACACAATGTCCAGATTATGTGCTCAAATCAAGGAAGATTTAATGTTTATAGTCTCCTTGCTTTTCCCACTTAAAAACAGAGAGAATCTGTTTTGTGGTTAGGAAAGATAATGAGGGGAATAGAAGGGAGGTTCTGGAACTGTGTGGTTGCCTGCTCCGGCTACAAAATATATTTGTCAAACTGAGTTTTCTTTGGTTTGTTTGTTCATTCATGCATGGAATAAAAAAACTGCAAAGACATGCCAATGTTACTATTAGCTGATGACTAGTGTTTTATGAAATAGTTGTTATACTTAACCCCATGGGTTGAAAACACCAGTTTGAAATTCAACAGCCATAGCAACAGCTTTTGAGGAGGAAGCAGTTAGACAAGCTGTTCAGTGACTTAATCTCAATTACAGAATTTAATTAACTAGATCAAGTGAAGAAACATTGACTCCATTTAGAGTAAATATGCTGTTCAAGCACATTGGGTGGGAAAAATCAAGGGAAAGTAGCCAACTGATATTTTCAGATGTGACTTCCAAACTCTCAACAATTCTTCCTGACAGATATGCCAATCAATAGATTTGTCACATCAGCCTTGGAAGGATCAATGATCACTGCCCAAAATCTTGGCCAATTGAGCTGACAGATCAGACAGAATTTGTACAGATTAACATAGTTGGAAGGGACCTTGAAGGTCATCTAGTCCAACTCCCAGTCCAAGCAGGAGACCCTACACTATTTCTGACAAATGGCAGTCCAATCTCTTCTTGAAAGTCTCAAGTGATGAGGCACCACAACTTCTGAAGGCAAGCTTTCCATTGGTTTGTTTGTTTGTTTGTTTATTTGTCAATTGCTTACAAGATAATAGGTATAAGTAAAAACATAGTGATGACCACATGGATATATTGTATAGAAGAAAAATAAAAAAAAGAAAAGAAACAATAGGACAGGGACGGGAGGCACATTGGTGTGCTTATGCATGCCCCCTACAGAACTCTTAGGAAAGGGATGAGATCAATAGTAGACAGTCTAAGATTAAAGTTTTTGGGGTTTGGGGAAGAAACCACAGAGTCAGGTATTGACCACTCTGTTGCTGAAGTCGTATTTCCTGCAATCAAGTTTGGTGCGATTAACCTTGAGTTTGTATCTATTGTTTGCTCTAGTGTTGTTATGGTTGAAGCCGAAGTATTCATTGATAGGTAGGACATTGCAATGAATGATTTTATATATTATACTTAGATCAGACCAAAGACGGTGTAGTTCTAGGTTTTCTAGGTCTAGAATTTCAAGTCTGGTGGCGTAAGGTATTCTGCAATGAGTAGAGGAGTGGAGAACTCTTCTTGTGAAATATTTCTGGACTTTCTCAACTGTGTTAATATCAGATACGTAATGTGGGTTCCAGACTGATGAGCTGTATTCGAGTATTGGTCTAGCAAATGTTTGTTGAGCATTTATTTGTTGAGATTTGAAGTTGCTATTTGCTTGACCATTCAGATACATAGTCAAAGACTTTTTGAAAGGTAGCAATATTGTCTGTGGTGTTGAATAGCTTTGCATCATCAGAGAAAAGAACGCTCTTGATATGATCACAGAGGTCATTTATGTAGAGTATGAAAAGAGCTGGTCCTAGAACACTGCCTTGGGGGACACCACTGTTGACAGGTACAGAATTTGATAGAACACTCCCAATTTTGACCATTTGTTGTCTCTTTGACAGGAATGCTTCTATCCAGTTATGCAGGTGTCCAGAGATACCGTAAGATTTTAGTTTTAGAAGTAGTTTGCCGTGTACCACTGAATCAAAGGCTTTACAGAACTCTATGTAGATTGTGTCTATTGCTTTGTCCTGATCAAATTGTGTAGTCCATATGTTTTTGCAGTGTAAGAGTTGCAGATTACATGATAGTTTTTTCCTGAAACCAAATTGTTTATTAGAGAGTAGGTTGTTTGTTTCTAAGTGGAGGATGATGGATTGGTTAATAATCGATTCCATGACTTTACAGGTGACACAGCATAAAGAGATTGGTCTGTAATTTTCAACTAGGCTGGGGTCTCCCTTTTTGAAGATGGGGATGACCGTGGCTTGTGACAATAGTTTTGGCAAGATCCTGAAAGATTTTTCAAAGATTATGCTTAGAGGTTCGGCTATGGCAGTGGATAGCTTTTTAAAGAAGTAGGCACATATTCTGTCCAGTCCAATAGATAGAGATGGTTTTAGATTGTGTACTGCTTTTTCAACATTATCTTCTGTAAAATCGATATGTATTAGATCATTGTAGTTTTCCGTGGTTCGACTAGGAAATACTGGGCATGATCCATTGCTTTTTACAAATACTGAACCAAAGAATGTGTTAAAGAGGTTGGCTTTAATAGTGTCATCATTACCATTAGGTCCTTTCAGGGGTGGGATAGACCTTGAGTCTTTTCGTTTGTTGTTTACAAAATTGTAGAAAATGCGGGTAGAATTTGTATAGAAGGTTTTCTTCTTGTTAATGTAATAATTGGTGCATTCAGTCTTTATCTATCTGGTAGCATAAATTTTTGTATCGGCTTTTGGAGTTAGCAACGTGACCAGATTTGTTTTTCCGCCAAAGTGATCTCTTTTTGGATTGAAGCTTCCTTATTGTTATGGGTAATTTGTTTTTTTCTGGTTTTGGGAGTTGTTAATGATACATATAGTTTGATGACTCTTTTGACTTCAAGTAAAAATATGTCATAATGGTCTTCTTGATTGTTCTCACTACCAGAAAGTTTCTCCTTATTTCCATGTTAAACCTCTCCTTGTTCAGTTTCCATCCATTATTCCTTGTCTGGGTACTTTCGAAAATAGCTTCACACCTTTCTTTCTGTAGCAGCCCTTCAAATATTGGAACCCTGTTATCATGTCTCCCCTGGTCCTTCTCTTCACTAGACTAGCCAAGCCCAGTTCCTGTAATTGTCCTTCATATGTTTTAGTCTCCAGTCCCCTAATCATCGTGCTTGCTCTTCTCTGTACTTTTTCTAGAGTCTCAACATCTGTTTGATAGTATGGTGACCAAAACTGGATGAAATACTCTAGGTGTGGTCTTACTAAGGCTTTATAGAGTAATATTAGTACCACTGGATCTTGATTGTATCCCTTTGTTAATTCAACTTAGGATTGCATTGGCTTTTTTTGCTGCTGTTGCACACAGCTGGCTCATATTTAGCTGGTTGTCCACTAAGACTCCAGGATTCCTCTCAAAGTTACTACTATTAAGTGTATATGTGTACTTTTAGTCAACGCAACTGAAAAATCAATGTGGGAGACAATTGCTCCTTTCCACACTTTCTTTTTTACATGTCTGTCAATTATTAGGAAGGGAAAATGTTGTTCTTCCAATATGTTTTCCCCAAACTTCTCTTCCCTTACATTTTCTCTTTTTTGTTCACCAAATGTTGCTACAAAACCTTCCAGTCTACAATATCATCTAAGATATTAGAAGAGCTCATGCCAGTTATAAATCAATTTACCTGCTGCTGACAGGTAAATGGAGGAAAGATAAGAGACAGAAATGAAATAGGGTAAGGGGATAAAGACAAAACTTCTTTTTAAAAATATTGTAGACTGTGTTGGGGTTATCCTAAAGATATTTAGAGGTCCTTGAGGCACTATATACCTTCCTCAAAACATACCAGGCTCAGTCAGACCGTTGCTAAAACATGGTGGTTGAGCACGAATAACATGCTTAATCAGGACAATTAAAGACTTAATTGGTGTATTCACCTAACAGGTTTAGTTTGGTTAGAAGTAACCATGCACATCTGCAGATGTGTTTAGTGTGTTGTGCTGATTCCATTTAGCTGCTTTATGGTTCAGTGTACCGTGTGAACTCAGAAAATGAATGAGGTCAGTCAGCAGACTAAACACATTGTGTAAGAAACGTCTGCTTCCTAGCTAGCATGGAACTATTTTGAGTAGCATGAATGCAAATTACTTAGAATTTACCCAGGGAAAACTATTCAAACAATGATTGATTGAGCAAAACCTGTTTTTTTAAAAATAATAATAATAATAATAAAGCCAACATGTCATCCCTTTCTCATTTTGCCACTCCACTGATGTGGCAAATAATATTTGAGTCTGATTGTATGTGTGTTTTCTAGAAAATTGAAATCAGGGAATATCGGGTGAGTTCCCCTAACAAGAGATAGGGGATACTTGAATTGGGATGTTGTATAATAACATAATGCCTTTTTAAAATATATTTATGTCTGAGTGATTTTTTTTTATTTAGACATAATTGTAAATATTGTGTCTGAACAAAAATCATTGGATAAATAATAAGTAAATGTTGCGGGGTGGGGAAAGTGGGGGCACATATTTTGCTACAGAGAAGTTCCCTGTAGATGGGCTCCGGCACAAGTCTGAAAGCTAAGAGGGCAAAACTTCTGGTTCTGACCGACCCAGATTGGAACCTGTAGTCATCCCTATTCTTGTCTTGCCCTCACAACTCAACTCAACAGCAACTAGGAAAGTACATAGGTACTTTATAGTAATCACCAATATATTGAAGTGAGCCAGGGTCTAACATGGAATAAATTCGAATGATTTCATTCGAACACCTGTAAACCAGGTGTTATTCTGAACTTAACTTGCAGTGACAAATTATTTGTCACTGCAAGTTAAGTTCAGAATAACACCTGGTTTACAGGTACTCCCATTCTTTCCAATAAGTTTCTGAATTCAGTTCAAAGTTCTGTAATCAACAAAGTCCTTCTTAACTGAGTTTGCTTTTACCTTCAGAACTGAATCAAATCTCCACCTGGTGCAGATTTCCTGGACCAGATCAGTGGTGGTATTCAATTTTTCTTACTACGGTTCTGTGAGCGTGGCTTGGTGGGCATGGCAGGGGAAGGATACTGTAAAATCTCCAGACAGAGGTGGTATTTGACAGTTCTCCGAACTACTCAAAATTTCCGCTATTGGTTCTCCAAAACTGGTCAGAACCTGCTGAATACCACCTCTGGACCAGATCCTTCCTTCCTTCCTTCCTTCCTTCCTTCCTTCCTTCCTTCCTTCCTTCCTTCCTTCCTTCCTTCCTTCCTCCCTCCCTCCCTCCCTCCCTCCCTCCCTCCCTCCCTCCCTCCTTCCTGAAAGAGTGCAGAGAAGAGCAACAAAGTTGAATAGGGGATTGGAGGCTAAAATATATAAAGAATGGTCACTGCAATTGGGTATGTTAAGTTTAATAAAAAGGACTAGGGGTGACCTGATAGCAGTGTTCCAATATTTGTGTCAATTCGTGAAACATTTTTATGCCTGTTTTTGAGTTGCCATTAAAAAAGGGGAGAGTTTGGAATCTGAAGGAGCAGTATGGCACTTTAAAACCAGAAGTACATTCCACGCTTATCTTATCAGCTCTTCTGCCCATGAAAATCCTTCATTGGAGAACGTGATTGATGACACCCAGCCCGTGAACGTGCTTCATTGGAGAATCTGATTTATGAAACACCCAGGGGGGAAGGGGGAAACAGGGTCATAGGTGACCGTAAATTACATATGCCAGACTTGGCTTCATTTAGGTTAATGCCAACATGTTGCTCCTAATAAATATTTTGGATTCTTTTGAAGCTTGGCTTGAGACTCATGATTGAATTAGGGCAATCACTGGAACTGTTATGTACTAATAAAGGTGTTTAATAAAGTTTTAACAACCTTAAGTAAAAAAGCAGGGTTCTAATCCTGCACTTCTGATTGGCCGATAATAGCGACATTGGATTGGTCCTTTCTGGGACATCTGATTGGCTGTTAACAGGCCAACTCTCATTGGTTCAAGGGTTTAATACTTCCATGTTTTCATTGGCTAATGGGACAGCAGCCAACCCTATAAAAGGGCTGCTGCTGCCCTAGGTGATTGCTCTGTTCAGTATGCTTAATAAAGAGTTGAAGTTCACTGTTCACTGCCTCGTCTCCACTCCTTGCACCCATGCGCAGAACGTAACTCTGGCGACAAGGATGGGATGCGGAGACATCTGAGCTGATTGAACACTCACAGAGCACCAAACAGAGCACATGGCTGAAGGCACATCGACAACGGAAAACATGTCTGGCAGCGCTATACCACCCGCTCCATTTGACCCGGCACAAGAAGACTGGGACTCGTACATGGACAGGTTCCAGATGTTTCTGGAGACCAACAACTTGAAAGACGCAACTACGGGGAAAAAGTGAGCAGTGTTCCTGACCCATTGCAGGCCTGCCGTCTTTAAGGTGGCCAAGGCACTAGCGAAACCGGCTGAGGTGAAATCCATGGACTGGGACGTCCTCGTGCCCCTTCTATGGGCCCACTATGCACCCGCCGTACCAACGCTTGTCTGAAGACATGAGTTTATCAGAGAGGCCAACGGAAAGGAGAGAGCGTCACAGATTTCATCGCGGACCTCCATAACCTGGGAGGCTTCTGTGGGTTTGCAGACCTCGAAGAAGCTCTGAGAGACCGAACAGTTCTGGGATTAGATGACCAAACAGCGCAGAGCAAGATCATGGCCAAGGGGGACATCGATCTTGCCGATGTCATCAAAGATGCTACTGCAGCAGAAGCAACCAGGAAGTCGGCCGCCCGAATTCGCCGCACCAACTCACCACTCTGTCAACTCGCCAACGATACCTCACCTCACCTAGAGAGGCACATAACAGCGGCCCACTACGAGGACCTCGAATCTCCATCAGAAAGTGATGAAGAGGAGGTCAACTGGCTCTGGTCCGAATGCGACCAATGCAACCAGTGGAATCGAAGATTACCGCACCCATGCGTGGGTTGTGAGGCAAACCATCTGCGATCAAATTGCAAATTCCTCAACGCGCTCTGCCATTCCTGTGGGAAAAGAGGCCACATCGGGAAGGTCTGTAGAAGCAAGTGAGGATCCAGCCCAATTTGGAGAAAAAACAACTACCGCCAGACCACAGGAAATCGTCCTGTGAGTCAGGAACACTTGAACTACCAATGGAACAACCACTCCTACAGAAATAAAACACTTGCCACATCAACGTGATGGGGAAGAGGCACACCAAGCCATTACTATCGGTCACGCTTCATTGTTAGATGCAAAGAAGTTCCGAGTGAGGGTCGCCATCGAGAACCAACCTTGCGTGATGGAAGTCGACTCAGGGTCGTCCCTCTCAATGGTTTCCTGGAAGACCCTTAAATAGTTAATCCCTGCCGTCCGGCGTCAAGACCTCAGAGCCCAAAGAATTATCCTCAAAGATTACCAGGGGAACTGAATTCCGGTCGTCGGCTCCAGCCAAGTCAAAGTATCATTCAAAAATCGTACTGCGTCATTACCGCTGACCGTCGTCGACCGCGACTGGCCTAGTTTGTTTGGCCTTCAATGGTTCGCCTCACTCGGGATCGAGGTAGCTGGCATTCACCAAACCAGAAGCGACGACTGGGAGGAGGCCCTCGTCCAGGAATTCCAGGACGTCTTTGCAGACAAACTAGGTGAGTACAAGGGGACCCCGATATCATTTAACCTTAACCCTGAAGTAGCCCCCATCCACCTTAAGTCTCGTCGGATACCTTTTGCCCTAAAACCAAAGATCGACGAGCAGCTCGATAAATTAATAGCCCAGGGTGTTTTAGAAACAACTGACCACGCCCATTGGGAATCCCCAATCATAACACCTATCAAACCGGATGGATCGTTAAGGATTTGTGGGGACTACCAGGCCACCCTCAATCACACCCTTCAACAGAACGCTTACCCGGTGCCGGTGGTTCAACACCTTCTCCATTCCCTGGGGGACAGAAAAGTCATCGCTAAATTGGATTTAGCGCAGCTGCCCATAAAAAACCACGGAAGCACAGACAATCGTTACACACCGTGGTGCTTTTAAATGCAACTGACTCCAATTCGGAGTGAGCGTGGCCCCAGGGATTTTTCAAAGTCTGATGGAGAGACATTTGCAACAGATCAAGGGTGTCGTCCCATATTTTGATGATGTTTTAATTGCAGCCCCGAATAGAGAAGTACTAGAGAGGCGTCTTAAAATGGTTCTCCAGAAATTTAAAGACTCCGGCCTAAAGATTAAAAAAAATAAATGTCAACCCCCTATATATTGTCACCTAGAATGACTCATTGGTCGGAGTTCTTAGCTGTGTATAATTATAAATTGCAACACCGCCTGGGGAAAGCCATTCCCCACGCCAATGCATTGAGCCGTGCCCCACTTCCAAAAACTGTCGACGACCCAGCTCCAACCCTCACGACACTCCAGATTGAAACACTACATTCACCGCCGCTAACAGCCAGAGACATCGCTATCGAAACGAAATGAGATCCTGTCCTTGTGCGAATTCTCAGCTGGGTCGAACGAGGATGGCCAGTAGAACAAACCCCTGACAACTTCACCCCTTTCAGGAACCGGCAAATAGAACTTTTCTTGCAGAAAGGCTGCATCCTATGGGGAGACAGAGTCGTCATCCCAGAATGGTTACAACGAGCAGTTTTGAGAGCATTGCATGATGGTCACCCCAGCATTGTGCGTATGAAAGCGCTCACATGAAGCTACGCATGGTGGCCGGGCATTGATAAGCAAATCGAAGCCTGGGTGAAGACTTGTCGGAGTGGGAAACCCCCCGGGGGCCGTGGTCCCGCATCCATATTGACTTTGCAGGACCTACTAAGGGACATACATTCCTCCTAACAGTGGATGCCTATTCCAACTGGCCCGAAATCCAAAAGATGAAGACTACTGCAACCGATTCAGTCATCCGCAAATTAAACAAACTATTTGCAACACATGGACTGCCAGACGTTCTAGTCTCCAACAATGGACCCCAGTTCACCACCCTGGCTTTTGAACAATACTTAGTGGACCGGAGTATCTGCCATGCACTTACCTCGCCGGCACACCCTGCGGCCAATGGCAGGGCCGAGCACATGGTCCAATTTGTTAAAAAAACTCTCCACAAGATGGACTATGGGGACATTGACGACAAACTAAACAGAATACTCCTACTCCAACACATCACCCCGCACAGCATCACCAACAAGACTCCAGCTGAATTATTGATGGGACGCAAGCTCCGCTCCCACCTCGACCGTCTCCATCTGTCCTAAGCGCCAGAGAAACCCTGTGGATCCAGCGGAAAATGCCGTGAGTTCAAGGTAGGTGACTTAGTCTTCGCTAAAAACCTTTCCGGCGAACCATTATGGGTTGAAGCAACCATAACCCAAACCACCGGGCCCAGATCGTACCACGTGCAAACATTGGATGGAAAGATATGGAAATGCCATATTGATCAGCTTCGCCCTAGGCTGCAACCCAGTTCCCGCGACTCCTGTGACTCTCAAACTGAGGGGGGAGGGGATGTTGAGGGAACTGAATTCGAGATGCTGGATGACAAAATCGAAGAAAGTCAGCAACCAGGCGCGTCCAATGAAGAAGAATCAGGAAGGGGTGGTGTCTTGCCACAGAGAAATACCTCAACGGAGGCGAGCCCGCAGGAACCGGAGGACAACGATGACAGAATTAGTGGCGCTGAATCGTCCTGTGGGAATGCAGAACCACCTGTACCAGATAAATCAAAAAACATTCCACCAGAACCAGACTACAGACAGGAACTGGTGGGACAGCGCAAATCTAATAGGCAATTGAAACAACCTGCGTATCTACGCGATTACTTTACTGCACCCCTCAAACGGAACCTGGGGGGTAGGGGTGTTATGAACTAATAAAGGCATTTAATAAAGTTTTAACAACCTTAAGTAAAAAGCAGGGTTCTAATCCTGCACTTCTGATTGGCCGATAATAGTGACATCTGATTGGTTTTTTCTGGGACATCTGATTGGCTGTTAACGGGCCAACTCTCATTGGTTCAAGGGTTTAATACTTCCATGTTTTTGTTGGCTAATAGGACAGCAGCCAACCCTATAAAAGGGCTGCTGCTGCCCTAGGTTTTTTGCTCTGTTCAGAATGATTAATAAAGAGTTGAAGTTCACTGTTCACTGCCTCATCTCCGCTCCTTGCACCCATGCGCAGAACGTAACTGGAACCCTGACAATTTGAAGGGCCGCCACAAAGAAGACGAAGGATCAAGCTATTCTCCAAAGCACCTGAAGGCTGAACAAGAAGCAATGGGTGGAAACTAATCAAGGAGAGAAGCAACCTAGAACTAAGAAGAAATTTCCTGACAGAACAATTAATCAGTGGAATGAGTTGCCTCCAGAGGTTGTGAATGCTCCAATACTGGAAGTTTTTAAGAGATTGGATAACCATCTGTCTGAAATGGTATATAGTTCCTTGCCTAAGCAGGGGGTTGGACTAGAATATCTCCAAGGTCCCTATCAACTCTGTTACTTTGTTAGAACAATAAAATGCTAAAATACGATGCAACAACTGATATAAGAGGCACTGATATAATGCCCACTTCCCAGAACACATCAGAGACCTCATTAAAAAAGTTTGGCATTTCTCACTGATGAGCTAACTGGGCTTCATTGATTTTTGTGAGCATCCAATTGTGGCAGCCCGCTTACCAGCCAATCGGATCACCGCTTACCAGCCAATTGGATCCCAGGGTTTTAAAAATGCATTTTATTGGACAGGCTTTGGGATATTGCTTAGATGCCCAGAGTGCTTCTAAAATGCTATTCCTTGCAACATCAGCCACCAAAACAGAGATATTTTGTAATTTGTAAATTAAAGGATGGTTTTTGCCTTCATCTGCCAGACTCTTTAACTAAAGAGATTTCTCACTGGAGTGTCATGTCCTTTTGATAACCGATCCTTCTCTTTGATAACAGGCCACTCTGCCAAAAGGGACTCACCTATTATCTCCAATTGCTGGCAATTCAAGCTTTAAGCCAGCCTGTCTTTATCAACCATTGTTTTAACAGCTGATTAATTATGGGCTATAGGGAATCCAGTGGAGAGTTTTATCTGAAGAGCAGTTCAACCATTAGCAGAAGAAACTTCCTTGTACACTCCTAGCTCAGATAACCGAGCCAGATAATAGTCCGCAATCCCTTTCTAGCTAATTCAAACAAAGGCGCTCCCTCTTAAGCCAACATGGAGGAAGTTAAATAAACCCCCAGAATAATATATCATTACAGTCTGGCATTCTGTGATGCAAGTAAATACAAGTGGAAAAGACACCTGAATGTTTTCAAATCATGGGAACCGCACACGAATGAAATATACTGGCATTGAATAATAGTAAAGTACGCTGAACAACTCGTATGCACCTGCTCGTACATTCACTGGGGACATTAAACAGGAATCTTGCATGTGCTAGGCCCTGTCACATGACCAGCCATTGAGCGCATCTTGCTAGGTTTCAATATTTTTGAAACAGAGTTCTTATTTCCACCCACTCTCCTCAATCACAAATACAGGGTGTTCCAACTAGCAGGCTCGTAATCCTGCACTTCTGATTAGTCCGTGAACAGCGGGTCGTGATTGGTCATTTAGAGCTGATCCGATTGGCTGGTAAGCGGGCTGCCGCAATTGGATGCTCCAAGCACGGCAGGTTCAAATCTCTGTCATTGGACGCTTTAGCAGCAGCCAGCTCTATAAAAGGAGCTGCTACTGCTAGACTTGTTACTTCCAATCTGAAGTCACTATTAAAGAGTTGAAGTTACTATCCGAGGTCTCGTCTCTGTTATTGCGCCCATCTTTCCAGACATAACATAGGGTAGGGTAATCTAGGATAGTAATGGTGGACAGTGGAGCTCACCATGTTAAAAATTCAACAAATGCCTACCTTGGCTTTGAGGGCATGTCATTTTCACCCCACTCCCAGATTGCATCCAGTTTTGGTCACCACACTATAAAAAGAGATATTGAGACTCTAGAAAAAGTGCAGAGAAGAACAACTAGGATGATTAGGGGACAAGAGACTAAAACATATGAAGAATGGTTACAGGAACTGGGCCTGGCTAATCTAGTGAAGAGAAGGACCAGGGGTGTCATGCCCCTGTTATAATCTGACTCCAAGGGAGAGGAGGAACAGCTGACAGGGTGTGGGAGTGTAGCTCTGGAAGTGGTGGAGGAAACTGGGGAAGGACACAAGCCGGCTGGGCATTTAGAGGAAGACCCAGGCCATCCCCTCTTCATCCTTGGGCATGCAGGGAGAAGCGGATAAGGGAGAAACATGAATGGCATGGTCTACAGGGGAGGAAAGGGCCTTGATCCCCTTCATGGGCTGCAGCTGTGAAGTCTGTTTAAAAGGACAAACTGTGCATGGGCGAGTATTGGAACCAAAGTGTGAAAATATTTCCAGTTTGTCAGTTCTTATCTGAATGCTGTCATCCTTCCCAGTATGTGTATTTTGATATCTGTGGGTGTTTTCAAGCCCCTTATCCTGCCTTGTCTCATTAATTGCTTCAGTGTGGTTTGTGTTGTTCTTTTCTGTTTATAATTTATATGTATTTTGAATGGAAGTTCTTCCTTTTTGCAACTGTTTGTGGGGGAGTTTTTTCTCCAGTCAATGATAATTGGACTTTTGAAGCCAAATTGAAGGAATTAAAGGGACTTCACCTGTTTTTGTGACTTTGTTGCTTTTGTATCCCACCCTGGGTCATCACAAGGAGAGACACGATAGCAGGTTCTGACCATTCTGGAAAACCAGTAGCAGAAATTTTGAGTAGTTTGGAGAACCGGCAAATCCCACCTCTGACAAGTGATTTTACAGTATCCTTCCCCTGTCCCGCCCACCAAGCCACACCCACAGAACCAGTAGTAAAAAAAATTGAATCCCACGACTGCCGTGTTCCAATATTTGAGGGGCTGCCACAGAGAGGAGAGGATCAAACTATTTTTCAAGGCACCCTAAGGCTAGGCAAGGAATAATGGATGGAAACTGAACAAGGAGAGATTCAACCTGAAAATAAAAACAATTGACCAACAGAACAGAAGTGGCCTTCAGAAGTTGTGGAAGCTTCATCGCTGGAGGCTTTCAAGAAGAGATTGGACTGCCATTTGTGGGCTGCCATGGTAGAGGGTCTTCTGCTTGGGCAGTGGGTTGGACTAGATGATCTCCAAGTTACCTTCCCATTCTGTTAATCTATCTGTACCAGACAAAAGAGAAACAAAGAGGAATAAATTAAATGTATTTATGTATTTATTTTTATTTAATGCAGGTAGTCCTTGACTTACGACCACAATTAAGCCCAAAATTTCTGTCGCCAAGGGAGACATTTGTTTGTTAAGTGAATTTTTTCCCCCTTTCACAACCTTTCTTGCCACCGTTGTTAAGTGAATCACTGCAGTTATTAAGTTAGGAACACAGTTGTTCATTGAATCTGGCTTCCCCATTTGACTTTGCTTGTCAGAAAGTCACACGACCCTGGGACAGTACAACTGCCAAGCATCCAAATTTTGAGTACGTGACCATGGTGGATGCTGCATTGGTTGTAAGTGTGGAAAAATGGTCCTAAATCTTTTTTTTTTCCAGGGTTGTTGGCAACTTGGAACAGTCACGAAATGAACTGTTGTAAGTCCAGGACTATCTGTAAATAAATTCCCAATTGTAAATATTTTCAAAATGCCTTTCTGAAGATTATTATAAAATTTGGAATTTATTTTATGAATGGCTGGATAGAAGAGTAAGAAATTGAAATATGTAAGTGCAGAATAATATATCATTACTGATAAACAGATGAGTTAGATAGAGTAAGAAAATGAGTATGAAATATATCATTGAAAATCAATCATTACAATATTAAGGATAATATATTAAGTGATATATGTGATATAAAATTGTGATTAGAATGATTATAAACATGTATAAGTAAAATATGTATGACAATGTTACTATGTGCACAAAGAGATATGTACCCAATTGGCACACTGTTGAACAGAAAGCAGGTTTTATTTGTTTGTTTTTATTGTTGTTATAAAAATAAAAAACTTTATATACCAAAAAAAAAAAAGGAACAGTCACTAAATGAACTGTTGTAAGTCCAGGACCATCTGTAAATAAATTCTCAATTGTAAATATTTTCAAAATGTCTATCTGAGGCAGCTACAGGTCACACCAGGCTTAGAACCTTTGGAGAATATCTTCTGTGGCCCCTGGAAAGAGTGGGAAGCACACCACGTCCTCACACATTTTTTCAAGCCTTCAGAGGCTGCCTGAGAACAGAGTTATTTTGTGCAACTTTCAGAGAGTTCAAAGGCTGGGCATGTCCTCAAAAATGATGTGGCATGTCACCTGTGATAACATGTGTCGTAAGTTTGCCGTTACCCATCTAGGAAGTACCGATGGCCCTCTCAATGAGCTTTCGTCAGGGGTGGTATTCAGTTTTGACCAGTTCTGGAGAACCGGTAGCGGAAATTTTGAATAGTTCAGCAAACCGGCAAATACAAACCTCTGGTTGGCTCCGCCCCCATCTATTCTCTGCCTCCAGAGTCCCAGCTGATTGGCTGGCTCTTCTTTGGTTGCCCTGCACAGGAGAACGGAGCTGGAAAGCAGGTTAGTGGGGTGGGGAAGGAATGGGGATTTAGCAGTACTCTTCCCCTGCCACGCCCACCAAGCCACAGCCACCAAGCCATGCCCACAGAACTGGTAGTAAAAAATTTGGAATCCCACCACTGGCTTTCTTTCATGGTTGAGACCATTAGAACGTAGAATAATAGTGTTGGAAGTGACCTTGTAGGTCTTCTGCTTCAACCCTTTGCTCAAGCAGGAGAATCCATATCATTCCAGACAAATGGCCATCCAGTTTCTTCTTGAAAACCTCCAGTGATGGAGCCCCCACAACTTCTGAAGGCAAGCCGTTCCACTGGTTAATTGTTCCAAGTGTCAGGAAATTTCTCCTTAGTTCTAGCTTGGATCTCTTTTTAATGGATTTTCCATCCATTAATTCTTGTCCTGCCTTCAGGTGCTTTGGTGAATTGGTCAACCCTTCTTCTCTATGACAAATCAAGTACTGGAAAATTGCTATCATATCACCTCTGGGTCTTCTCTCCCTTAGAATAGACATACCTAGTTCCCTCAAAATTGTTTATCATATGATTTAGCCTCCAGTTCCTTTATAGTCTTTATTGCTCTTCTCTGCACTCTTTCTGGGGTCTCAACATTTTATCTTTTTGCATCTTGGTGACCAGAATTGGATAGTATTTCAAATGGGATCTCATCAGTCACCATAAAGTGGCACTAGCACTTCACGTGGTGTTGATTCTTCTGTTGATGCAACCTTGAACTGCATTAGCGTTTTTGGCAGCTGCATCTCACACATTAAAGGGTATGATCTGTTCAACTGGGACCTACTGCAAGACCTTATCCATTGCCACTTTTCCTAAGGACAGAGTGTTCCCCTACCTTTTTCCAAATATAATTAATCTTTCTGGGTGACCTGCCCCCTAATGCATCTACACATTTTTTTAAAAATTAGGAGCTCCATCACTCAAGGAAAGTGCAAATTTCAGGGTGCTCAGTTTCCTGGCAGTATTTGGGAAGGGCACACCAAGTTTACTTCAAATCACCCACTTGAACTAATTTCTCACTTTTCCCTGTTGCCAACAGTGCGAGTAAATAAAAAAGGATGTGTACACAATATATATATATATATTTCTCTCTTTCCTGTACCGCTGATAATATTCTACATTAATGCAAGGAAGTTCTTTAGAGGAGCAAAGATCTTGTAATGAAAATTATATTTTGAATTAATATTACCCATGAAAGCCTTTCGTGTGGGGCTCATTGATATTAAATGGGCTTTTTCTTCTACATTTCAAGGAAAGGAGAAGGAGGGGTAGCTATCTGTGTGCTCTATAATTAAGCATTTCTCAGGCTCCCGTTCCCCTGATATCTTCCGTGAAATGACTGACATATGGTATCACTCTTAGATCTGCAAATCACAAAGGGAGGAAGAGGGCCTCTTTTATTCTACCATAATAACACGCTTGGAATATTCCAACAGCTATAATGAAATGTGATAAGTATGACAGCCACAATCTGCTCCCAGAAATGTCTTGAGCCGTTGGTTGAATTGCCACACTTCAGAAAATATGTCATGTCAGAACTAAATGCAAAATTCACAGAGGTTTCGAAAGGAGGGGGAGAGGAGGGAGGGGGAGCCTTGATTTTCACATTTTGCTGTGTAGCGCAATTTTCAAATGATGGGTTGTCTAGGAACGATACTAATTTTTAGTTGTTTCCAATGGAGATTGCTACCCCCTGATCATTTCAGGATAGGGACACCAGAGAACGTTTTCAGAGGGCTAACTTCCCTAAATGTACACATGCCCAAGCACCTGGTTATCAGAAGAATCTGAAAAAATAAAATAAAGTTTGAAACCTGGACTTTCTGGAGGTAAGATCCTAATCAATGCACTTGAAAGGGGATGGAAAGTTTTCAAACACGTCCAGAGGATTAAAAAAATGCATTATCAGCAAGTCAATAAAGAGTTGTAGGTAACTTCCCAAAATGACAAAGTTTAGTTTAGTTTAGTTTAGTTAATTGTCATTGCATCATACAACAAAATTAAATGCCATTTTCATGTACATTATGCATGAAAAAATAAAACCAAAACACACATCTTTCACATTCTATATCATTGAATTGAAAACCCCTGATATTGCATTAATATTGCATTATACAGTAGAATTCAATATAGTTAATGCTCTGGGATTGAAGCTGTTTTTCAGCCTATTTGTCCTTACTTTAAAAAAAAAAAAAAAAAAAAACCTATGTTAGCTGATTCGGTAAGCCAAACTAGAGTTTGAGGTTTAACCTGGTGAGTTGGAACACAAACCAGAACTGGGCCTAATCTTCCCTGGATATACCAGTGACAATTTTATTACGGTGAGTAATTTCTGAAGTTTAGCACTAGCACTTAGACTTATATATTGCTTCACAGTGCTTTACAGCTTTCTCTAAGCGGATTACAGAGCCAGCATATTTCCCCCAACAATCTGGGTCCTTATTTTACCGACCATGGAAGGATGGAAGGTTGAGTCAACCTTGAGCCAGTGAGATTCGAACTGCCAAATTGCTGGCAGCCAGCAGTCAGCAGAAGTAGACTGCAGTACTGCATTCTAACCACTGAGCCACCACGGCTCTTCCTGTTTAAAGTTTGCCCAAACTACTATCAGAAGTAGAGTCAAGGGTAGCTTGACTCCAAAACCAGAATGGAAATGTTGGTCTTGTAAGAGATCTTAAAAGTGACCAGGAGCCCTGCTCAACAGGTATCCAGATATAATTGTCTCCATGTGAAGCTGGAACAAGTTAGGGGTATGTGTACTGTTATGTTCTGCGCATGGGCGCAAGAAGTGGAGACGAGACGATGAACAGTGAACTTCAACTCTTTATTTAACATTGTGGAACAGAGCAAAAACTACGGCAGCAACAGCCCTTTTTATAGGCAAGCTGCTGATCAAATAACCAATAAGAAACGGGAAGCGTTAGTTCCCTTAACCAATGAAAGAGGCCCGCTAATAGCCAATCAGATTCTCCTGAATGGACCAATCAGATGTCGCTATTATCGGCCAATCAGAAGTGCAGGGCCAGAACCCTGCCCTTTTCTAAAGGTTTTAATAATCTTTATTTAAGCACTTTTATTAATTCACAATATGTACCATTTGGTTGACTTTGATGTCCACAAATGTCTGTTTTTGAACTCCTAGACCTCACTGAATTTGGAGACTACCTGACTTTACTCTGGACTAGAGGTTTCCATCTCTATGCCCAAAGGGTGGGAACAGGGTCCAGCTTTGCTGTGGTTGGATCAGTTTCTCATCAACGTGAGACTTCTTGACAGCCTTGGATGCTTTAGCCAAAGTGCCTTAGTCTAATGGTATGTAGGAATGACCTTGGGAGACAGGGGAATAGATTAGGAAATGATCAGATAAGAGGAGGGGAGACCCCTGAGCTGCCTAACAGGCAGAGAAAGAAACTAAAACTTCCCTAACTTATCAGGCTATAAAAAGGGATGGTGGGAGATTTTAATTTTTAGACTTGCATTGTTCTGTTAATGTGATCTTACAATAAAATAGACATAGGTGACTTGGTTGTGTTTCCTGTCTGGTTAATCTGAGAAGACTGACATCAATCTTTCAATTGTCTGTAAGTAGAACGTTTTTACAGCCTGATAAATTGTGGAGGATCCTTTCTGAGTTTCTTTCTTTGCCTGTAATGTAGTTGTGAATTTTCTTTCCCCACTTCTTATCTGATTATTCCCTAGATAGATTATCTTCTCCCCTCTCCCTGTCTCCCAAGGTTATTTCCACAGGCCATTTCTGTGAGTGATCCACAGTTTCCTGCTTATGGGTTTTCCCATCTGGTTGAGCTCTGAGAAGTAGTAGACTCTTTTTCATTGGAGATGGACAATGGACATTTATTGGAGAGACATTGTAGCAGTGGATTTCTTCACCAAGCAGGGGATTGGATTACATGATCTCCAAGACTCCTTCTCATTCATACATTCTGTGATTCTATGAATCTAATTGACTGCAGTTAAGGGAAGCTATACATTGGGCAGGTTTAAGAAGGACTCCAGCAATGCAACCACCATGAAGTGACTCAGTGAAGAGGCATCTTACTCTTTAAGGCCAGGTGTCATGCATCACAGAACTTTGGCAACAGAGTGTGAAGGTGAAGGATTAGAAATGTTCCCATATCCTTTTCAGAAATGATTGTGTAACCCAGGTAAACAGGCCAAAAATGTTAAAAAATATAACTACAGGTAGTCCTTGACTTACAATCATTTGTTTAGCAATCATTCAAAGTTACAATGAAAAAAAACTGGCTTAAGCCCAGTCCTCACACTTATGATTATTGGAGTGTCCCCACAGTCACATGATCAAAATTCAGGTGCTTGTCAACCAACATGAATTTGCAACCTCCCAGAGTCACGCCAACCTTCCCAGCTGGTTTTCGACTAGCAAAATTGATGGGAGAAGCTGGATTTGCTTAATGACCACACGATTCACTTAATGTCCGCAGTGATTTGCAGAACAACCACGGCAAAAAAAAAAAAAAGATGACATTGACACATCTGGCCCAGCGGGCATTTAAATCTGGAAATAGTGAGGGACCAACCCACTGTGCCTCTGCCAGCAAAAATGGAGCTTGGGAGGGTCGCGGTTCTACCAAGCTCCGTTTTCACTGGTAGAGGGTTGCAGGAGCCTGTCACAGCCAGAAACGGAGCTTAGGATACCTGTTTTTTGCTGGCAGAGTGCTTGGGCTGCCACAGGCGCCCCCGACACGTGACATCAAGTTGGCCATGCTCATCCTGGCCACACCCACCCCAGCCTCCCAAGGTAAAATACAACCCTCATGCAGCCCTCAATGAAATCAAGTTTGACACCTCTGCTATAGACGAAATATGGATTCATTCAAGAGGTTAGCCAAGAGACCAAATTGACTTGGAGCAAGGAAAAAAGACGATGAGTTTTATTTGACCTAGAATGAAGCTACTCTGCCTCTCCCAACATTAAAAACTAACAAAAGGGGGGGGGGAGAGAAAAAAAACACTACACAATCCTAGCTTTTGAAAGAGCACCAATAGTCACCCAATCCACCCTTCACACATGGAACCTCACTGGATGTCTTGGAGGCAACACAACTCTTTCAACTCTTCCTACCTCACAGGGTTGGAGCATAAAATGGGGATCCCCATATAAATTGCTTTGATTTTCCTGAAGGAAAGGTGAATCTATTGAAGTTTTAATTCAAAGGCAGTAAAACTAACAAATCTGAATATAATCCCAACAGTTGTTCACATACCTTATTTACTTGGCCAGTGATCTCATATTCCTGAGTATTTGGTCTCTGGACTTCTAAGCAAAGTGGCAGAAAAAATAGACTGAAATATAAGAGATTAAAATAATCTTGTGTGGAGGTTAGCTGAGGTCCTTTTTTAAAAAAAATCTCTGGGCCCCACAAGGTCTATGAAAAAAAAAATCTCTATTTGATCCAAAATGTGTGTTATTTTTACCTTCAGGGAAAACCTTTCATTAATGGATTAGTTCATCACCATGCATACTGTTAATCAGAGAAGATTTCTTTAATCAAGCCCTCGATAATTGCTCATAGCTGAAATTCCACCCAGCATAAAATATAGTATATCACTACAATAACCAAGTCAATTTGTGCACTGTTTGTTTCCCTGTGCCTTTACAACCACCTGCACTGAGTGAAACCCAACTCACTGTCTCAACATTACAGATTTAAATCTTTATTTTCTGAGAATGCATCATGACACCATATAAATGTTGAATAAGCTGGCAAAAAGCCCAATGGTTACATGGCTCGTTGTTGAGTAAGCCAGAATGGCCTGCTTTGCAAATCACAGTAAGCCACAATAGTAGAATAACAGAGTTGGAAGGGACCTTTGAGGTCTTCTAGTCCAACCCCTGCTCAAGCAAGACACCTTATACTATTGGTTGTCCAATGTCTTTTTTAAAATGCTTGTCCAATCTCTTTTTATTCTGTTTCAGGGTTGGAGCATTGACAACTTCTGGAGGCAAGGTGCTGCACTTATTAATTATTCTTCAGGAAATTTCTCTTTAGTTCTAGGTTGCTTCTCTCCTTGATTAGTTTCCATCCATTGCTTCTTGTCCTGCTTTCAGGTGCTTTGGAGAATAGCTTGACTTCTTTGTGTCAGCCCCTGAGATATTGGAACACTGCTATCATGTCACTCCTAGTCCTTCTTTTCATTAGATTAGATTTATTACGGCTAAGTGTGATGTGTAAACCCATCTTCACACCCATTTCAGAAGCTGAGCAAATCTAGAACTTTAGCCTTTGCTTTTGTTGCTCAAAATGTTTGTCTTGTTTCAGAAAATTCAATCCAGCAATCCTTTCATAATAGTGATCACATCAGCTCCATGGGGTTCGAGAGAGAAGAAGCAATGGCTTACATACAGTAAGATTTCTATGAAGTCCTCTGGTAAGTCCTCCAGGGGTTGGACTAGATGACCTATAAGCAATGTTCTCCTTACCCTGGATGCTCCAGGTAGTTCTTAAACCTGATGCAGAACATCTACAGATTCCCAGACTATATTTCTGGAGTTGTGGAAGGAAGCTCTAATAGAGAATGTCCACGATGCTAATCTGATACAACTTTATTTCAACAATGCCAACCTGATTACCTTAAATGAAAGAAATTGCGTGTCTAAGACATTCTGCCTGCTTCCTACAGAAAACCTAGCGACCCCTCTTCCTTCTTCTTTGTCCTGTCATAAAAACAGAAAACTCAAAGATGCAGACTTTCTCTACATCTTAATACATTTCACTTGCCCTTTTGGTCTCTGGATATTCTTACGGTATTGTTCTTGCTAAATATCAGAAGTAAGATCACACCTAGAGTACTGCATCCAGTTTTGGTCACCACACTATAAAAAGGATGTTGAGACTCAAGTCTAGAAAAAGTGCAGAGAAGAGCAACCAGGATGATTAGGGGACTGGAAACTAAAACATTTGAAGAATGGTTACAGGAACTGGGCATGGCTAGGCTAGAGAAGAGAAGGACCAGGGGAGACAGGATAGCAGTCTTCCAATATTTGAGGGGCTGCCACAGAGGGGAAGGGGTCAAGCTATTTTCCAAAGCACCTGAAGGCCAGACAAAGAATAATGGACGGAAACTGAACAAGAGATTAAACCTGGAAATAAGGAGAAACTTTCTGACAGGGAGAACAATCAACCAATGGAAAAGCTTTCCTTCAGAAGTTGTGGGACCTTCATCATCGGAAGCTTTCAAGAAGAGATTCATCAAAAATGGTCTCCTGCTTGGGCCAGGGGTTGGACTAGATGACCTATAAGGTCCCTTCCTACTCTGTTAATCTACAATCTATAATTTAAGTCTCCAAATTTGGCATTTTTAAGACTTTAAGACTTCTGGCTGGAGGAATTCTGGGAGTTGAAATCCACAAGTCTTAAAGTTGCCAAGTTTGCAGATTTGTGCTAAACATAAACCCCAGTGAATGAACCAGTGTTACCTTAGTGCAGAAGTCTCCAAACTTGGCAACTTCAAGACTTGTGGACTTCAACTCCCAGAACTCTTCAGGCAGCTGGCTGAAGAATTCTGGGAATTGAAGTCCACAAGTCTTAAAGTTGCCAAGTTTGTGGACCCCTGTCTTAGTCCTTCTCCTACACCAGGGGTGTCAAACTCATGTCATCACAGTGGCATCACGTGACATATCAGGACTTTTTCCCCCTTCTCTAAACTGGGCATGGGTGTGGCCAGCGCATGATGCATCTGGCCCATGGGTGGGGAATTTGACAGCCCTGTTTTACAAAGTCCATCAAGGGCATCAGTTTGAGGAAGGCTGTTTTTTACATGCAATATGCGCCTTGGACTTTAAAATGCCAGTTCTGAGCTAGGAGGAATAGGAGTTCCGAAAATCAATCAATCAACCAATCATTAATCAATCAATGTCTTTGCATAATCTTTCCAAAACTTTCTGTTTTTTTAAAAAAATCTCAAAGGACTTACTGATGTAGGGGAAGTTGTGGACCATATATATTTGCTCACACACGTGAAAGGATTTTTTGTGTGATTTTTGAACTCTGATCCAGCTCAGATTACATGCCCAAATAGATGAAAACATGGTGTAATGAAAGCACTTGAAAATAAACAAATGTATGACTAAATGATAGAACAGAATAAATGCTTTAATCTGTCATCATCCATTACATTTCCTCCAAAATTAATGCAAAGATACACTCAAGATAATCGTAATGTTCCTTCAGTTGTTTTTATAGTGGGGAGACATAATTCTCTCTAGCACTGCAATTTAGTTTGTCTGTTAGATCGGAGGCGGATCGGTTCGACAGAGACGCGAGACCATTCTGTGAGTTCAGCTCTTTATTAGGTATAGGTAAAGGTCTAGGGATGCAAGCCACGGCAGCCCTTCATATAGTGCTGGCTCACGGCTCGGCAGCCAATGACAGCACTTTGAATCTCCCGTGATCGGCACAGCCAATCGCGGTAGATTCCTAGCGCTCCAATCACGGCTGACCTGTTGACCAATCAGGTCTTCGCTGGTCTGGACCAATCGGGTGCGAGGGTTTCTGAGTATGCTAATACTGTACACCCCTCCCCTCTTGGTTTTGTCCTGTGGTGCATAGTGATGTAGTCACGTAGGTAGGCGGGGCTTTTTCCCTGCCTCCTTGACCTGCATGGTTCAGTTCTGGTGTGGTCATCGACTGGTTCGGATGCCTCCTCTGTCGCTCCGGTTCCTTGGAATGGAACCGCCTGGAACGTTGAGCTGGGCCTTTCTTGGTGGCTCCCTCCCGGTTCTCCTGGGCTGGTTGAACTGCTGCTTTTGCTCCCGCTGGGCTTTTCCTGGCCGGGTGAGCTGGTTTGGCTGCTCCTTCCAGGTGAAGACCCCGGGGTTTCGTGCTCCATTAGTCCTCCGTCTTTGGGTGAGTAGCGTTGGTTTATTGGTTTATTTATTCTTGGTGGGGGGTGTTCTGTTTGCGTTAGTTGGTTTTCTTCGGTTCCTTCTCTCTCGCTTACCGGTTCCCCCCACCTTCTAGTTTCTTGTTCGGGTGTTTGGTTGTTTGTGGTGGCTAGTCTTGACCTAAGTTGGTTTATGTGCCGTTTCCAGTTTTTTCCTTCGCTAGTTTCCAATCGGTATGATAGGGGCCCGGTTATCTGGGTGATTGTAGCTGGTACCCAGAGTGGTTCTCCTGTGAGATTTTTTGCGTATACTAGGTCCCCTATGTTGAATGTTCTGTATTTGCTGGAGGAACCTGGGGGTTTGTCTGGGTTATATGTTGGGTGCATTCTGTCTAGTGTTGAGCGTAGTTTCCGGCCCATCATTAGTTCCGCCGGGCTTTTATTTGTGGTTGCGCTAGGTGTAAAGTGTTGAATGAGGAGCATTTTATTGATTTTGTCCTGTATATTGGCTGTTTCTATTTTCTGGATAGCTTTCTTGGTATATTGGACCATGCTTTCCGCCCGCCCGTTCGCCGCCGGGTTTGCCGGTGCGGTTAATGCATGGCGTATCCCTTGGCCTGCCAGAAATTGTTCAAATGCTAGTGCGGTGAACTGGGGCCCATTGTCTGACACTATTACATCTGGCAGGCCCTGTGTAGCGAAGAGTTTGCTCAGTTTCCTTATCACCGCTTCAGTCGTGATTGACTTCATAGTGCTTACCTCCAGCCAGTTGGAGTAAGCATCTACTGTGGTAAGGTACATGTGTCCCTTGGTTGGCCCCGCGAAGTCTATATGAATTCTGGACCACGGACCTCTTGGTTTTTCCCATTCTTGGGTTGGGACGGCGGGTGGATTGGCTCTGGACTCTTGGCATTGTTTACATTTGGCAACCCAGGTTTCGATTTGTTTATCCATTCCTGGCCACCATGCGTAGCTTCTGACCAGGCTTTTCATCTTAACGATCCCCGGGTGCCCCTCATGCAACATTCCCAATACCTTTTCCTGTAATTTTTCAGGAATTACCACTCTGTCCCCCCAAAGTATGCAGCCCTTTTCGATAAAGAGTTCGTTTTGTCTGTTCCGGAAGGGTCTGAATAGTTCATCTATGTCCCCTTCCAGCCACCCTTTTCCCACCCAGCTCAAGACTCTCGCCAGCCGTTTGTCTTTATTTGTTTCTCTGGCAATGTCTGGCGCGGTCACGAGTGGGTTGGATATTGTCTCTATTTGGAGTACCTCTGTTGTGGGTGCTGGGTCGTCTTCCCAGTCCGGTAAGGTTGACCAGCTTAGGGCGTCTGCATGGGTGATGTCCTTGCCGGGCCGTTGTATCAGCTGGTAATTGTGTGCTGCTAGGAATTCGAACCACCTCATCATTCTTGGCGATAGAATGTTCGGTGTAGCCCTGTCCCCCGCCAGGATTCCTAGCAGCGGCTTGTGATCCGTGATGATTGTAAAAGTCCTACAGTAAAGGTATTTGTGGAATTTCTTGACGCCAGCGACGACTGCTAGGGCCTCCTTGTTGAGCTGACTGTAGTTCTGCTCTGGCTTTGAAAGTGTCCTTGATGAGAAAGCGATGGGTGCTTCCCTCCCGTCTGGTAGCTGGTGGCTGAGGATGGTGCCAATTCCAAAGGGTGACGCGTCGCAAGTTACCGTCAATGGCAGAGTCTCGCTGTACTGGATTAGTACCACGTCGGATGTTAGCAGGTTCTTTGTGTTGTTGAAAGCGCTCTCCTCCCATGCTCCCCAGGTCCAGGTGGCTGTTTTATCTAACAGCCTATGTAGCGGTTCCAACACGGTCGTCTTTTGAGGTAGAAAGACATTGTAAAAGTTTAACAGTCCTAAAAAAGCCTGTAATTCCGTTTTGTTTTTTGGTCGCGGTGCTTCCCTTATGGCTCTCAGTTTCTTTTCTGTGGGGTGAATCCCTTGTTTGTCTAGGAGGTACCCCAGAAATTCGATCCTTTCGGCCCGTAGCTGGCACTTCCCTTTCTTTACTTTAAGTCCCGAATCTCTGAATTTCTGCAGTACCTCCCTCAATCTGGCTTCTAGTTGTTTCTCATTTTTTGTGGCCACCAAGACATCATCAAAGTAGGGCACCACCCTTTCTATTCCCTGGAGGAGTCTTTCCATAAGGCTTTGGAAGACTCCAGGTGCCACGCTGACTCCAAACTGGAGCCGGTTGCAGCGGAAAGCCCCTTGGTGTGTAACGATGGTTTCGGCTTCTGCTGTTGTGGCGTCGACCAGCAGTTGCTGGTAGGCTTGCGCCAGGTCAAGCTTTGCGAAGATCCGGCCTCCCCCCAGTGAGTGCAGAAGATGCTGGACTACTGGGACGGGATATGCGCTTTGTTGGAGCGCATGGTTTAGGGTGGCCTTGTAGTCACCACAAATTCTCACTGACCCATCTGGCTTGATGGGGGTGACAATTGGGGTCTCCCACCGGGCATGATCGATCGGTTCCAGCACCCCTTGCGCGATGAGCTTATCGAGTTGCTCATTGATCTTGGGCTTGAGTGCAAATGGCACTCACCTGGGCTTAAGGCGGATTGGGGCGATGCTTGGGTCTATGTTAAATGCAATAGGGGATCCCTGGTACTTGCCTAACTGGTCGTCGAAGACTTCCCGGAAGTCCCTCACGAGCGCTGCTTCCCAGTCTGCCTCTGTGATGTGGTGTATGCCAGTTACCTCGATGCCCAGGGGTGCGAACCACTGTAGTCCCAATAGGCTCGGCCGATCTCGATCGACGATCGTCAGGGGTAGCACTTCTGTGTGGCCCTTGAAGGTGACTTTAAAATGGCCTCTACCGACTACAGGGATTCAGTTTCCCTGATAGTCTTTGAGGGTTAGTGTTTGGTCTTCCAATTCTTGGCGGTGGATGGTGGGGACCAGGTGCTTGAGTGTGCGCCAGGAGATCATTGAGAGGAAAGACCCTGAGTCCACCTCCATGTCACATTGCTGGTCTTCTATCCCAACCGTCACTTATACCTTTCTGGCGTCGCTGGTGGAGGAATGGCCGATGACGACAGTGGTGCATTTCCTCTCTCTGTCTCGTCTCCCGGAGTCTCCTGTTCTGACCTTCCCAGCTCCAGCGGTTCTCCGTCTGCCGATTTCGGGTCCTGGTAGGGTGCTGTCTCTCCGTCGGGGGCTGGCATCTCGTCGCCGCGGGCTGTAGTGCTTCTTATTCCAGCACACTTTGGTGATGTGCCCCCGTTTCTCACAATGCCTGCAAATGGCTTCGAGAAAACAACAGTCCACTCGGGGGTGATTGCCACCACAGCCGGCACACTGGAACCTCGACTTATGACCTCGTGGTTCCCACTGCTCCCACACTGATTGGATACGGTGGATCTCCTCCTCCTCATCTTCGGTTTCTGAGAAGGAGTCAATGTCGCCATGGTGTGTGGTTGAGTGGTCTGTCATGGGCCTCCTCTCGGGGGTCGATGTGGCCTCTCCAGTAGCCGCTCATGGCATGATGCTCGATTGTCGCATCCGGGCCGCTGATTTCTTGGCCGCTTCCGCTGCAGCGGCTTCGGTGAGGGCATCGGCAAGGGAGTTGTCTCCCTTTGCCATGATGTGGCTCTGGAGGATGGGGTCTCGGAGTCCCAAGATGATGCGATCTCGCAAGGCCTTGTCCAGGTCGGTGAACTCGCATAGACCCCCCAGGTCCTGTAGTGCCACTATGAAGTTGCCCAGCCCTTCGCCCTCACGTTGATCCCGCTGGTAGAACTCATGCTGCCGGATGAGGATGGGCATGATGGGGGCGTAGTGGCTCCGCAGCAGGGGCTCGAGATCATCCCACTCCATCGTCTTGACGTCCACCGGTTTGGCCAAGGCTTTGGCCATTTTGAAGACTGCGGGCCCACAGTGCGTGAGGAACACGGCTCGGTTCTTGTGGCCGTTGGTGTCCTTGAGGTTGCTACTTTCGAGGAATATTTGGAACCTATCGGTATAGGATTCCCAGTCCTCAGTAGCAGGGTTGAAGGGAGCGGGTGGCGAGTTGATTCCGGCCATGTTGCTGGTTGCCGCATGCCGCCTCGCCACGTTCTGGGTGGTCTCTTTGTCTCACAATCCCACCCTCGTCGCCAGTGTTAGATCGGAGGCGGATCAGTTCGACAGAGATGCGAGACCATTCTGTGAGTTCAACTCATTATTAGGTTTAGGTAAAGGTCTGGGGATGCAGGCCGCGGCAGCCCTTCATATAGTGCTGGCTCGCGGCTCGCGGCTCGCGGCTCGGCAGCCAATAACAGCACTTTGAATCTCCCGCGATCGGCACAGCCAATCGCGGTAGATTCCTAACGCTCCAATCACGGCTGACCTGTTGACCAATCAGGTCTTCGCTGGTCCGGACCAATCGGGTGCGAGGGTTTCTGAGTATGCTAATACTGTACAGTCTTCTTGCATTTTTGTTTTGCATGTTTGCTTGGGGTTTTTTTATTGGCTGGGATCCAGCATTTTCAATCAGAATAGAGCTGGAAGGGACCTTGGAGGCTTTTTAGTTCAATCTCTGCTCAAGCAGGAGATCCTATATCATTCCAGACAGGTGGCTGTCCAATCTCTCCTTAAAAACGTCCAGTGATGAAGCTCCCACGATTTCTGAAGGAAAGCTGTTCCATTGGCTAATTGTTCTCACTGTTAGGAAGTTTCTCCTTAATTCCTGGTTGCTTCTCTCTCTGATTAGTTTCCAATCATTATTTCTTGTCCTACCTGTTAAGCCTGGGTTCCCCAACCAGGGTTAAGGAGACAAGCTAAACAGAATGTGCAGCGTTAGTCAGATAGGCACACAGATAAATGAGTGAGATAAGCTTGTATGTTTGTTAACATACAGTAAAAATAACAGATACGCTTGTGCTATCAAAAGATAGTTTATTCCATTTAGAGTTTATAGCATAGTCAAAATAACAGTCCTTTAGTCATGTATCATTTTAGTCAGTCCATTCAAGGATATTCAATTAGTAAAGTCCGTGCAGAATATCCTATGTCAGTTCACTTACAAATCAGTCCTTTCTCTCTCCCGTTCGAGTAAGGAAAAACGCAGTCTTCATCCAGTAATTAGGGATCATCAAAGCCAGAGAGAGCAAGCTGACGTTCCTTGCTTCTTTTATGGTGCTTTCACAACCACTCCCTTAATTACATTCCAATATTTAAAGTTGCAGACACTTTAACTTATAAACCATGATAACATATTTATTATTTTACCTAAACCAGTTAGGGTAAACAATGTTATCCCTAACAGAACAGTGTCATTATTGTTATTATTTACAGATGATATTGCTTTGATAACTAAGACTAATAATGAAGCCAATGAGATTATATCATTATTAGCTAAAAAGATAAAATTAAAGCATTTAGGTGAAATTAAAAAGTATCTAGGATTGACAATTAACAAAACAAAAAATGGATTTAAGATAACTCAAGAAGATAAAATTTGCCAATTAATTAAAACGCATAAAATGGAACTTTGTAAACCGGCAAAGACTCCAATGAGTCAGGAAGTTTGCCAAACTGATGATCAAAGTCCCAAATTTGATAAGTCCATATATCAATCTTTGATTGGCAGCTTATCATATATAAGCAATTGGTCTAGGCCAGATATAGCTTATAGTGTAAATCAGCTGGCACGTTTTAATTCAGATCCACATCAATGTCATTGGCAATCATTAAAGAGAATTTTAAGATATCTTAAAGGAACAATGAACCATGCATTGTATATAGAACCAAAGGGTGATTTGAGTCTTAATGCCTATGCAGATGCAAGTTTTGCAACTGACATAAACACTAGAAAATCAACATCTGGGATGGCTATATTATTTGGTAAGACACTAATAGGGTGGAGGTCAATCAGACAACAGCATATTAGCTTGTCCATGATGGAAGCGGAATTTTCATGTCTGTCATTACTATGCACTGATTTAATTTTGTACAGTTACCATTAGACATGGGTATAACTGTTAAAGATTCCATTATTGTGTACGAGGACAACCAAGCAGCCATAAAGTTAGCTACTAATATTGCTGTAAAAACTAGATCAAAGCATACTGATTTAAGAAACTTAAATGTTAGAGAATCTGTAAAGAATGGGCTAATTAAATTGGAATACTGCATGACAGAAGAAAACATTGCAGACCAATTTACAAAAGCTCAAGGAGTAATCAGCTTTAAAGACAATTGTAACAAATATGATTTAAAGATGTAAATAGTTATATTTATTATTATTTCCTAAAAGGGGAGAATGTTAGGGATAACATTGTTTACCCTAACTGGTTTAGGTAAAATAATAAATATGTTATCATAGTTTATTAGTTAAAGTGTCTGCAACTTTAAATATAGGAATGTAATTAAGGGAGTGGTTTTGAAAGCACCATAAAAGAAGCAAAGCAATGGCAGCTTGCTCTCTCTGGCTTTGATGATCCCTAATTACTGCATGGACTCAAGACTGCGTTACTCGAACGGGAGAGAGACAAAGGACTGATTTGTAAGTGAACTGACATAGGATATTCTACACGGACTTTGCTAACTGAATATCCTTGAATGGACTGACTAAATGATACATGACTATTGGACTGTTATTTTGACTATGCTATGAACTCATAATGGAATAAACTATATTTTTGATAGCACAAGCGTATCTGTTATTTTTACTGTATGATAACAAAACATACAAACATATCTCACTCATTTATCTGAGTGCCTATCTGACTAACGCTGCACATTCTGTTTAGCTTGTCTCCTTAACCCTGGTTGGGGAACCCAGTCAGATAGGCACACAGATAAATGAGTGAGATAAGCTTGTATGTTTGTTAACATACAGTAAAAATAACAGATACGCTTGTGCTATCAAAATATCGTTTATTCCATTTAGAGTTTTAGCATAGTCAAAATAACAGTCCTTTAGTCATGTATCATTTTAGTCAGTCCATTCAAGGATATTCAATTAGCAAAGTCTGTGTAGAATATCCTATGTCAGTTCACTTACAAATCAGTCCTTTCTCTCTCCCGTTCGAGTAAGGAAAAACACAGTCTTCATCCAGTAATTAGGGATCATCAAAGCCAGAGAGAGCAAACTTCCCTTGCTTTGCTTCTTTTATGGTGCTTTCACAACCACTCCCTTAATTACATTCCTATATTTAAAGTTGCAGACACTTTAACTTATAAACTATGATAACATATTTATTATTTTATCTAAACCAGTTAGGGTAAACAATGTTATCCCTAACACTACCTTTAGATGCTTTGGAGAATAGGTTGACCCCTCTTTTTTGTGGCAGCCCCTCAAATACTGGAACACTGCTATCATGTTACCCCAGTCCTTCTTTTCAATAAACTGGACATACCCAGTTCCTGCAACCGTTCTTCATATATTTTAGTCTTCAGACCTTTAATCATCTTAGTGTGGTGACCAAAACTGGATGCAGTATTTCAGGTGTGGTCTTACTAAGATTTTATAAAGCAGTACTAATACTTCCCCAGATTTTGATTCTTTGCCTCTGTTTATTCAATCAAGGATTGTATTTGTTTTTTTTGACTGCTTCCACACATTGCTGTCTCATATTTCATTGATCGTCCACTATAACTCTAAGGCAGAGGTGGCATTCAGCAGGTTCTGACTGTTATGAACTAATAAAGGCGTTTTAATAAAGTTTTAACAACCTTAAGAAAAAGCAGGGTTCTAATCCTGCACTTCTGATTGGCCGATAATAGCGATATCGGATTGGTCCTTTCTGGGAAAACTGATTAGCTGTTAACGGGCCAACTGTCATTGGTTCAATTTGGAGTGAGCATGGCCCCAGGGATTTTTCAAAGTCTGATGGACAGACTTTTGCCAGGGATCAAAGGAGTCGTGCCATATTTTGACGATGTTTTAATTGCTGGCCCGAATAGAGAAGTACTAGAGAGGCGTCTTAAAATGGTTCTCCAGAAATTTAAAGACTCTGGCCTAAAGGTTAAAAAAAATAAATGTCAACTGTGTACAGAGAAAGTAGAGTTCCTGGGGTACCTAATTGATAAGCAAGGCATTCACCCCACTAATAGCAAACTAAAAGCGATCAAAAACGCCCCAAGACCCAAGAACAGAACAGACCTCCAAGCTTTCCTGGGGCTCATTAACTTTTTTTTTTTTTTTGAAAAAGTTTTTATTAATTTTCTACAAACAAACAAGACAAACAAAACATAAAAACATCAACTCTTATATATACATCCAGTGTGTCAGTTGGTTCATCATTTTTGTGCATTCATTCTGTAGTCTCAATTACAATTATATTACATAACAACTCATATTGTCAATCCAAACTTATATATCCTAATATCACTAAAAAAAGAAGTTTTTGACTATATTTTTAATCATTCATGCTTAATGAGCTAACAATACTTTAAACCAGTTTACTCTATAACAAATCATCTAGTCATATCAAATCAATCCTAAAAAATCCTTTATAAATATAATAGCAAATAGCAAAATAATAACAAAATAAAGATATTCCTTACTATCTAGCATTCTAAATAATCTATTATCGTATTTTATCATCTAGCCATTTATAAAAAAGATCCCAAATTTTGTAAAATTGTTTATCCTCTTGCTCTCTAATTTCAAATGTCAATCTGCTCATCTCAGCACATTCCAATATTTTCTTAATAATTTCTTCCTGTAATGGTATTTTCTCATTCTTCCAATTTTTAGCAAATACAATCCTGGCCGCTGTTAATACATTTACAATCAGGTATTTCAAATCTTTACTATATATATCAGGTAAAATTCCCAGTAAGAAGATCTCTGGTTTCAAATCTATATGTTTCTTTATCATTTTTTCCAACCACATGCGAATTATAGTCCAATATTTTCTAGCATCCTCACAAGTCCACCACATATGGTAATACGAGCTGGGTATCTGATGACATTTCCAGCATTTTTCAGATTTGTTCTTAAACATTCTTGCTATTCTTGTCGGAGGAAAGTGCCACCTGTAAAACATCTTATACAAGTTTTCTTTATATGCTGTTGACATTGTCATTTTATAATTTTGAGACCACAATTTCTGCCATTTCTCTAAATCAATCCCATATCCAAAATTCTTCCCCCAAACAATCATAGTTTCTTTGACTTGTTCTTCCTCTAACTTCATTCCCAGTAAATAACCATATAGTTTTTTAATCACCTTCTCATCAGTACCCATCAAGATCTTATCTAAATCAGTCTGTTTATCATAAAATCCCTCCGTTTTAGAATCTTCATCATACCTTGAGTGTATTTGTGCATATGAAAACCAATTCATCCTTATACCTTGTTCCTCTAAGTTTTGGATCGATTTAAGTTCACCCTTTTCATCCAAAAGTTCCCCATATCTAACTGTTTGTTCCTTCTTGTAGGTTATAGGATAGGAAAATGCTTCAATGGTCGATAACCAAACTGGAATTTTCAAATAACATTGTCTTTTTATCTTCTCCCAATTTAACCACAAAGACTCCCGTACATAATGTCTTCTAAAATAACCCTGTGTTTTAGTTCCCTTATACCATAAAAAAGCATGCCAACCCAACAGCAAGTCATGCCCTTCTAATGTCAACAACCTATGTTTCCTTAATGTTATCCATTCTTTGACCCACATCAAACTTGCAGCTTGATAATACAATTCCCAATTAGGCAGACCAAAACCTCCTCTAATTCTAGCATCTTGCAAAAGCTTTAGCTTTATTCTCGCTTTTTTACCTTGCCATATAAACTTCAACATAATTTTATTTAAATCTTCAAAATAGTCTTTTCCAAGCCTAATTGGTATTGTTTGAAACAAAAATAAAATTCTAGGTAAGATATTCATCTTAATTGTTGAAATTCTCCCTATTAATGACAATTGCAAGTTTTCCCACTTCTTCAAATCTGTAGTTATCTGTTGTTTAAGTTTAATATAATTATTCTCCTTTAATGTGCTACATCTTGTTGTCAAATATATCCCCAGATACTTAACCTTATTTGTAACTTGAATTTTCAAAAGATCTGCCAATTCTTCTCTCTGTCTCAATAGCATATTCTTTGTCAAAATCTTTGTTTTGTCTTTATTTATTTTCAAACCAGCCACCTCTCCATATGCCTCTATCCTTTCCAGTAACTTTGGAGCTGTTTCTAGCGGATCTTCCAAAATAAAAGCTAAGTCATCAGCAAAAGCTTGTAGCTTAAATTCTTCCTTCTTAATTTTCATTCCTTTTATGCTTTTATCATCCCTAATATTTCTATTCAACACTTCCAAGGTCAACACAAATAGCAAAGGAGATAGGGGGCATCCCTGTCTTGTGCCTTTCCTTATAATAATAAAATCTGTAAGTTCCCCCTCCATCATTACCCTTGCTGTCTGTTTATTATATATAGCTTCTATTGCTTGAATAAATTTTTTAGCGAAACCCATCTGCTCCAATAATAATAACATAAATCTCCAGTTCACGTTATCAAATGCTTTTTGAGCATCTAGGAATATCAAAGCCATTTGCTTTTCAGGATGAGCCTCATAGTATTCCAAGGTGTCCAGGATTACTCTCATATTGTCTCTAATTTGTCTCTTTGGCAGAAATCCATTTTGATCTGAATGAATAAAATTATTTAAATATTTTTTAAGTCTTTCTGCTAAGATTGAAGCAAAGATTTTATAGTCTGCATTCAATAAAGAAATAGGTCTATAATTCTTAATTTGCAATGGGTCAGTCTCTTCCTTTGGTATGAGTGTAATATAAGCCTCTGACCATGTTTTAGGTATCATCTTTTTTAACATAACTTCATTCATAACTTCTAACAATGGGATGCTCAATAATTCTTGAAATGTTTTATAAAATTCTACTGGAAGCCCATCTGGACCCGGAGCTTTCCCATTATTTTGTCTCTTAAATGCTTCATTTAGTTCCATCATTGTTATGTTGCTTTCTAGCATTTCTTCAGTCTCTTTAGGTATCTTTGGTAAATTAGCTTCCTGTAAATACTGTTTGACTTTTTCTTCATCAATATTTTCCTGTTTATATAATTGCCCATAAAAATCTCGAATAATTTCTTTTTTCTCCTTATTCCCATAACAAACTTGGCCTTGTTCATCTATTAACTTCAATATTTTTCTTGATTCCTTCTCTTTTCTCAATTTATATGCTAGCCATCTACCTGGTTTATTTGCATCTTCAAAATAATTCTGTTTAGAGTTTCTAATTTTCTGTGCCAGTTCTTCTTTCTCTATTAATTCCATTTTATGTTTGATTACATCCAGCTTCAATTTAATATCCTTTTTCTGTGGCATTTTCTGTAATTCTTTTTCAAGAATTTTATACTCATCTTCCAAGGCCTTAGAAGCTTGCCTTTTCCTAATATTCTTTTTTCTTGTATAATCTATTATCAAACCTCTAGCGTATGCCTTCATAGTGTCCCACACATTTTGCGTTGAAGTATCTTCTTTTTTATTTTCTCTAAAGAAAAAAGCCAATTCCTTCTCCATCCATTGTGTAAAATCTTTCTCCTTTAAAATAGTATTATTTAATGTCCATCTCGATCTTTTTTTTTGTCCCTTCCATTTAATTGTCATTGGGCTATGATCTGCCAAGGTACTTGTTTCAATATTTGTTTCTTTAATATTAGATATTAGTTCTGTTGAGATCCAAATCATATCTAATCTGGACCATGATAAATGTCTATTTGAATAAAAAGTATATTGTTTAGCTTTAACATTTCTTTCTCTCCAAATATCTTTTAAAGTTAATTCATCTGTCATTTTAAAAAAGGACCTTGGGAGAGCCTTTCTATTTTGCTTTGTTGTTGTTGCTATATAGTCCAGTTTATTGTCCACAATTCCATTAAAATCTCCCATCATAATTATATTAACATAGTCCAGTCCAATTATTTTCATATGTAGCTTTTTATAAAACTCTTCTTGTTTATCATTCGGAGCATAAATTGCAATCAAAAGTATTTTTATATTATTGTCCATTATTTCTACCATTAATACTCTTCCATCTTCATCCGTGTAAATCAATTTTGCTGGAATAGCCTCTTTAATGTATAAAACCACACCTCTTTTCTTACATTGAGTCAAAGAGGTAAATATTTTCCCTAATTTTGGCTGTAATAACAATTGTTCATGTTGTTTTTTAATGTGAACTTCTTGTAAACAAATTATATCAAATTTTAATTTCTCTAATTTATGAAAAGTTTTCCTTCTTTTAACAGCTGAATTAAGTCCATTTATATTCATTGTAATCAGTTTTTTTTCCTCCATGATTATGCTTTATATTTAGGTCTAACAGCTCTCGTGGATCTCACTTCACGCTGTTCTTTATTATCCATCTGTCCCCCTGCTGCTCCTTTCTCTTTTTCAGTCTCCAGTTGTTCATCTTGAAACTCAATTGATAAAGCCTCTTTCTCTGCTTCCTCTCTTCTTCCTCCAAAGAATTCTGCATGAAAAAGTTCTGCTTTCTCAATTGAATCAATTCTATATCTTTGCTCTTGCCACCCAAACACTAGTCCTTCTGGAATCAGCCATCTATAATTCACTTCATTTTCCAATAGTATTTTGGTCAGAAATCGATATTCTCTTCTCATCTCTCTCACTCTTCTGGGTATTTGTTTTAAAACCATAACCTCTTTACCCTTGTATTTCAGTGTTTTCTCTCTTACTACTTGTAATATTTGCGTTTTAATGGATTTTTTAGTAAATCTAATATGGACTTCCCTGGGTAATTTATTTCTCATCGCATATCTTGTATAGACTCGATATATCTCATCTATTCCATCCATCATCTTTTCCTCTGTAATTTCCAAAACATCTGCCAAAATTTCTATCATTACCGCTGCCAAATTTTCTCCTTTTTCCTCTTCTATATTTTGAAATCTGAGGTAAAATTCTGACCTTTCCATCTCCCACCTCAACATCCCACCTTTTTCTTGTTCAACCGCTGTTAGTCTGCTGTCAATATTTCCAATCTTCTTCTCTCTTTGTTTTCCTTCTTCCTCAATTTTTTGGAATCTCTCCTCATACTTAACCATCATTTGTTTAATATTTTCCACTTTTTCATCAGTCTTATCTATTCTTTGTTCAATATTTTCTGCTCTTTGTTCAATATTTTCTATTCTTTGTTCAATCTTTTCTATTCTTTGTTCAATCTTTTCTATTCTTTGTTCAATATTTCCAGTTCTTTGTTCAATGATATCTGATTTTGTCTTGAGATCTTGGATTCCTTGCATAATCATCTGTAAAGTTATTTTTTCTTGTTCCTTATCTTGCTTCAACATTGTCTGAATTAAACGTTGTCCTCCAACTGGTGGGGAAGCAGAGGTAGAAGCAGAAATGCCAGATGGTATTGGTTTCCTGCTCATTTCAATGTTTCCAAAACTTCAAATTCTTCTTGACTTTTAATCCAACGGGTAGAGCAGCCAATTATAATCCAAAATGGAAAACTCCAATAGTAAAAAACACGAAACCAAAGAAGAAACAAGAAAAAAGGAAGAAGAAAGATCTTCAGGTTCTTCTAGACCCTAATCCAATTACGAGATAGTCCACCATAAAAAAGGAAAAAATAGAAAGGAGAAAACAAACACATCCAAAAATAATAATATTGATTAAGAGCAAAAGAAAAAGGAAAAAAGAAAAAGCAAAAAGAGAAAAAAAAAAAGTTCCTTCAGATTCTTCACACCTTAATCCAATTAAAAAGTCTCAATAATCCAAAAAAAACAAAAAAAAAAAACAACCTCAACAACAAAGTAATCCAAAAACATAAATATGAAAAGCAAAAAAGTCCCAATAAAAAAGAAAAGAAAAATAAAGAAGAAAAAAAAAAACTCTGAGGCTTTCCCTTTAAAATAAAAGGCAAAAATAAAAATATTACTAAAATTAAAATTTAGAAGAAGGCTAGCGAATGGGGTATATATAAGAAAACACACTGCACTTTGTTATTTATCCAAGGCTCTTGTTATGACTCTCTTCTCCAGCAGCTTCAAAGCCAAACCTCAAGTATTGTTGATAACAGTCCAGGAAAGCACCTGCAATAATATTTTGCTGTGCTCTCCCTCTATCTTATCACATTAAAAAGTCCTTGAGATGAGGTCTTTTTGCAATTCTCTCCAATTCACATAAAGATACTTTCAAGCCTCTAGTTGGCAGTGTTACAAAGTTTCTTAATGCTCCTTCTCCCCGCCCGCCAGAAAAAAGGAATAATATATACGGAAAAAAAAGAAAAAATAGCCAAAGGGAGCCTCTATCCTAAAGAAAGTTAAAAAATCAAAGGAAGCATAAAATCAAAGGGAGCATAAAAATATATATAAGAGAAAATTCAATCCGGTTACCTACAAAGTCACAGTAAAATCTTTCCCAAAAAGTATAAAGAAAAGAGAAAAAAAAACCAAGCCTCAATTTGACATCACTTTAAAAAAAACGCCGCTCAAAACAATTTCAGTCAAAAAAAAATCTCACAGCTTTCTTCTTTATATCGGATGAACTTTCCAACCTTAGCGAATTTACAGCACAAAAGAGTTTTTCTCACCCAGCCGACACACTTCACTCCAATCACTTTCTTTCCGGAGCTGTCCCGACTTCAGCAGCTATGGAGGCTGCCTCTCCGCCGCCAGCAAAAGGGCTTCTTCCGGATCAAACCAGAGATTTTGCGATATCTCTGGGATCCTGGAACAATGCCCTTCACGATCACCGTCTCTACGGGACGGTTTAGGTCCGTTAGGACCGACCAGGGGCAAAAATATCGGCTACGATCTCAGAGCCCCGAGATCGCAGCTGTATCGCCGGAACGAAGCTCCGCCTTCTCTCTTGGGGCTCATTAACTTTTACAACATCTTCTTGCCCCAGAAGGCGACCGTAGCTGAGCCCTACATAGACTTCTCAACAAAAAAGCCACCTGGGTCTGGGGACACCGAGAGGAGCATGCATTCCAACAAGTGAAAAACTTACTAACCTCCGATGTTGTTTTAATGCAGTATAACGAGACTTTGCCTTTAACAATTACATGTGATGCATCACCGTTTGGAGTAGGAGCCATTTTGAGTCATGTGTTACCAAATGGTAGTGAGGCCCCTATTGCCTATTTTTCAAGGACCTTATCGAGACCTGAACGTAACTATAGCCAAATTGACAAAGAGGCTCTTGCTGTTGTATCTGCTGTGAAACGGTTTCATGAATATGTGTATGGATGAGCTTTTACTATTATTACCGATCACAAACCTTTGCTGGGGATTATAGCGGGAGACAAGCCAACCCCCTATATACTGTCGCCTAGAATGACTCGTTGGTCGGAGTTCTTAGCTGCGTACAATTATAAATTGCAACACCACCCGGGGAAAGCCATTCCCCAATGCTGATGCATTGAGCTGTGCCCCACTTCCGGAAACCATCGACGACCCAGCTCCAACCCTCATGACACCCCAGATTGAAACACTACATTCACCGCTGCTAACAGCCAGAGACATTGCTATCGAAATGAAATGAGATCCTGTCCTGGCATGAGTTCTCAACTGGGTCAAACAAGGATGGCTAGTAGAACAAACCCCTGACAACTTCACCCCTTTTAGAAACCGGCAAACAGAACTTTTCTTGCAGAAAGGCTGCATCCTATGGGGAGACAGTTGTCATCCCAGACCGGTTACAACGAGCAGTTTTGAAAGCATTGGATGACGGTCACCCCGGCATTGTGCATATGCAAAGCGCTTGCACGAAGCTACACGTGGTGGCTGGGCATCGATAAGCAAATCGAAGCCTGGGTGAAGACTTGTCTAAAATGCCAAGAAGTCAGCAGTGCCTAGAGCAACTCCAACAGAGTGGGAAAGCCCCCAGGGCCATGGTCCCGCATCCATATTGACTTTGCGGGACCTACTAAGGGACATACATTCCTCCTAACAGTGGATGCCTATTCCAACTGGCTCGAAATCCACAAGATGAAGACTACTACAACCAATTCAGTCATCCGCAAATTAAATAAACTATTCACAACACATGGGCTTCCAGACGTTCTAGTCTCCGACAACGGACCCCAGTTCACTGTCCTGGTGTTTGAATAATACTTAGCGGACCGGGGTATCCACCATGCGCTAACCTCGCCAGCACACCTTGCGACCAATGGCAGGGCTGAGCGCATGGTCCAATTTGTTAAAAAAAACTCTCCACAAAATGGACTATGGGGACATTGGCGACAAACTAAACAGAATACTCCTACTCCAACACATCACCCCGCTTAGCGTCACCAACAAGACTCCAGCTGAACTGTTGATGGGACACAATCTCCAGTCCCACCTCGACCGGCTCCACCCGTCCTACGAGCCAGAGAAACCCTGTGGATCTAGCGGAAAATGCCGCGAGTTCATGGTAGGCAACTTAGTCTTCGCTAACCATTATGGGTCGAAGCAACCGTAACTCAAACCACCGGGCCCAGATCGTACCGTGTGCAAACAGAAAAGAAACCGAATTCGAGATGGTGGAAAGCGGAATCGAAGGACGTCAGCAGCCGGGCGCATTACATGAAGAAGAATCAAGGAGAGGGATGGCCTCGCCACAGAGGAATACCTCAATGGAGGCGAGCCTGCAGAGATCGGAGGACAACAACGACAGAATTAGCGGCACCGAGTCGTCCAGTGAGGATGCGGAACCGCCTGCACCAGATATATCAAAAAACATTCCACCGAAACAGGATTACAGACAGGAACCGGTGGGACAACACAAATCTAATAGACAGTTAAAAAGACCTGCATATCTACGGGATTACGTCACCGCACCCCTCAAACGGGGAAGGGGTGTTATGAACTAATAAAGGCGTTTTAATAAAGTTTTAACAACCTTAAGAAAAAGCAGGATTTTAATCCTGCACTTCTGATTGGCCGATAATAGCGATATCGGATTGGTCCTTTCTGGGAAATCTGATTGGCTGTTAACGGGCCAACTATCATTGGTTCAAGGGTTTAACACTTCCATGTTTCTCATCGGCTAATAGGACAGTAGCCAACCCTATAAAAGGGCTGCTGCTGCCCTAGGTGATTGCTCTGTTCAGTATGCTTAATAAAGAGTTGAAGTTCACTGTCACTGCCTCGTTTCCGCTCCTTGAACCCATGCACAGAACTTAACACTGACCAGTTCTGGAGAACTGCTAGTGGAAATTTTGAGGAGTTCAGGGAACTGGCAAATCCCACCTCTGACTGGAGATTTTACAATATCCTTTCCCTGCCACGCCCACCAAGCCACGCCTACAGAACTGGTAGTAAAAAAAATTGAATATGACCACTGCTCCAGGTCCCCTCACAGCTATTGTTTTTGAGTCAGGTTTTGCCTAATCGGTACTTTTTCTGCCTAAATGTAAAATCTTGCTTTTCTCCACATTAAATTTCATTTTGTTGGATAGGGTCCATTGTTCAAATCTGTCAAGATCTTTTTTGGATCTTTTTCTGGATGAGAAGACCCTTCTGTGAATTCCCTTGCTAACTTGATTGTGCCTTGGATTTGATCAACTCTGATCAGGTCAACTTGGAAATATTGTGCAGAAATCCCAGCCAGTGGTGGTATTCAAATTTTTTCCCAACCGGTTCTGTGGCATGACATGGTGGGCGTGGCAGAGGAAGGTTACTGCAAAATCCCCATTCCCTCCCCAAGTGAGAAATTAGTTCAAGTGGGTGATTTGAAGTGAACTTGGTGTGCCCTTCCCAAATACTGCCAGGAAACTGAGCACCCTGAAATTTGCACTTTCCTTGAGTGATGGAGCTCCTAATTTTAAAAAAATGTGTAGGTGCATTAGGGGGCAGGTCATCCAGAAAGATTAATTATATTTGGAAAAAGGTAGGGGGAATGCTCTGTCCTTAGGAAAAGTGGCAATGGATAAGGTCTTGCAGTAGGTCCCAGTTGAACAGATCACATCCTTAAGTGTGTGAGATGCAGCTGCCAAAAACGCTAATGCAGTCCAAGATTGCATCAACAGAAGAATCAACACCGCGTGAAGTGCTAGTGTCACTTTATGGTGACTGATGAGATCCCATTTGAAATACTATCCAATTCTGGTCACCAAGATACAAAAAGATAAAATGTTGAGACCCCAGAAAGAGTGCAGAGAAGAGCAATAAAGACTATAAAGGATCTGGAGGCTAAATCATATGATAAACAATTTTGAGGGAACTAGGTATGTCTATTCTAAGGGAGAGAAGACCCAGAGGTGATATGACAGCAATTTTCCAGTACTTGATTTGTCATAGAGAAGAAGGGTTGACCAATTCACCAAAGCACCTGAAGGCAGGACAAGAATTAATGGATGGAAAATCCATTAAAAAGAGATCCAAGCTAGAACTAAGGAGAAATTTCCTGACACTTGGAACAATTAACCAGTGGAACGGCTTGCCTTCAGAAGTTGTGGGGGCTCCATCACTGGAGGTTTTCAAGAAGAAACTGGATGGCCATTTGTCTGGAATGATATGGATTCTCCTGCTTGAGCAAAGGGTTGAAGCAGAAGACCTACAAGGTCACTTCCAACACTATTATTCTATATTCTAATGGTCTCAACCATGAAAGAAAGCCAGTGGTGGGATTCCAAATTTTTTACTACCAGTTCTGTGGGCATGGCTTGGTGGCTGTGGCTTGGTGGGCGTGGCAGGGGAAGGGTACTGCTAAATGTTAAGTCTGGAGCATGGGTGCGAATAATGGAGATGAGCCGGTAGAAACAGTGAACTTAAAACTCTTTATTTATATGGTGTGACAGCTCAAACTTGATGGCTGCTATAGCCTTCCTTATATAGGCAACATTAACTATTCAACCAATAGCAATCCAGGAGTGCTAGCTCCGTTAACCAATGGGAATGGCCTGTTAATGTCCAATCAGATGCTCCTGAACAGACCAATCCGATCCTGCCATTAACAGCCAATCAGAAGTGCAGGGCCAGAACCCTGCACTTGACTTCAAGCTCAATATAACTTTATTTGACTTTATTCATTCACAACACCCCTTTCCCCCGGCTTCTGCTTACGGGGCGTGGTTACATAGTCCTTGAGGTAGGACGGTTGTTTTATCAGTCTTTTTGATTTTCGCAAAGTGCCTGGCGGTTGGCTGCACTTCTGCTGAGGTAGATCGTTGTTTAACGACAGGGGTGCCTCTGGTTCAGAGTTCGCGTTTCCATCGTCACCAATATCTTCGGCCACTCCCTGAGGTGAACTCACTCCCGTCCCCGGTTCCTGTTCCTGCTTTTCAGTTCCGTTATCAGTCCCTTCGAAAAGGTTTTCCTCTAGTTGCAATTCGTCTTCCTCTGTATCTCCCCCCCCCTCAGTTTGTTCATAAAGGAGTTCGGAATTGTGTGACTGCAGCCATGATCGTAGTTGATCTATGTGGCGCTTCCAAAGTCTATCATCAGGGCATTGTACAAGGTATGATCTAGGGCCGGTTACGCGGATTACGGTCGCTTCTACCCACAGCGGGTCGCCCGATAAGTTTTTAGCGAATACTAAATCGCCTACCTGGAAGGTACGGCATCGGCCGCTGGATCCAAGTGGTTTTTCCGGTTCGTAGGCTGGGTGTAACCGGTCGAGGAGGGAGCGGAGCTTTCGTCCCATTAGCAGCTCAGCGGGAGTTTTGTTGGTGACGCTGTGAGGTGTGATGTGCTGTAGGAAAAGGATTCGGTTGATTTTCTCATCAATGTTGTCGTAGTGTTCTCTTGACAAATTGTGCCATGCGCTCAGCCCTACCGTTGGCCGCAGGGTGCGCAGGCGAAGTGAGCGCATGTTGGATTCCGCGGTCAGCCAGGTACTGCTCAAAAGACAGCGCAGTAAATTGGGGCTTGTTGTCGGATACCAGAATGTCTGGTAATCCGTGGGTTGCAAACAGTCTTTCCAGTCTTTTGATGACCGCTTCGGTGGCCGTGCTCCTCATTCGGTGAATCTCGAGCCAATTCGAGTAGGCGTCGACGGTTAGAAAGAATGTGTGGCCTTTGGTCGGCCCAGCAAAATCTAGATGGATGCGGGACCAGGGTCCCCGCGGCGTCTCCCATTCGGTTAGGGTTGCCTTTGGTGGAGCGTTGCTTACTTCTTGGCATCTCTGGCAAGTTTTAACCCACAATTCGATTTGTCTGTCTATACCTGGCCACCATGCATAGCTACGTGCGAGGCCCTTCATGCGCACGATGCCAGGGTGGCCATCGTGCAAGGTTCTTAGCAGTGCCTGTTGGAGTCGTTCTGGGATAATGACTCTATCACCCCAGATGATACAGCACTTTTGCGAGAATAACTCTGTTTGACGACTTTTGAATGGTGCAAAGTCATCTCTGGTACGTGGTCCAAGGCCATCTGCGTTCCACCCATGTGAGAACTCGTGCTAAGATGGGGTCGCTTTTTGTTTCTCTCGTGATGTCACGGGCAGTTAATAGTGGTGTATGGAGCATCTCAATCTGCAACATTGTCATTGTTGGTGCAGGATCGTTGATGGTTTCAGGGAACGGTGCACGGCTCAACGCGTCGGCGTGGGGAATGGCTTTATCAGGATGATATTGTAGCTGATAATTGTAGGCAGTCAAGAATTCTGACCAGCGGGTCATCCTGGGAGAAAGTATGCAGGGAGTTGGCTTATCCCCAGCGATTATGCCCAGCGATGGTTTGTGGTCAGTTACTATAGTAAAAGCCTGGCCGTACACGTACTCATGGAATCTTTTAACAGCCGATACAATTGCCAGGGCTTCTTTATCGATCTGGCTATAATTTCGCTCGGTTTTCAAGAGTGTTTTTGAAAAGTAAGCAACAGGGGCTTCGCTACCGTTAGGTAATACATGGCTCAAAATGGCACCCACTCCAAAAGGCAATGCATTACATGTGATATTTAATGGTAAAGTCTCATTGTACTGCATTAGTACAGCGTCAGAAGTCAGTAGTTTTTTTACTTTACGGAACGCCTGCTCTTCTCTGTGACCCCATACCCAACTTGCTTTTTTATCTAGTAGGCGATGTAAAGGTTCAGTGACAGTCGCCTTGTGCGGCAAGAATACGTTATAGAAATTGATGAGGCGTAAGAACGCCTGGAGGTCGGCCTTGTTCTGGGGTCTGGGAGCATTTTTTATTTCTCTCAATTTGCTATCGGTAGGGTGAATACCCTGACTGTCAATCAAGTACCCTAAGAATTCAACACGATCTGTACACAGTTTGCACTTATTTTTCTTCACTTTCAGGCCTGCTTCTTGGAATTTTTGTAAAACCAGGCTTAAACGATCCCGTAAAATTTTTGGAGTGGGGGCAGCAATGAGCATATCATCAAAGTAGGGGACAACGCCTTTGATCCCCTGCAATAGTCTCTTCATTAGGCTCTGAAAGATCCCTGGGGCTACACTGACTCCAAATTGAAGCCACGTACACTTAAAGGCACCTCGGTGTGTTACGATAGTCTGTGCCTATGCCGTTTTTTCATCAACCAGCAGTTGCTGATAAACCTGAGCTAAGTCTAGTTTAGCGAAAACTTTTCCACCCCTCAGGGAATGGAGGAGGTGTAGCACCACCGGCACCGGATATGGATTTTGTTGCAGGGCATGGTTTAGGGTGGCTCGGTAGTCCCCACAAATTCTAATGGAGCCGTCCGGCTTAATTGGTGTTACGATTGGTGTTTCCCATGGGGAGTGGTCAGTTGGCTTTAAAACTCCCTGGGCTATCAACTTATCAAGCTGTTTGTCGATTTTCGGCTTTAGAGCGAACAGAACTCAACGAGGCTTAAGGCGGATGAGAGCTATCTTTGGATTAAGGCTAAAGGATATCGGTGTCCCTTTGTACTCGCCTAGCTTTTCCGCGAAGACATTCCTGAATTCATGGGCGAGGTCCTCCTCCCAGTCACTGCTGCCAATTCAGTTAATGCCTGCCACTTCAATGCCGAGTGGTGCGAACCATTGCAGGCCTAACCGGCTAGGCCGGTCCTTGTTGATGACTGTCAGGGGTAAGTACGCCTGCAAGTGCGGTTCTTGAATGCAACCCGGACTCTACTGGATCCCACGACTGGAATCCGGTTCCTCTGGTAGTCCTTTAACACGAGCCATTGGAATTGAAGGTCTTGGCGCCGGATAGTGGGGATGAGTTGCTTGAGGGTCTTCCAGGAAACCATTGAAAGAGACGATCCCAAGTCAACTTCCATTTGGCACGGCTGATTTTCGATGTCCACTTTGACATGAATTTTCTTAGCATCTAGTGAAGAGGCGTGGCCTATAGTGAGTGTTTGGTGGGCCTCTTCCCGTCTCGTTAGGCGATTCACGGGTCGGTTTCTGTAGGAGTGGTTTGCTGGTTCTCACCTTACAGGGCGATTCCCTGTCGATTGGCAGAGATTGGTACCCTTCGAGGACTGGCTGGATCCGAGGAGACTTCTGCAGACCCGTCCGATATGGCCTCGTTTCCCGCACTCGTGGCAGAGCGCGTCGCGGAATTTGCAATTGGAATGGTAATGGTTGGCCCCGCAGCCAGCGCACGGTTGCTGGGATTTCGGGTAACGGCCCCTGTTGGACCGCAGGTGATGGACCTCTTCGTCGTTGTCTGACGACGAAGAGAGGTCCTCATGGTGGGTCGTCTGAAGCTGTCCTTCTGACTTAGGTGAAACTTCGCTGGCTGGTTGGTGTGCTGGAGCACAATTCCGGCATAGTTGGGCAGCCGACTTCTTGGTCGCCTCCGCTGCCATAGCCTCAGTGATGGCATCGGCAAGGCTAATGTCGCCCTTGGCCATTATTTTGCTCTGTACGTTTAGAGCGTCTAACCTGAGAATTACTCGGTCTCTCAAGGCCTCCTTTAGGTCAGCGAAATCGCAAAGGCCTCCCAAGTTCCAGAGGTCTGCAATGAAATCGGCAACGCTTTCTTCTTTCTGCTGGTTTCTTTGATAGAACTTGTGTAGTCTTACAAGCGTTGGAACGGTCGGTGCATAGTGGGCCCTTAGTAGCGGTTCAAGGACGTCCCAGTCCATAGCCTTCACTTCAGCTGGTTTCGCTAATGCCTTAGCCATTTTGAATACCGTCAGGCCGCAGTGCGTTAGGAATACTGCCCGTTTCTTCCCGGTTGTGGCATCCTTCAGATTATTCGTTTCCAAAAACATTTGGAAACGGTCCATGTAAGACTCCCAGTCCTCTTGAGCTGGGTCAAACGGAGCGGGTGGTACTATGCCGCCAGACATGGTTCCGCCATTGTGCATTTCAGCCACGTGCTTGGTTGTCTTCGTCGTTGTTTTAGTTGGCTCTGATGTCATCCAATCCCACCTTTGTCGCCAGTGTTAAGTCTGGAGCATGGGTGCGAATAATGGAGACGAGCCGGTAGAAACAGTGAACTTCAAACTCTTTATTTACATGGTGTGACAGCTCAAACTTGATAGCTGCTATAGCCTTCCTTATATAGGCAACTTATTAACTATTCAACCAATAGCAATCCGGGAGCGCTAGCTCCGTTAACCAATGGGAATGGTCTGTTAATGGCCAATCAGATGCTCCTGAATGGACCAATCCGATCCTGCCATTAACAGCCAATCAGAAGTGTAGGGCCAGAACCCTGCACTTGACTTCAAGCTCAAGATAACTTTATTTGACTTTATTCATTCACAACACTAAATCCCCATTCCCTCCCCACCCCACTAACCTGCTTTCCATCCCCGTTCTCCTGTACAGGGCGACCAAAGAAAACCCAGCCAATCAGCTGGGACTCGGGAGGCAAAGAATAGATGGGGTGTGGCCAGTCAGAGGTGGGATTTGATGGTTCTCATAACTATTCAAAATTTCCGTTACCGGTTCTCCAGAACTGGTCAGAACCTGTTGAATAACACCTCTGAACCCAGCAAATCTAGGCTTTTCCAAAGTGAATCAGAACTGAATTTCAACAGTTTTCTGAGCAGTTCAAAGATTTAAACTAACATAGAGACCAAAGTAAAGTGCTTGCAAAAACAGATAACATTTTCTGACACATTTCATACTAGGAAAATTCTGTGATGGGAATTGCAGAGATGAATATGTTTTTGTGATTGGTGGTTGAAACCTTCTTGAGGGCTCAGTTGAACAGTGAGGCTGCCTGAGGTTAATTACTACGTCTTCTTTTCCTTAATGTTTTTTTTTCTGCAGCTGTAATTATATACTATAAACATCTAGAATATATAATAAATAAAAAATGATATCCCTCCCCCAAGTATTTATCTGCTTCTAAGGTCAAATGGCCAAGTGTTATAACTTATGGAAGTAACATATCAGAAATAAATCTTAGATAAAATTTCCTTTATCGGTTCAATCTTTGTAGACTTCGCATTTTCTAATGCCTCAGAAAGACTAAATGTCTAAGCTAAGATGAGTTTGATATTTTCACCAGCCAAATAATATTTGCATCTCATTATAAGCCTTGAGTGGCATGGTGGCCTAGTGGTAAAGATGTTCGCCTCCCAGTCAGAAGGCTGAGGGTTCACTCCTAGGTAGTGGCAGATGTTTTTCTTTTAGGGCACAAAAAGAAAATATCTGTTGCAAACTCTGCATAGGTGTCAGGAAGGGTATGAAGCCAGTAAACATCCAGTCACCCTGACCCTACCCCAAATTAAGGGATTACAGGGTCATAAAGGGTGGGGGTGTTATTATTGATTTAGACTTGAGGTCACTTGAAAAAAGGGAACAAATATTTTTAGCAGCGGGTATAAATTACCTCAAAAACCAAAAAGGGAAAGAAAAAAAAATCACTTTAAACTTCTTTAATTAGTTAATATATGCTTTATCAGTTCATGTTGTGTTCATGGTTTTGTCTAAATATGAGGGGGAAATGACTTTTTCAAATATACATGAAATTGGCCAAAGGGACATTATTATGTTTTTTTTTTAATTCTGTTATTCTACGCCTCTGCTATAACAACCAGTTTAGTTGAGGCCACTGTAGTTGCCCAACAAGGCATTTTTCAGAAGATGCCATTAAAAATGTTCTGCTTTGCATTTCTCTTGCAGTTGCCAAGAATTAAACAAATGGCCTTTCCTGTCAACACTCTTGTCTGTTTACTACTGTTTAATTTTTTTTCATTCTCTGTCAAAGATTTCAATAGACAGTCACTGGACCGTCCAAAGAGAAGGAAGTTGGAAATAAAGAATAAGACTCTTGATGACCTCAGTTTCTAGGTTTTTAATAAGTTTTCTCCAACTGTTTCTTCTTCCATTGTATCTCAATAAAGAGCTGTGTGCCTTTGTCAAATGCTGTTAAGACTCTATGACTAAATGGTACCTTCTGGCTTAATGTATGTTTGATTAGTGGGCATTCTGAAGTTTGGAATTTTTATTCCCTTCTAGCCATCCTATCTCTTTACCTCTTTTTCCTCAAACCTTTTCAAGGCCATAATGACACTTCCTAATCAACCACTTCATAATCTGAATGGACAAAGCGAGACTCCATATTTTGTAATCTTCACATCCCACAATGTAGTGTGAGCCACAGTGGCAGGAGTGATTAGAGTATAGTACTGCAGGCTACTTCTGCTGACTGCTGGCAATTTGGCAGTTCAAATCTCACCAGCCTTCCATTCCTCCAAGGTGGCTAAAATGAGGACCCAGATTGTTGGGGGAAGTAGGCTGATTCTGTAAACAGCTTAGAGTGGGTTGTAAAGCACTGTGAAGTGGTAGATAAGTCTAAGTGCTATTGCTATTGCTACATGAAACTATCAGGGACCTGTCAATAGCCAGTAAAGAAGACAAAAAAAACATTGTTTGGTTTTTCGGAAGGATCTCAGAAAACATGTTTTTTTCTCTTGTATTTGCTTTGTAATTCTTTAAATGTAGTTTTAGGAAATATTTATTGCACATCAAGCAATGTAATAGACTTTCTGTCATACACTATATAAGATAAATTGACTTTTCTATTGCCCTACCCGAGACTGGATGGATACTCAGCTTTAGAAATTAAGAGAATGGCTATAGAGCGATATGGAGTGGTCCTTCATTTGTCAGAAGTCATAAGGTGCTAGCAAGTTTATTTATGACACTGACACCTTTGGTGACACTCTGACCCTGAACTAGCTATCATCTAGCTGTGCTGGTGCCGTGGTTAGAATGCAGTACTTCAGACTAACTCACTGCTCACTCCAGGAGTTCGATTCTGAGCTGCTCAAAGGAATCAGCCTTCTGTCCTTCCGAGATTGGTAAAATGAGCACCTAGATAGTTCTGGGGCAATAGGTTGACTCTGCAAAACTGCTTAGAGAGGGCTTTACAGCTCTGTCAAGTGGTATATAAAACTAAGAGCTATCGCAATTGCTACCTGTGGAATTTTTCAAGCCTCGGCGATTAAATATAGTCCTCATCTTTTCAGGGTCTCTTAACAGGCATGAACTTGTAGACACAAATTAAAGCATAGGCTGTAATATTCACTGGCACCTCTACCTTCTACTCCAACTGCCGTAGGAAGATGACTTGAACATTGGATGTTTTGTTTGTTGTTATTATAACCAGCATCACTCTGGTTGCTAGCCACCTTTGTATGCTGTATCTTGGGCTTAACCTTGATCAACAAAGTTCTCAAATAACTAAGGTCCCATGATCATTTTACGATGTGATATACCCTTTTATGTTTTTCACACTCAAATGACTGTTCTTAGATGATATGATGGACATCCTAGTTATGATATTGCTTAAACTGGCTTCAAGCCCAGCGTGAGTCTGAGTGATATGATTGAAAAGAATTGCTTGGATTGTTCCTGATGGAGTTCAGATGGAAGGTCTCGAGCCAGAGAGACCGATGCTATGGACAACTGCCAGAGTTACCCAAAAGAGTTTCCTTCAACAATTTTTCTCAGATGTGCTCTTCATATGATGATCTTTGAACTCACTTCACTAGGATGGTAGAGTGCAACAAGTATGAAAAGTACCTCCTGAAAGTCCCGTGGTGAAATAACATGATTTTCTGGTGACCTCAATTCAAATTGACAATAGCATTTAAAGCCTTACCTGTCTTAGGCACTTAACTAGTTCAAATCCACCTCTCTTTTTTAAATCATCAAGGAGCTTTTCTCTAGATCTACCTTTGTCATTTATAGGTAATTCTGTTTTCTCTGTGGTGGAGATTGGCTTGCAGAACAACTGCCAGTAGAACAAGGGTGTTAAACTCACATCATCATGGCGGCGTCACGTGACATATTGGGACTTTTTTCCCCTTCACCAAACTGGGTGTGGGTGTGGCCAGTGCGTGATGTAGGCCGCAAGCAGTGCCAGGGGTGAAATTCAAAAATTTTCCCTACCTGCTCTGTGGGCGTGGCTTGGTGTGCATGGCTTGGTGGGACTCAGTCTCGAAAAGGAAGAAGGCAGGTGGGCATGGGCGGGGCCAACGGATTCAAATCATTCCTACCACCTTTCTCAAGGTGATGAAAGGTGATTGAATTTCATCCCTGTCCTGCACTAGAACTAAACAAGCCCACTCCATCTGATAATTCAGAAGTTAATTCAAAACACAAAGCTTATCAAAGCTTTGATTTGACTATTTTAATTTCCAAAAACATTTATTACTTTTGCTTTGTTGTTCTATTCTGGTAGCACCTATGTTGTTTTAACTAGGGCAGTTTTAAATCTGCTAAAAAGTCCTAATGAGTCATAAACCCTGATAATCTACAAACCAGGAGAAAATACAGTTAGATTAATCCTTGAGCTAGCCAATATTAAACTGACATTTGGACATATGATGGAGAGGGAACAAGGGGCTTAGAATCTAGCAAACCCTCAAACTTGCCCTGATGTATTTTTCTAACTTTGGAAAGAAGCAGAATTAGAGGCTGAGTATGCGAAATTCCATTTTAATTTCAAAGAACATATGTTTTTTTGAAAAATTTCTCAGAGATCATACATTGACTGTCCAAACTGAAATCCACATCTAACTAAAAAACAAAAGATCATGAAATTTAATTTTGACTTATATACTCACGAGTAAATAGAATTTTCACAGTCTAAAACAGAGGTCTCAAAAGAATTCTGGGAGTTGAAGTCCACATGTCTTAAAGTTGCCAAGTTTGGAGACCTCTGGTCTAAAAGATTTGAGAAATGTTTGAGGAAAGCTGCTCGAGTTACCCAGAAGAGATAAAATCAGAAATGAATTCATAGAGAAAGAAATGGAATAGAACCAATCTTAAACTACATACAAACACAGCAAATAAAGTGGTTTGCTTACCTGGAAAGGTGTCTTGGGATTGCATATAATACAAGGTGTTATGTTCTGCGCATGGGCGCAAGGAGTGGAGACGGGACGATGAACAGTGAACTTCAACTCTTTATTTAACATTGTGGAACAGAGCAAAAACTACGGCAGCAATAGCCCTTTTTATAGGCAAGCTGCTGATCAAATAACCAATAAGAAACGGGGAGCGTTAGTTCCCTTAACCAATGAAAGAGGCCCGCTAATAGCCAATCAGATTCTCCTGAACGGACCAATCAGATGTCGCTTTTATTGGCCAATCAGAAGTGCAGGGCCAGAACCTTGCACTTTTCTAAAGGTTTTAATAATCTTTATTTAAGCCCTTTTATTAATTCACAACACCCCTTCCCCCCGGGTTCCGTTTAAGGGGTGCGGTGATGTAATCTTTGAGGTAGGCAGGTTGTTTACATTGTCTATTAGATTTTCGCTGTCTCCCAGTACTTGTTTATAATCTTGTTTGGGCGGGACGTTTTCTGGCGAGTAGGGTGCCTCCGGTCCTTCATTTAAAAACTCGGTGCCGCTAATGTCCTCGTTGTCCTCTAACCTTTGTGGGCTTGCCTCTGACAAGGTGTCTCTTTGATGCAAGTCCACCACCCTCTCTGATCCTTCTTTATGCGTTAAGTCCAAATGCTCACTTCTTCCACTTGTGCTTTCTGCCGTTTCAAACTCGGTCTCCTCGGCATCTCCTCCCCCCTCAGTTTGGAAGTTACCGGAGTCGCAGAAACCAGGTTGCAGCCTTGAACGCAGCTGATCAATATGGCGCTTCCATATTCTTCCGTCGCGACTTTTTACTCGGTATGACCTGGGTCCTGTGACTTGGATTACAGTTGCCTCGACCCACAAAGGATCGCCAGAAAAGTTTTTAGCTAAGACTAAGTTGCCTATCTGGAATTTGCGGCATTTCCGTGTGGTTTTTCTGGTTAGTACGATGGGTGTAGTCAGTCAAGGTGGGAGTGGAGTTTTCGTCCCATTAACAATTCAGCCGGAGTCTTCTTGGTGTCGCTGTGCAGAGTGATGTGTTGAAGAAAGAGTATCCGGTTAATCTTATCTTCGATATCGCCATAGTCCATTTTATGTAGGGTCTTTTTGATGAATTGTACCATATGCTCAGCTCTTTCATTGGCTGCAGGATGCACTGGCGAAGTTAGAGCATGGCGAATACCACGGTCCACCAAATACTGTTCAAAATAAAGCGCGGTAAACTGGGGTCCGTTGTCGGATACCAGAACGTCTGGCAGTCCATGGGTTGCGAATAATCTGTCAAATTTCCTGATGACGGATTCAGTTGTGGTACTTTTCATTTCATGGATTTCAGGCCAGTTTGAGTAGGCATCCACCGTTACAAGGAATGTGTGTCCTTTAGTAGGTCCCACAAAGTCAATATGAATACGAGACCATGGTCCCCTGGGTGTTTCCCACTCTGTTGGGGTTGCTTTCAGTGGGGCATTGCTAACTTCCTGGCATTTGCAACAAGTCTTTACTCAGTCCTCAATTTGCTTGTTGATACCCGGCCACCACGCGTAGCTTTGTGCGAGCGCCTTCATGCGCATGATGCTGGGGTGGCCTTCATGCAAGGTTTTCAATACCGCTCGTTGCAGCCGCTCTGGGACGACGACTCTATCCCCCCAAATGATGCAGCCTTACTGGGAAAACAGTTCCGTCTGTTGATTCTTGAAAGGACTGAAGTTGTCAGGGATTTGATCCTATGGCCATCCTCGCTTGACCCAGCTAAGAACTTGCACCAAAATGGGATCGCGTTTGGTTTCGATCGCGATATCTCGAGCTGTCAGTGGTGGTGATTGAAGTGTCTCAATCTGGAGCGTTGTGACGGTTGGAGCTGGGTCGTCAATGGTTTCCGGAAGTGGTGCACGGCTTAGTGCGTCAGCGTGGGGGATGGCTTTCCCTGGGCGGTGTTGCAGCTTATAATTATATGCAGCCAAGAATTCCGACCAGCGAGTCATTCTGGGAGATAATATATAAGGGGTTGGCTTGTCCCCCACTATAATCCCCAGCAAAGGTTTGTGGTCAGTAACTATAGTAAAAACTTGCCCATAAATATATTCATGAAATCGTTTAACCGAAGAAACGACAGCAAGAGCCTCTTTATCGATTTGACTATAGTTACGTTCAGCTTTTGATAGCGTTTTTGAAAAGTAGGCAATAGGGGCTTCACTACCATTTGGTAACATATGGCTCAAAATGGCACCCATTCCGAATGGTGATACATCACATGTAATTGTTAAAGGCAAAGTCTCATTATACTGCATCAAAACAGCGTCTGAAGTCAATTAGTTTTTTACTTGTCAGAACGCGTGTTCCTCTCGGTGTCCCCAGACCCAGGTTGCCTTTTTGTCCAACAGACGATGTAGGGGTTCGGCTACGGTCACTTTGTGGGGCAGGAACACGTTGTAAAAATTGATAAGGCCCAGGAAAGCTTGGAGATCAGTCTTATTTCTGGGCCTTGGGGCGTTTTTGATTGCCCTTAACTTGCTATCGGTGGGGTGAATGCCTTGTTTATCGATTAAGTACCCCAAAAATTCTACTTTATCCGTACACAGTTGACACTTATTTTTTTTTACTTTAAGGCCAGAGTCTTTAAATTTCTGGAGAACTAACCTCAGGCGCTCCCTTAGTATTTCTCTAGTTGGAGCAGCAATTAAAACGTCATCAAAATAAGGCACAACCCTTTTTATACCCTGTAGTATTCTCTCCATCAAGCTCTGAAAAATTCCTGGGGCCACACTAACTCCGAATTGGAGTCGGTTGCACTTAAATGCACCTCGGTGCATAACGATCGTTTGTGCCTCTGCCGTTTTTTTATCTACAGGCAGTTGTTGGTATGCCTGTGCTAAATCCAATTTAGCAAAGACTTTTCCGCCCCCCAGGGAATGGAGAAGGTGTTGTACCACCAGTACCGGGTAAGCGTTCTGCTGAAAGGCATGATTCAGGGTGGCTCGGTAGTCCCCACAAATTCTTAATGATCCATCCAGCTTGATGGGTGTTATGATTGGGGTTTCCCAGGGAGCATGGTCGGTTGGTTCTAACACACCCTGGGCTATTAATTTATCAAGCTGCTTGTCAATCTTTGGTTTAAGGGCAAATGGAACTCAACAAGGCTTAAGGCGGATGGGAGCTACTTCGGGGTTAAGGTTAAATGATATTGGGGTCCCCTTGTACTCGCCTAATTTGTCTCTAAAGACGTCCTGGAACTCCCGGACGATGGCCTCTTCCCAGTCGTCGCTGTTGGTTCGGTGAATGCTGGCTACTTCAATTCCAAGTGGGGCGAACCATTGGAGGCCTAACAAACTAGGCCGATCCCTGTCGACTACGGTTAGTGGTAGGGATGCAGTACGATTTTTAAATGAGACACGGACTTTGCTGGATCCAACGACTGGAATTCGATTTCCCTGATAGTCCTGGAGTATGATTCTTTGGAATCTGAGGTTTTGCCGCCGGATGGTGGGAATTAATTGTTTAAGGGTCTTCCAGGAAACCATCGAGAGGGACGATCCTGAATCGACTTCTATCATGCAGGGCTGGTTTTCGATGGCGACCTTCACCCGGATCTTCTTGGCATCTAATGATGAGGCATGACCAATTGTAATGGTTTGGTGTGCCTCTTCTCGTTTCGTTGACTGGACTGGTGGTTTGTTTCTGTAGGAGAGGTTGTTCCATTGCTGGGTTAAGTATTCCCGATTCACAGGACGACTTTCTGTGGCCTGGAGGTAGTTGGTCCCCCTCTGAGGTGGGCCGGATCCTTGCTTGCTTCTACAGACTCTTTCGATGTGACCTCTTTTCCCGCACACCTGGCAGAGCGCGTCGAGGAATTTGCAGTCTGATCGTGGGTGGTTTGCCCCACAACCAGCGCATTGGTACTGCACTCTCTGGTTACATTGATGGCGTTGGTCTCGTTCAGACCAGAGCCGGTTGACCTCTTCTTCATCACTTTCTGATGACGATTGGAGGTCCTCGTGGTGGGCTGTCATTGCCTGTCCTTCCAGGTGAGGTGAGATTTCACCGGCGAGTTAGCGGAGCGGGGCGTGGGTGCGGCGCATTCGTGCAGCCAACTTCCTGGTCGCTTCTGCTGCAGTAGTGTCAGCGATGGCATCTGTAAGGCTAATGTCGCCTTTCGCCATCAGCTTACTTTGTGTAGCTGGCGCATCTAATCCCAGAACTATTCGGTCTCTCAGGGCCTTTTCGAGGTCAGCGAACCCGCAGAGGCCCCCCAAATTCCGGAGATCCGCAATGAAATCTGCAATGCTTTCTCCCTTCCGCTGGTCTCTCTGATAAAATTCATGTCTTCGAACAAGCGTTGGTACGGTTGGTGCATAGTGGGCCCGTAGAAGGGGCTCGAGGAGGTCCCAGTCCATGGACTTCACCTCAGCCGGTTTGGCTAGTGCCTTGGCCATCTTAAACATGGTCGGCCCACAGTGAGTTAGGAATACCGCTCGCTTCTTTCTGGTAGTGGCATCCTTCAAGTTGTTGGTCTCCAGAAACATCTGGAATCGGTCCATATATGAGTCCCAGTCTTCTTGTGCCGGGTCGAATGGAGTTGGTGGTATGACACTGCTAGACATGGTTCAGCCGTTGGTGCGTCTTCAGCCACGTGCTCTGTTTAGCGCTCTGTAGTGCTCAGTCAGCTCTGATGTCTCCACATCCCACCTTCGTCACCAGTGTTATGTTCTGCGCATGGGCGCAAGGAGTGGAGACGAGACGATGAACAGTGAACTTCAACTCTTTATTTAACATTGTGGAACAGAGCAAAAACTACGGCAGCAATAGCCCTTTTTACAGGCAAGCTGCTGATCAAATAACCAATAAGAAACGGGGAGCATTAGTTCCCTTAACCAATGAAAGAGGCCCGCTAATAGCCAATCAGATTCTCCTGAATGGACCAATCAGATGTCGCTATTATCGGCCAATCAGAAGTGCAGGGCCAGAACCCTGCACTTTTCTAAAGGTTTTAATAATCTTTATTTGAGCACTTTTATTAATTCACAACACAAGGCTTATACAAAAAAAGGAGAAGGTCAAAGAAAATGAGCAGACCCAGAAGAAGATGGAGACACAACATTCAAGACACAATACCACAGCATCAAATAACAAGGGTTGAGGCCTCTGGAAGAGCAAGAATCAGAATTTTGTAACTTGAAGCAATAAAAGAGGAAGTAAAAAAAGAAGAACAAAGAAAACTTTTGGGGTGAAAATCAGAGCAGGCAACGCAGAATTGAGGTGTGATATGGACTCTTGTTTTAGGCTTGTTGTAGTTATGCAAAATAGTTTTTGCTTATAGGAAAAAGGGACTCTTCCGAGTAGCTTTAGCCAAAATGTTTGGATAGATGGATGCAAAGGTTTGAAGTATATAGCAGCAACTGTTTCATCTCCAAAACTATTTCCAGAAAGCTGGAGAAATCATGTCGATAGACATGAGAAGTTCCAATGATTTTATAACTCATAGAGATATGCACTTCCTGACCAAAAAGACAAAGTGAATGCTTCCATTGTTCTATTCATGCATTTTTTAAAAAAAATTAAATTCAACTAAAAAACATTAGTTTTTGTCTTAAAGTGGCTTTAAAAATAATTTAGACTGGTAGACTTGTATATATCAGGGGTGTCAAACGGGCTCCCAATCTCTGTTTTCGGCTGGGATGGCCTCCTGCAACCTTCTGCCAGTGAAAACGGAGCTTGGGAGGGCTGCATGCAGCCCCTCTGAGATTTATTTTTGCTGGCAGAAGGTTGCAGGAGGCAGTCCGAGCTGAAAACAGAGATTGGGAGCCCGTCTTCACTGGCAGAACATTCGGGCCTCCACAGGACCCCCTGACACGAGTGATATCAAGCCAGCCATGCCCACCCAGCATGAGATAAATTAGTGTTCTGTGTGTATGAGACATCTCAGAAAATACCTTACATAGGTGTGGTGTAAGCACTTTAATTTAGAGTTGTCATTTGGAAGTTGGGACTGGTTTTACTATAGACACCTTTTGAGCTCACATAGAGAGGATGGTTAACAAAGAGAGAGAGAGAGAAAGACGGAGGGAGGGAGGGAGGGAGGGAAGGAGAGGGGGAGGGGGAGGGAGAGGGAGAGAGAGAATTATTTATTGGCCAAGTGTGATTGGACAGACAAGGAATTTGTCTTGGTACATATGCTTTCAGTGTACATAAAAAGAAAAGATACATTCATCAAGACTCAAGAATCATGACATGACCTTAGAAGAATGTTGCTAAAAGAAGATGCTTGCTTATCATTCCATTTCATTCCTCTCCGGCAACATTCCATTATTTGGAATCTATCAAGCTATCAAAAGAAAAGGGAGAGCTGCTACACAGGTTTGGATTTGATAGGATTTTCATGGAAGACCAATCAGGAAATCCCCAGGCAGTAGGCTAGACTGAGAAATCAAAATTTCCTGGAAGAAGACAATGGTAACCCACGTCTACATTTTTGTGCCAGGAAAATGACCTGGCCATGAAGTCATCAGGAACTGAACTGAACTGAAAGAAGGCTTCTTGTTCTCCTTATATGAATTTGTTAATTCTTGGATTCTTGGGGATGAGGTTAATTTGAGACTATATCTGGAGCCACATAACAAACAAACTAATTAATTAATATAATCCATTTCCCAAAATCTGTTAGAGCCTCAAAATAGGGTGAAAAAGCTCATCCATTCTAGCATATGATATTAATACAACTGCTAGGTCTTTATTCTGCTGATTTTGTGTTTTCCAAGTACATATAGATCATTATTTTTATTTTATTTGTTTGTTTGTCAAACATGCACAAGATAGCAAGTATAAGTATGAACATAAACAAGAACAAAGGAAGTAAATACAGATAAATGGGGACAGTAGGACAGGGACAGTAGGCCCGCTGGTGCACTTATGCATGCTCCCTTTAAGGACCTCTTAGGAATGGGGTGAAGTCAATGGTAGACAGTTGGAGGTTGAAGCTGTGAGGGGTTGAGCTGTAACAATGAAGTTGGGTAGGGAATTCCAGGCATTGACTGTTGCTGAAGTCATAAAAAAGCATCTGGTATTCCCATCCAAGTACTAAGCAGGCCTGACCCTGCTTAGCTCCAGAGATCAAATGGGATTGGGTGCGTTCAGGGTAGTATGGCCATAGATCCACATTCCAAACTTAAAATAACCTTTTTTCCCTTTGCCAACCAAGAAATTTGTGTTTATAGAAAGAATACCCCCAAATTCGACTCTCGATTGATTGTTTGGTTGAGTTCTCAAGCCAAGAAAGTTCTAAATTCAAATAAAAAGAGGATAATGTTTCATCAAGGGAATTCTGAAAGTCTGTAATCCCTTCCCACATTTTATTTTACAATAATTAAAAACATCTAAGTTCCTCTTTCCTCCCTCCCCATTTTTTTTTTCTGTTTTTGTTTATCGTCTTATCTAGCAAAGTGTATTGTGACAGTTGCAAACCCTCATACTGTTTTGTGACTTTTTCATTGGTCTACTTTGTTAAGCCTGGGTTCCCCAACCAGGGTTAAGGAGACAAGCTAAACAGAATGTGCAGCGTTAGTCAGATAGGCACACAGATAAATGTGTGAGATAAGTTTGTATGTTAGTTAACATACAGTAGAAATAACAGATACACTTGTGTTATCCAAAATATAGTTTATTCTATTTAGAGTTATAGCATAGTCAAAATAACAGTCCATTAGTCATGTATCGTTTTTAGTCAGTCCATTCAAGAATATTCAATTAGCAAAGTCCGTGTAGAATATCCAATGTCAGTTCACTTACAATAAATCAGTCCTCTCACCGTTGATAAATCAACAGTCCTTTCTCTCTCCCGTTCCAGTAGGGGAAAAAACGCAGTCTTCAGTCTATCCAGTAATTAGGGATCATAAAGCCAGAGAGAGCAAGCTGCCGTGCCTTGCTTCTTTTATGGTGCTTTTACAACCACTCCCTTAATTACATTCTTACAGTTAAAGTTACAGACACTTTAACTAACAAACCATGATAACATATTTATTATTTTACCTAAACCAGTTAGGGTAAACAATGTTATCCCTAACATACTTAATATTACTGCAATACAAGTGGTCCACAACTTACGACGGTTTATTTAATGGCCATTCAAAGGGATCTCTGTTTGGTCAAAATCTAGTAATATTTGAATGAAACTAATACATTACAGGTACGGTAATCCTCAACTTACAATAGTTCACTTGGTGACCATTTAACGTTACAATGGCACTGGAAAAAGTGACATATGACCATTTTTCACACTTATGACCATTACAGCATCCCCATAACCACATTTTTTATAATCAGATGCTTGACAACTGACTCACATTTATGATAGTTGCAGTGTCCCAGGGTCATATGATCCCCTTTTGTGACCTTCGGACAAGCAAAGTCAATAGAAAAACCAGGTTCACTTAACAACCATGTTCCTAATTCAACATCTGCAGTGATTCACTTAAGAACCGTGGTAAAAAAGGGTTGTAAAATGAAGCAAAACTCACTTATCAACCATCTCACTTAGCAACAGAAATGTTGGGCTCCATTGTGGCTGTAAGGTGAGGACTACCTGTAATATTAAATTTTGCGAACACATATTACCAACTTGGCTACTTTGCTTTTTTTTTTTTTTTAATGAATCATTTTTGGATTTTTCTCAGGTGAAATAGATGTTTATTTGTTTATTGTATTTATATTGCCAGTCAAGTCAACTCACCAAATGATTCTTCCAAGGTGGCAGAAAAAAAGAGAAGATAAAGTGACTTCCTATATCTGATGGAAGACTTCCCTGCTCTCATCACTATGATTCTATCTGAACTACCTTTATCAAGAAAGAAAAAAAGAGCTACAACATTTTGGCTTTTGGAGAGGGAGTTTAACCTTCTTGGAAACCTTTGCAGAGCTTTTCTGTATTTAACATGAGTTCCCTCTGAATCCCAAGGCGAGGCTCAGAATTAAAAGTCAGGCCCATGGCTTTTCTAGGAGCTGAAGGTGAATCATTGATGTTGGCCAATGAAGTTATGCTTGGTAATCCCCCTTCACGTGTTGAGAAAAATCCTTCTGGGTTCAGTTCCAAGTGGAGAAAAAGACACTGGAAACATGGAGGCTGTTTGGAAGGTTTAATGGTGGACAGGACCACATGGCCTGGAACTCCAGAGTCAAAGGAAGGATGATCACATGCTTCAAGGTGAAGGAAGAGATCAAGAAAAAAGGCTGATATGCTGAGAGTGCCTGGGTTTTATAACCTTTGTTGGGATTTGAATTGGAGCTTGTATTCTGATTGGTTGTCAGACTCCTACGGGGCCATGCAGGGGCAACTTTGTAGGCTGTCCTGAGTTCCAGGCTTGGTTGAACCTTGCTGGATGATGATGCACTGAAAGGGCTTTTGAGCAATTGCTATAGTTTTACCTGGAGATCTTTGTTACGTAAAATATTCTGGCCCAGGCCTTAATGGCCCACCCATAAACAAAGGTGGGGGTGAGTTTCTGCTTCTGAGTTTCTACTCTTTAGAGGAAATATTCTGCCTTTTTAATATTTCTTAGGATATTTCGATTTTCTAGGAGAGGGCTGGGTGCTAACTTCCTACACATGTTTTGTAAATGGGGGTGTGTGAAGGAGGGAGAGAGAAGAAGAAGAAGAAGAAGAAGAAGAAGAAGAAGAAGAAGAAGAAGAAGAAGAAGAAGAAGAAGAAGAAGAAGAAGAAGAAGAAGAAGAAGAAGAAGAAGAAGAAGAAGAAGAAGAAGAAGAAGAAGAAGAAGAAGAAGAAGGTGGTCCTCACATAATCTGAACTTTGAGGACTGAAACAAAACACCATCAAACAACCTTGCTATGAGAAGGAAGAAAGGGAGAGAGGGAGGGAAGGAGGGGAAAAGTATAGGGGAACATAAGAATTGGAGGAGGGAGGGAGGGAGGAATGGTTGAAGAAGTAAGTAAGTTAGGGAGGGAGGCTGAGAGGGAAGGAAGGAACAAAAGAAGGAAGGAAGGGAAAGAGAGAGAAAGAGAAAAAGAAAGAGGGAAGGAAGGAAGGAAGGAAGGAAGGAAGGAAGGAAGGAAGGAAGGAAGGAAGGAAGGAAGGAAGGAAGGAAGGAAGGAAGGAGGGGTATGAAGGGTCTCATCCCATTAAAAAAATGAAATTGCCAGAGTTTAGGTCATTTGCATCTGTAGGTCGACCCCCCCAAGCAAAATCCATTATCCCTTCCTTGCAAATAAGACAGAACGTAGCTGTCATTTTGCAGTAGCCCCCTTCTTTTAAGGAGCATCTTTTCTTCAAAAAGGGAGGGGAAGGAACCCTCTAAAAGAGAAGGGAGAAAAGGGGTGGGGGTGGAGGGAGAGAAAGCCCCCCATCCATTGTTATGTCCTATTCAGCCTCCTTTCAGAGCCATTCACTATACATTAATTACTGCTTTCTTCCATTCCCCAGGAAGCACCCACAGCTATCCCTGGGTTTTTTTTGTTTTTTTTAAAAGGCACACTTCCTGAGAGAGCCTCTCCTTTTTACATGGAGAACCTGATGAATTTCCCCACCACCACCACCACCCCTCCCCATTCTGTCCCATTCCTCTCATTTTTGCATACTGTAAGTGTTTCTTCCTGAAGGGGAAAGAAAGGATGAAGCAGAGGGAGGGTGGAGTGGCGGAACACAAACCCCCCCCCCTCAATTTCATGCCTTGGGCCGCGTTGTTTGCATATCTTTCATTTTCTCTTCCAGCTGTGACCGGCAGAACATTCTTTGCAAGTTGCCCTCTCTGCTATCCCTATGGTAATTTTTTAAAAAAAACTTTCTTCAGCTTCTTTTATTCTTTCGTATTGCATAGCATCTTCCTGGCTCCAATCACCAGCAAAAAAAAAAAGAAAAAAATTCCTGCTAGGAATTCTTTCCTTCCTTCCTCCTCTGTTCTCATCCTCATTTGGTTCTTCTATGGAAAAGAAACTTCCCTATTGTGTCTCTCTAGTCCTTGTTGCAAGCAGATTAGAAGGAAAATTGAAGGCACGGCTGATACTTTTACAGAAGAAGGAGGGAAGGGGTTTGTCCTATGTTTCACTCAAGTTTCTTGTCTTGCTGTCTGATGTCCAACCACCACCATTGCAGCTCTAGCACTGTCTGTGCCAAGCAAGTTCCAGTTCAATCATGGATCAGTTCCACACGCAAATAGCTTTAAAAATATTACAACAAGTGGGACAGTATTCAAGACAATCCAAAACATCTTTATAAAGACATCAAGCTAGAAACCAGGAGACTGTGAATTCTAGTTCTATCTCAGGTATGAAAGCTACCTGGGTACTTTGGACCAATCACCAGGAGACTCTGAGTTCTAATCCCACCTCGGGTATGAAAACTGGCCGGGTGACTTTGAGCCAATCACCAGGAGGCTGTGAGTTCTAGACTGGGTGAATACTTCCCAAGCCTCTTATACCGAATACTCCTTCCTCCTTCTCTTTTCCTCACAACAACAATCCTCTGAGATGGATTGGGATTAGAGTGACTGACTGGCTTAAAGATATCCAGCTGTCTTTCAGGCAGGATTAGAACTCAGTTCCATAAAAAAGTCCTCCTTACATTTCCTGGTACTATTTTCTTCAAATCTTTCTTGTGGTACTTGATATAACAATGCAGAATATAGTAGAAAATCCTGGTTTCCTTTGATCTGAAAATGAAAATGTGGTCTTTTTCCACAGCATTTCATGCTACTGATTCATGTTCAATTTGTGAATAAACCTCATTGTTAAGATTCATTCCATGTCTGTTGTTTATTTTCCCTGCATGAAGAACTTCGTATTCTGCTTCTTAAGCCGTTTCCTCTAACTTATCAAAGTATTTTAATACCTACTTTCAACTACCCTACCTCGTTTAGTTGTCTTTATGATTGAAGTTATTAATGTGAATGTTGAGCACCTAAAGATGATCTCCGTTCTGTCTCAGTTCATCCATCCAGCTTTTCATCCAGTGAAATCAATTGTCAAGGGAAGTTATCCTTAGTGAACCTAATTAGTCACAAAATTGCACAAGAGATCTGTGTAGATAACCTGTCTCCCATCTTGCCTCTAAGGATCTGCATCCTATTCACTTTCCAACTTGTCAGTCAAACTCCAGGGAAGACATTGTGGGGATTTTTTTTTTTTTTTTAAAGTAGTACAATTATCATGGAATGGGCCAACTCGCCATGGCCAACTCATGTGGGACAACTCACTATGACGAATTCACCATGGGATGCCTCATCACAGGACAATTTAGCAACTTGATTTAATTATTTAAATTAAATAAAAAATATTTTAATTTACATCATTTGCATTTCATTCTGATCCTCCTTTTGCATCCTCCTGATTCAGTTCTACCACTTCTTTGATAGGTCACTCTTTTTCCATGGTGAGTTGTCCCACCACGATTTGGCTATGGCAAATTTTTCCATGGCGAGTTGGCCATGGCTAATTGTCACACACCCCAATTATCATTGCTAAAGTGTCCTCAAGAAACTGTTGATGAATTACAGAATAACAGAATTGGAAGGGACCTTGGGGGTCTTCTAATCCAGCCCCTTGCTCCAGCAGGAGATTCTACATCCTTCTGCACTATCCAATCTCTTCTAAAAACCTCTAGTGACGGAGTCCTCACAACTTCTGAAGGCAAGTTCTGATTAATTGTTCTTAAGTGTCAAGAAATGTCTCCTTAGTTCTAGACTATTTCTCTCCTTGATTATTTTTCATCCATTGCTTCTTGTCCTGCTTTCAGGTGCTTTGGAGAATAGCTTGACTGCCTCTTCTTCGTGGCAGCCCCTGAGATACTGGAACCCTGCTACCCTGTCTCCCCTAGTCATTCTTTTCATTAGACTAGTCATACCTTAGACATCCTTCCACTGGAGAAATTGAAAAAAGTCTTCCACCCAGCTACTTTGCCCCTCACACACCTCCCCCCCAAAAAATTGGGAGGGGGGAGAATTTCCAAAGGCTATATCAGGGATGGGCTTCAAAAAAATTAGCAAAGGGTTCTCTGCCTGGTTGCTGGGTGGGCGTGGCCATGGTGGGCGTGGCCTTCTGCATCACAGCGGGTGGGAGGCATTTTTGCCCTCCCCGGGTTCCGGAGGCTTTCCTCGAGTCTCCAGGAGGGTGAAAACAGCCTCCCCAGGCTCTGGAGGCTCTGGAAGCTGGAAATGGGACGTTTCTGGCCTTCCTGAACTTCCGGGAGGCCCGTTTTTGGCCTTCCCCAAGCCTCCATGCATGCCCTGCACTTACCTGTATCCAAAACAGGTTGCATGGGGACTCCTGGGAGGGGAGGGGCTGGGTGGGGTGGGCAGGGCCAGCCAGGAGTGGGATTTGCGGGATCTCTGAACTGCATAGAATCTTAGCTAGGGGCTCTCCCGAACCCTTGTGAACCCTCAGCAGCCCACACCTGGGCCATATGCACTCCTCTTAATTTGTATCCCTGTGATATCCCAGCCAGTCTATGGGAATTGGATAGTTACTTAGGAATTATGAGTTGTCCCCTTAAGGGAATGCATCATGGTAAATGTAGTTAAAGGTATCCTGGGAAATGTAGTTCATGTCACGTGGCCACATCTGTTATCCTGATTGGTCACTAAATTGACCTTCAAGGGGTTACAGGAGGTTTCCCTCCATTCTTGCCTGGACTCATGAACTCGTAGCTTTTTCTACCGCTATGAGATGGGTTAGGAGATAACCATCTTTTACCTACAAGGCAGATATACAAAGGATTGGTCATAAAAGAAGAACTTTGTCACAAACGTGAGTTATGAGGATACCTGATGAACCAATAAATGTTCTTTCTTATGGACATCTTGTTGAGTTATCTATCTGCATCTGTACAGTTTATGAATCCACCTGTGTACAAGATATAGAAAAATCCATCTGCCTGCAGGTGATATACAGTTAGTTGAAGTTTTGTGTGAATGAGGGAGGGGAGGAGAGAGCAATGGAGATAGGACAGATACACACATATACATCCAATAAAGGTTTTGAAATCAGTTTGAATATGCCATACCAAATTATTTTTCTAAAAGATTAAGCAAGTCGTCCCTCATCTGGATAATACCGTTCCCTCTGCTTTTGTCATCATATTGTTTCTAAATGGTTCAGATATCATCTACAGAACAAAGCTCACTCATTATGCCTTAACGAAATTGAGTTCACGGCTTTAAAATAAAGAGGGGAAACAGAGTTTGCTCTTGCAAATTAAATTATTTTTCTAAAGTTCCTTTTTGAGCAAATGAAATATAAACTTATAGCCTGAGATATAAGGAAACCCAGTTGGAAACTGTAACAGAGTCCAAAGATCATCACCATTCTTGAAGGTTTTATCACCTTACCAACAATCATAGCTTACACAAAAGGAAGAGTAACAGAAGCCATAGTCCTTTTCTGGAAAATGAATCCCACCCAGCTTTCAGTCGGATTTCTTGCAAACAATAGAAATAATGTTTGATAGATTCTGGAGCCCTTGGAGCATATTTAGAATATAGGTAGTCCTTGACTTACGGCCCCAACTGAGCCCAAAACTTCTGTTGCTCAGCGAGTAGTTTGTTAAGTGAGTTTGCTCCATTTTATGACCTTTCTGCCCCACTTGACAAGTGGATTGTTGAGTTGTTAATTTAGCAACATGGTTGTTAAGTGAATGGAACTGGTAGTAACTGGTAGTAAAGAAAAGTGGTTGTAAGAATCAATGCCGGTAGTCCTCAACTTATGAGCACAATTGAGTCCAAACTTTATGTTGCTAAGTGAGAAACTTCTTAAGTGAGTTTTATCCCATTTTACAACTTTTCTTGCCACATTTGTTAAGTTAGTAACATGGTTGTTAAATGAATCCGGATTCCTCATTGACTTTGCTTGTCAAATGGTTTCAGCATGACCCCGGGACACTTCAAATGAATAAATATGAGTCAATTGTCAAGCATCCGAATGTAAATCACATGACCATGGGGATGCTGCAACAGTCATGTGATGATCCGGAGTGTAACACGTCACAAAATCCAAAACATGAATAAATGTCCTTTCATGCCTCCAACTTGGCCCTACCGTTCAATAATTCTCAGTTGGAGATAAAACTTATTCAAAAATAGTCTTCAAAAGAAAGCAATACAGTCCCAACCTAATGAGCAGACAGATGTGAAATAAAAAACTAAAACAAACTACAATGAAGGAATTTCCACAACGGACCAAGATAAGTAATTACCAACTTCAAGGATATAACAAGGCACAGTCTGTTGGAAGGACGCCAACCAAGATAACTTCAGTCCAAAATAATATATGCTTTGCTTTTGACAATGCTGTGTTTTAACTGTCTCTCTTATACACTATTCTCCCCAGCTGCAGCCAATGAGGGGGATCATGGCCACTTCCTCTTTCGTAAGCCAAGTTGTTTCCTTCTCCGTTCCTCCCTGCATGTCCTAGGATGAAGAGGGGATGCGCCTGGTTCTTCTTCTGACTGCCCAGCCGGCCTCTGCCCTTCCCCAGCCTCCTCCACAACCTCTGGAGCCACACCTCCACGCCCTGTCGGCTGTTTCTCCTCTCCCTCAGAGCCTGACTCTAAAAAGGGCATGACAGGTCATAAGTATGAAACATGGTCACAAATCGCTTTTTTTTCAGTGCCATTGTAACTCTGAACAGTCACTAAATGAACTTTTAAGTTGAGGACTACCTGAATAATAGCTGTTCCACAGACAAAGTGCTGTCAGGTTTTTTTAAAAAGAAGGTGGTGGTGCTGGAAATCGGTCTTGTCTTTTCCAATAAAAGAGCTTTTGTTCTACCAGGAAATGGCAAAAAGTAGGATGGGAAGGTGATTCTTTCCAGATTCGGGACTCCATCCAACTAAAATGTCTAATGCTATTAGTCACTTGTAGAGGATGAGTACAACGGTAGTTGTGCCAATGTGATTTGTCATTCAGGCTGCCTAGAACGAAATCCCGAATCCACCCACAATTAAAAAATGTGGCAAGATTGCAGTGGTAGGATTCAGTTTTTTTACTACCAGTTCTGTGGGTGTGACTTGGTGGGTGTGGTGTGGCTTGATGGGAGTAGCAGGGGAAGGATACTGCAAAATCCCCATTCCCTCCCCATCCCACTAATCTGCTTTCCAGGTCTGTTCTCCTGTGTAGAGCAACCAAAGAAGACCCAGCCAATCAGCTGGGACTTGGGAGGCAGAGAAGAGATGGGGGCGAGGCCAGTCAGAGGTGGTATTTGCCAGTACTCCGAACTACTCAAAATTTCCACTACTGGTTCTCCAGAACTGTTGGAACCTGCTGAATGCCATCTCTGCAAGATTTGCTGACAACAGGAGAACGGAGCTGGAAAGCAGGTTAGTAGGGTGGGGAGGGAATGGGATTTTGCAGTATTCTTCCCCTGTCATGCCCACCAAGTCACACCATGCCCACCAAACCATGCCCACAGAACTGGTAGGAAAGAAATTTGAATCCCAGCACTGAGTATACGGTAGTCATATGATCAACATTGGAGACCTTCCCAGCTGGCTTCCAACAAGCAAAGTTATTGGAGGAAGCCAGATTTGCTTAACAACCACACAAATCACTGCAGTGATTCACTTTAACGACCATGGCGTAAAAAGTGGCAAAAGTGGCCATGCTTAGCAACCAAAATTCTGGTCATAATTGTGGTCGCAACTCCAATTGTGAGCTGGGGGTACAATTCTCCAAAGAAAGCAGGGTTTGGATCCAGTGGTAGTATTCAAATAAAGTTGCCACTGGTTCGGTGGGTGTGGCTTGGTGGCCGTGCTTTGCGTGCATGCCTGCGCCAAACATGCACTTTGCGCAGGCACAGAGGCGTTCTAACTTGCTTCCTGCAAGCCTGCATGATGCTGGTCGCTGCAGCAGCTGCCGCGCGGCGCTATTCTGTGCCACGCAAAGCAGCTGCGCTTTGAATTCTGGCCATAAAAGTGAGTATGGGAGCCCGGGCGGGTAGGTGGGCCAACCACAGAGCAGCGAAGAGAACTAGTTCAGTCTCCACTGCTCATCGCTGCTACCGGCTCTCCAAAACAGGGCAGAACCAGTCGAATACCACCACTGTTTGGGTCACATCATGTAGGTAAACTAGGATGGTTAAAACCTAATGGCTGCATTGACACAAAACTCTAAGCATGGTTTTAACTTTGGATCATTTGGGGCAGCTTGGCATGTTGTGCAAACACAGACCGTTTGGTTAGATGGTTTCCTGTGAGATGGAGACCTTGAAAATAATTCAATAACCAGGTTCAACATGTCAAGTGAGCAAAGTCTACAATTGTTTTTTGGTTTGTTTTTTTTTTAACTTGGCATCTGAAGCCTCTGAGGTGCTTTTCAAAAGGCAAATAGACTTCCTTGTTGTTTATTTTTTCCTTGAAAATGTTTCGCTTCTCAGTGGAGAAGCTTCATGGATGAAAAGCAAAACCTTTTCAAGGAAGGAAAAAAACAACAACAAGGAAGTCCAGCTGCCTTTTGAAAAGCAACTTTGGGGATAACCAGGATCTGGATGATTGAGAATCTCCATAGATATTTGGCATCTGAAGGAGAATCTCATTCTACCTTGTTCTACCTTGTTCAAAAGCAACACAGTCTCACAATTTTTTTCGAGCATCCAGCAGATAAGAAGCTATGCTTCTGTCCATTTAGCTCAGGGGTCCCCAAACTTGGCAATGTTAAGACTTGTGGACTTCAACTCCCAGAATTCCTCACCCAGAGTCCACAAGTCTTAAAGTTGCTAAGTTTGGAGACCTCTGGTTTAGCTACTTAATAGATGTCCAGCTTTAATTTTGGATCTTTTCCAGCACAGTTTGGAACTGTGGAAATGAGACCTGAGCCTTTTGCACACAAAATAGATCCTCTGTTCTTAAGACACATAGCTCCAAAGTTCAGAAAATAATAGTAATAATAATAAAAAAGAATCAATGAATGGCATGGATTGGCATTATATTGGCATGGATTTTAGTCCCCCTAATGCTGATTCTCTATTGCTTGGGTTGAACGGATTGAAGCATTACACAGGTGTCCTTTTTTTAAAAAAAAAAAACTGCATATGCACACAGCAGAGTTGGAAACCCCTCCCCAGAATAATTCAGTTGGCCAATAGATGATTGCTATTAATCACTCCTTTAAGCCCTGAACAAAAGGTGTTTGACATCTGACCTTGTAACCTTTGGGAAGAACATTTTGCATTCTCTCAGCATTAACCTGGTTGATCTTCGGACATCACACACATCCTTGTGATTTCCCCTCTGGCTTTCCGGTTAGTTTGGCAGGAGGGCATTATTTATGCCACTGTTGCATATATGCAGGGCCATCCCAGGTATCCAGAGGGTGGAGGGTGACAGAATTTTTTTTCCTGGGGGGGGGGGGAGAATGAGAGGCCAAAGTTCAGCTAGAGGGCAATATTTCCACAGGTCAGCCCTGTGGTCATCGGAGCTCTCAGCATAAATGGGGAACCCTTCTAGACTCTTCCAAACAGATTGTTTCTACAGTATTGTCCACTATTACTACATAAAATTCACTCTTTGGAAGTTTAGGAAACAGGTGGGCATTTGTTTATTTTTATTTTATTTACTTGTAGCCTGCTTTTATTATTTTTATAAATAACTCAAACACACACACACATACAATATCTTTTCTTCTGCTTTCCATATCACCACAACAACTCTTTCAGGTGAGTTAGGCTAAGGGTGAGCAACTGGCCCCAAATCACCCAGCCAACCTTCATGCCTAAAAGTGGGACTAGACCTCACAGTCTCCTAGCTTCTAATCTAGTGCCTTAAACCAATATGTTTAGATGATTCTGAAGTAGGCCTCTTACATCAAAATCCAAACTTGGAAGTGCCATTGGTTAAGGATTCTTCCAGAAGAGGGCAATTGCCTTGGAAGATTCTCTACAGATGCTACACCCACTATGATTGCAACCTTGCCTACATGAAGTTCGTACCAGGAATGTGGGCAGTGTTGATTCTGTTGTGCTTCTGTTCTCCAAGCAGTCAATGGTCCAGAACCTTCCAAGAAATTATCATTTAATTGTACAGAGGTGTTCTACCTTTGAAAGATTTCCCTGCTGTGATGGGGAACCGGTTCTGGCTCATGCTGACTCACAGCAATGGTACGGTGGCATTTTTATATTGGGCCAATTATTTTTCTCCTTTCAAATTCTGCTTTTGTGCCTTACCGCTTTCCTTCCTTGTCCCAGACCAGGACTCCTCTGTAATCTTGCTAAACTTGAAAAATCGGAATCACAACTTTGTCTTGCAAAAGGCCTCCACGGTTGTATCTCAGGAGCAAATAAGGACACCTATATTAGGCCATTCTTGAGTTGCAGTCAGAATTCCAAATATGTTGGGGAGATTGTTGAAGAAGAAACATTCAACTCGCACTAATTGCAGCTGATTAAATAATAGAGAGCACCAGAGGTGGTCTTCAGCAGGTTCTGACCAGTTCTGGAGAACTAGTAGCGAAACTTTTGAGTAGTTCAGAAAACCAGCTAATGCCCCCTCTGACTGGAGATTTGACAGTATCCTTCTCCTGCCAAGCCACACCCACAGAACTGGTAGTAAAAAAAAAAAAATTGAATCCCACCACTGGAGAGGACCAGCAGATCCCATAAAGATTGAGTGCTTTAACTGTGTGCTTGTTTTTACTCGTTAACTAGTTGCCCGTTTTTAATAGACCGTTCACGATGCTAAATAAGGACATGCATACAGGGAGGCCTCAACTCACTACTATTTGTTTCATACCCATTCAAAGTTACAACGGCACTGAAAAAAGTGATTTGTGACCATTTTTTCACATGCTATTGCAGCACCTCCCTGGTCGGATGATTAAAATTCACACACTTGGCAACAGATTCATATTTATGATGGTTGCAGTGTCCCAGAGTTCTATAATCATTTTTTGACATCTCCTGACAAGCAAAATGTCAGCGTGCCAGAAAACCACCACTCCAACAAATAAATCCGAGGCAGACATCCTCTCAAAACTTCTCTTTTATTTGGGTAGTAAAGTTCCTGGTTTCCTTGCAATGTAAAAAATTACAAATCCACCCCCTGCACCCATCATTGCATCACATGCCCAAATCACCATCTGTCCCAACTTGGGACATCCTCTCAACCAGGTGCAGAAGTAACACGACCTTGACTTAGAAGAAGAATGCTATTAGGTCTTGTTAAGTTCTGCGCATGGGTGCAAGGAACGGAGACGAGGCAGTGAACAGTGAACTTCAACTCTTTATTAATCATCGTGAACAAAGCAAAAACCTGGGGCAGCAGCAGCCCTTTTATAGGGTAGGCTGCTGACCTATTAATCAATGAGAACATGGAAGTATTAAACCCTTGAACCAATGAGAGTGGTTCGTTAACAGCCAATCAGATTCTCCAGAACGGACCAATCCGATATCGCTATTATCGGCCAATCAGAAGTGCAGGATTAGAACCCTGCTTTTTCTTTAAGCTTTGATAAACTATATTTAAGCGTTTTTATTAGTTCATAACAGGTCTAACCACATACACTCCAAGAAATTCCCCCCTCCCATTTTCCCAGGCTCAAGAATGTGGCAGTGTGGCAGCTTCTGGTGCTAATATGGCTTCCAAAGCTGACAGAAAGTCAAGGGGGAAACCAGATTCACTTAACAACCAGGTTGCTGATTAAAACAACTGCAGTGATTCATTGAACAAGCATGGGAAGAAAGATCATAAAATGGGGCAAATCTCAGTCAACAGCTGTCCTGCTTAACAATGGAAATGTGCTCATTTTTAATCAAAACCGAGGGCTACCTGTATATATAGAATGCAAGCAGATGCTGATCACCAATGTCTGTTGAAGTTATCTAAAGATGCCTACAAAGTTTTCGCGGGTACTTACATGTATGGTATTCAGCTTTGTTCGGGTATTTTCCCACGTCATTATAGTTGTGCTTTTAAAGTTGTAGTGACATTTCAGCAGAATCTCATCTGCCATCATCAGGCTTCTGTATAGTGTTCATCTGTGAGTCAGACTTTCACAGCCGTTTCTGTTTTAAATTTGGTGCTAGCCTACGCTATGCCAGAATGGTTTTTTCTTCATCCTGATTGGTTGGGAGTCTTGGTCTGTGTTTATTGGTCTTGGAGTTTGCTGTGTTCTGCTTGATTGGTGTTTCTAATATCTTCTGTCTGTTTTGTAGCTTTTTTTGTCTTGATTGGCTGGCAACATTGTGTTTCCTGTATTAGAGGCTTTTAGTGCGGCTTGGCTCTGAGAAAACGGATGGCTATCCTGGGTCCTGCATTGTGATCTCCTGGGTCGTTTGTGTTTTGATCTCTTTTCCAAAACACAAATGACCCAGGAGATCACAACGCAGGACCTAGGATACCACAACAAAAGATTTCACAAGGCCATCACACAATCCATTACCCAAGCCATTAAAACATGGGAGGCTAATGGAAAAAAGATCAATACAAAACAAATGACCAAAGGGATTATAGCACAAGATCCAGGATATCTCCACAACAAAACTCACAAGGCCATCACACAGCCCATTACATTAACATCAACTGCAACAACCAATCAAGAGGCAGCAGCACAGCCAACCAGCCCAGCATACCAGCCCGCCCCTCCCCCCCACCGGTATTTATAGAGAGATGGCAGCTCCGATCACACACTGCTTGAACTGGCACAAAGCAGAAAGCAGCAACCTGAGGATGGTGAGTGAGCCAAAACATCACCAAGATACTCTTATATCTTACATGGGAAAAGACCCGAACACACCATATATATATATATATATAGCATTCAGCTGAGTTCGGGTATTTTCCTACGTCATAATAGTTGTGCTTTTAAAGTTGTAGCAACGTTTCAGCAGAATCTCATCTGCCATCATCAGGCTTCTGTATAGTGTTCATCTGTGAGTCAGACTTTTACAGTGGTTTCAGATTTAAATTTGGGGCAGCTTATTGCTGTGCCAGAATGGTTTTTTCTTCCTCCTGATTGGTTGGGAGTCTTGGTCTGTGTTTATTGGTCTTGGAGTTTGCTGTGTTCTGCTTGATTGGTGTTTCTGATATCTTCAATTTTCTTTTTTTGGCTCTTTTTGTATCTTGATTGGCTGGCAGCATTGTGTTACTTTATTGAAGGCCTTTAGTGCAGCTTGGCTTCGGGTAAATGGACGGCTATCATTAGGAAGCTGGGTTTCATCTGGGTGCCTGGTTGGGGTGTGTTTGAGCTGGAGGTATGAGGGGGGATCTATTTGTGCCCAGGTGTTTGCCTGGCTTGTGGTGTGGAGATTTTTTTGTTTGTGAGTGCAGGCTTCCAAATGATTGACAGCCTGGTGGAATCATCTCTTCTGTTCATGCTTTCTGGTCTTTTTTCAATCTCTATGGCTTCTCTGATGATTCTGTGGCTAGGGTTTTCTATAGTGGCTAGGGTTTTGGTGCCATTGAAGTTGATGCTGTGACCTGTGGCTTCCATGTGTTGGACTAGTGAGGAAGTGTGTTCCAGCTTTTTGACTGCATTTTTGTGTTCATCCAGGCGGGTACTTATTCTTCTATTGGTCTGTCCAATGCATGTGGCCGGGCATGATGCACAGGGGACTTCGTATATGCCTTGGTTTTCCAAGTCAATTTTATCTTTGGGGTTTCTAAGGATGGCTGCTATTTTTCTGTCTGTTTTGAAGGCAGTCTTGATGTGATGTCTGTGTAGTACCTTACTTATTTTGTCTGTAGTACCTCTTATGTAGGGCAGGACAGCTGTTCCATAGGTCTGTTCATCGTCTGGGTCTCTATTATGTTTCAGTGTGTTTTTGTGGATCAAGCTGGTGATTTTGCTTCTGTGGAAGCCGTTGGCTGTCAGTACTTTAGTCAGGGTGCATAGTTCAGTCTTAATGTGTGTCTTGTCTGCCAGGCATTTGGTTGTAGTAATTAGTGTTTTAGCCACGGAGTTTATCTGTGCTGGGTGGTGGTGGGATTGGGCATTGAGGTAGCGGTTAGTGTGTGTTTTCTTCTGGTATATGGTGTGTCCTAGTGTGCCATCTGTTTTTTTGTAGATTAGTACATCTAGAAATGGTAGTTGTTTGTTTGTTTCCATGGTGAACTTGATTTTGGGGTGTGTGTTGTTTAGGTGTGTTAGGAAATTGTTCAGGTTTTCTTTTCCATGGAGCCAAATCACAAATGTGTCATTGATGTATCTTCACCATAGTTTGGGTTTGTGGATGGCATTGGCCAGGGCTCTGGATTCGAATTCTTCCATGAACAGGTTTGCAATGATGGGTGACAGTGGTGATCCCATAGGGGCTCCTTCAATTTGTTTGTATCTTTGTCCTTTGTATATGAAATATGTATTGGTTAAGCAGTGTTCTGTTAGTTCCATGAGGTGTTTAGCTGGTTGGTCGTGGTCATGCTGCATTTTCATGGTGGGGGTCGTTCGCTTCATGTATGGCTGAGAAGTCAAACAGCAAGATCACAGCTCACCAGCTCAAATCCCCCAGCAACTAGGACTAACCCAAGCACAACCAAGCCCCCAGCTGAACAGAACACACCCCCAGCCAATCAGAACACAGCCAACCCCCCAACCAATCAGAACACAACCAAATCCCCAACCAATGAGAACATCCTCCCACCCAATCAGAACACAGCCAAGCCCCCACCCAATCAAGTCACACCCCCACTAGCAGTTAAAAGGAAGAAGCAGCTGCTAGCTCACATCACTCTGAGAAGCACAGAGCTGAAGACCAAGCCTGAAGATGATGAATGAGACTTCATCGAAATGTTGCCTAGATACTTCCAATCTTACGTGGGAGAAAACCCGAATAACCAAAGATCCACATACAAATACTCACGAGAACCTCAGAATATATATATATATTTGTGTGTGTGTGTGTATGTATGTATGTATGTATGTGGATCTTTGTTATTCAGGTTTTCTCCCACGTAAAATTGGAAGTATCTAGGCGACGTTTTGATGAAGTCTCATTCATCATCTTCAGGCTTGTGTCTTCAGCTTTGTGCTTCTCAGAGTAATTTGCTCATTTACTCTGAGAAGCACAAAGCCGAAGACACAAGCCTGAAGATGATGAATGAGAGCTGAAGACCAAGCCTGAAGATGATGAATGAGACTTCATCGAAACGTCGCCTAGATACTTCGAATTTTACGTGGGAGAAAACCCGAATAACCAAAGATCCACATACAAATATCCACGAAAACCTCAGAAAACAAGTGTGTGTATGTGTATATATATATATATATATATATATATATATATATATATATATATATATATATATATATATATATATATATATATAACCTGTTCATGGAAGAATTCGAATCCAGAGCCCTGGCTAATGCCATACTCAAACCCAAACTATGGTTAAGATATATCGATGACACATTCATGATTTGGCCCCATGGACAAGAAAACCTAAACAACTTCCTAACACACCTAAACAGCGCACACCCCAAAATCAAGTTCACCATGGAAACAGAAACAAACAAACAACTACCATTCCTAGATGTACTAATCTACAAGAAAACAGATGGCACACTAGGACACACCATATACCAGAAGAAAACACACACCAACCGCTACCTCAACGCCCAATCCCACCACCACCCAGCACAGATAAACTCCGTGGCTAAAACACTAATTACTACAACCAAACGCCTGGCAGACAAGACACACATTAAGACTGAACTATGCACCCTGACTAAAATATTGACAGCCAACGGCTTCCACAAAAGCAAAATCACCAACTTGATCCACAAAAGCACACTGAGACATAATAGAGACCCAGAAGATGAACAGACCCATGGAACAGCTGTCCTGCCCTACATAAGAGGCACTACAGACAAAATTAGTAAGATTCTATACAAACACCACATCAAGACTGCCTTCAAAACAGACAGAAAAATAGCAGCCATCCTCAGGAACCCCAAAGACAAAATTGACCTGGAAAACCAAGGCATATATGAAGTCCCCTGTGCATCATGCCCGGCCACATACATTGGACAGACCAATAGAAGAATAAGCACCCGCCTGGATGAACACAAAAATGCAGTCAAAAAGCTGGAACACACTTCCTCACTCGTCCAATACATGGAAGCCACAGGTCATAACATCAACTTCAATGGCACCAAAACCCTAGCCACCATAGAAAATCCCAGCCACAGAATCATCAGAGAAGCCATAGAGATTGAAAAAAGACCAGAAAGCATGAACAGAAGAGATGATTCCACCAGGCTGTCAATCATTTGGAAACCTGCACTCACAAACAAAAAAATCTCCACACCACAAGCCAGGCAAACACCTGGGCACAAACAGATCCCCCCTGATACCTCCAGCTCAAACACACCCCAACCAGGCACCCAAATGAAACCCAGCTTCCTAACGAATGATAGCCGTCCATTTACCCGAAGCCAAGCTGCACTAAAGGCCTCCAATAAAGTAACACAATGTTGCCAGCCAATCAAGATACAAAAAGAGCCCCCCCCCCCCCCAAAAAAAAACAGACAGAAGATACTAGTAGCAGAACACAGCAAACTCCAAGACCAATAAACACAGACCAAGACTCTCAACCAATCAGGAAGAAGAAAAAACCATTCTGACACAGCAATAGGCTGCCCCAAATTTAAATCTGAAACCACTGTAAAAGTCTGACTCACAGACAAACACCATACAGAAGCCTGATGATAGCAGATGAGATTCTGCTGAAACGTTGCTACAACTTTAAAAGCACCACGTGGGAAAAATACCCGAACAAAGCTGAATGCCAGACATGTAAGTACCCGCGAAAACTTAAGAAAACATATATATATAGAAAACATGTTTTCTGAGGTTCTCGCGGGTATTTGTATGTGGATCTTTGGTTATTCGGGTTTTCTCCCGCGTAAGATTGGAAGTATCTAGGCAACGTTTCGATGAAGTCTCATTCATCATCTTCAGGCTTGGTCTTCAGCTCTGTGCTTCTCAGAGTGATGTGAGCTTGCAGATGCTTCTTCCTTTTAACTGCTAGTGGGGGTGTGACTTGATTGGGTGGGGGCTTGGCTGTGTTCTGATTGGGTGGGGGTGTGTTCTCATTAGTTGGGGGTTTGGCTGTGTTCTGATTGGTTGGGGGGTTGGCTGTGTTCTGATTGGCTGGAGGCGTGTTCTGTTCAGGTGGGGGCTTGATTGTGCTCAGGTTAGTCTTGGTTGCTGGAGGGTTTGAACTGGTGAGCTGTGATCTTGCTGTTTGGCTTCGAGTTCGTGGTCGTGCTGCATCTTCATGGTGGAGGTCAGTTCGCTTCATGTATGGCTCAGAGGGGTTTGAAGTGGGTAGTGATGCAGCTGCGGTGCGGCTTCTGGTCGGTGGTCGTGTTTCATCTTCTGTGTGGGTGTGAGTCTGCCTTCTACATGGAAGTGTGATGGTGGCATCTTGTGTGGCTCTCAGGGGTGTGGGTCTGGTGTCATTCTTCATGTTAGGTACGCGTCTGTTCATGAGGGCAGGTTTCCAAATGGCTGGCAGGCGGGAGGTATCATCTCGTTTATTCATGCTGTGTGGGCGTTTTTCTATCTCTATGGCTTCTCTGATGATTCTGCTGCTGAAGTGTTCGGTTTTGGCGATAGTTTTGTTTGGGTATTTTCCCACGTCATAGTAGTGGTGCTTTTAAAGCTGTAGCAATGTTTCAGCAGAATCTCATCTGCCATCATCAGGCTTCTGTATATATATATATATATATTCTGTATATTCTATATATATATATATATATATATATATATATATATATATACATACATACACACATATACACAGTATATATGAAACAGAATTTTTTTATTGGCCAAGTGTAATTGGACACACAAGGAGATTGTCTCTGGTACATAAGTACATAAGCTCTCAGTGTACATACAAACACAAAAACATACAGTGTACATACAAACGTACAAACATGCAATGGACATACAAACATAATCTCTCAGTCTACAGGTAATCCTTAATTTATGACCACCAATGAACCCCAAATGTATGATGTTAAGTGACAAATTTGTTCAGGGAGTTTTGTCCCATTTTAAGACTTTTTTTGCTACATTTGTTTAGTGAATCACTGCAGATGTTAAATTAGTAATATGGTTGTTCAGTGAATCTGGCTTCCCTGTAGACTTTGCTTGTGAGATCACAAAAAGGGATCATAGCAGCCATCATAAATGTGAGTCAGTTGTCATGCATCTGAGTGTAAATCACACAACTGTGGGGCTGCTACAATGGTCATAAGTGTGAAATATTGTCACTTTTGTTCAGTGCTGTTGTAACTTTGAACGGTCACCGAATGAACTGCTGTAAGTCAAGGAGTAGCTGTATAGACAAACCAAAAGGAATCTCCAGGGGATCCTGGAGTTTTAGTGGACAACCAGCTATATATGAGCCAGCAGTGTGCAGCAGCTGCCAAAAAAGCCAATGCAATCCTAAATTGCATTAACAGAGGGATACAATCCACATCAAGTGAGGTACTAATACCACTCTATAAAGCCTTAGTAAGACCACACCAAGAATACTGCGTCTAGTTTTGGTCACCACACTATAAAAAAGATGTTGAGACTCTAGAAAAAGTACAGAGAAGAGCAACCAGGATGATTAGGGGACTGGAGACTAAAACGTATGAAAAACGGTTCCAGGAACTGGGCATGGCTAGACGAGTGAAGAGACACGATGGCAGTGTGTCAATATTTAAGGGGCTGCCACAGAGAGGAGGATGGGGTCAAGCTATTTTCTAAAGCACCTAAAGGCCAGACAAGGAATAATGGATGGAAACTGAACAAGGAAAGATTCAACCTGGAAATAAGGAGAAACTTTCTGACAGTGAGAACAATCAATCAATGGAACAGCTTGCCCTCGGAAGTTGTGGGAGCATCATCACTTGAGACTTTCAAGAAGAGATTGGACTGCCATCTGTCAGAAATGATGAAGGGTCTCCTACTTGGGCAGGGGGTTGGACTAGATGACCTACAAGGCCCCTTCCAATTCTAATTATCTGTTATCTGAAAAGTGATAAATCATAAGATACAACCACAAATAATAAGCGACAAATAACACCGTGATAAATCATCAGACACCTATAGGAAAAGATAATAGCAAAGATGAGAAGGGCAGAAGCAACATAACGTCAGATTTTTAGGTTAACTCTCAAGATAACTTTCCCCTCCAAGTACAGGATCGTTAAACTAGAGATTTTGCCTTTCACCAAAATCTTTGGAAAGGACTGGAGACTGGGACATGGCAGGGTGTTAGTGTTGGTGCACCTAATTGTCTTTCAAAAAAAAATGTACTAATTGACAAATAAGAGGTGACCAATTCGCTAGGCACTGATTGAAAGTGAAAGCAAATATTTTGAGTGTAAAATTCTCACTTTTAGCTTGCAGACAGTAGCTTGCCCTTAACTTCAAAACAGAGGAGTTATTTTCTTCCGGATTCCCGTTAACTTGCCGGGAGCCTACTGAGAGCCAGACTCCAAGGGGGCTTCGTCTATTAAGAATGGAGGAGCTCTTTCCTGTCCAAAATAATTAAGGACCGTTTGAGGTACAGTGAAGCAGATACAGGGGCATTGCTTTGTGTGCAAATTGTGCCAGAGGAAATAATAGGGAAGACATAATTAGGAACAAAGCAAGAGATTAAATCAGCCAACTTTGCTTTGCAGGAAATAAACGAATCTCAGTTTCATCACCTTTTCTGGGTCCATCAGCACTACTTAACATCAAGCTAAATTTTGTCCGTAGCACTGAAATTCTTCCATGACTTCATGGATTCCTTTTTATTGTTTCGCTTTGTTTAATTGTGTATCTGAGTCTTTAGGGCGACAACCTTTCCCCAGATAGCTTGCAACCATTTTAAAATGAAAACACCAGTTTAAATACATTGGAATCACAGTAGCAAAAGCTAACGGAGCCACATGTATATATTTAAAACACACACATACACACACACACACACACACACACCATAGAATCAAAAGAGAGGAAGCTTCAAGGCATCCTCCAAGAGGGAGGGTTAAGGTTAAGAAAATTCTTCCACAGTGGGGCCATTCTTTAAAAAACACTTTTGGGGAGTCCCATCTCAGGACATGGCGGGATTAAAAGGGCTTTAGGTAGCAATAGCAACAGCACTTGGACTTATATACAGCTTTATGGTGCTTTACAGTCCTCTTTAAGCGGTTTACAGAGTCATCCTCTTGCCCCCAACAATCTGAGTCCTCATTTTACCAACCTCGGAAGGATAGAAAGCTGAGTCAATCTTGAGTCTGCTGAGATTCAAACTGCCAAATTGCAGGCAGCCAGCAGTCAGCAGAAGTAGCCTGCAGCACTGCACTCTAACCACTGTGCCACCGAGGTAGATAGTTTATGAAGGAAATCTTACTGAGTTCTGTAAGATCAAAATCCATATGAACGGCTATATGGTTGTACACCTTTCATCAGTGGAATAAACAGCTTGGTCGAGCATTGAGAAATTTATATTTATTTATTAAATGTATATGCTACCCATATTGTTCTTCGAGATGACTCCAGCCTTCCCTTCTTTTCCCTTTCCCTCCCTCCATCTGCCTCCCCTCCCCTCCCCTCCCTCCACCCCCTCCATGTTAAAATTAGGAATGGTGTTATGAAACTTTCATGGTATATGGGAAAGACCTTGGGAGACAGGGCAAAGGGAAGCTACCAATGAAATAGACAGAGAAGAGACAGCATCACCTGCTGCAGGATAGTGGATCATGTGACAAGGGACTCAGGAGGGACTCTCCCTAGTTTCTCAGGCTGAAAAGAAGACAGAGGGAGAATTGTACTTTCTGACTTGTAAGATTCTGTCAATGTAGCTTTATCATGAAATAGAATTAGATTATCTGGTCAGGACAGTCAAGAAACTTTGTCCTTGGGCCTGCAGATGAAAGTAGAAACTATGGAACAGCCTGATCCTCTGTTGTTTTAGATGTTGTGGCATCTGATCAACCATGCTATTAAAAGGAGGGGGAGATTGCATTCAAAAGGGAAAATGAATGGACCTTAGGTGCAAACATCTGGGAAAGTGAAAGACAAGAAAGAAGGAATTGGGTATGTCTAGTCTAATGAAAAGAAGGGCTGGGGTGACATGATAGCAGTGTCCCAATATTTATGGGGCTGCCACAAAGAAGAGGGAGTCAAGCTATTCTCCAAAGCACCCAGAGGCAGGAAGGACAAGAAGCAATGGGTGGAAACTGATCAAGGCACAACTAGAACTAAGAAGAAATTTCCTGACAGTGAGAACAATTAACCGATGGAACAGCTTGCCTTTAGAAGTTGTGGGTGCACCATCACTGGATATATTTAAGAAGAGATTGGGCATCCATTGTGTTATGTTCTGAGCATGGGTGCAAGGATGGAGACAAGCCAGTGAAACAGTGAACTTCAACTCTTTATTTACATGTGAAAACAGCTCAGCTCGATGGCCACAATGGGCCCCTTTATATAGGCAACTCTTAACTTATTTAACCAATGAAAACACAGGGAGCGCTAGCTCCATTAACCAATGGGAGAGGCTCGTTAATAGCCAATCAGATTCTCCTGAACGGACCAATCCGATGTTGCTATTATCGGCCAATCAGAAGTGCAGGGTCAGAACCCTTCACTTTGCTTCAAGCTCTTAATAATCTTTATTACGTATTTATTGATTCACAACACCCCTTCCCCCCGGGTTCCGTTTAAGGGGTGCGGTCACGTAGTCTTTGAGGTAGGCAGGTTGTTTTGATTGTCTATTAGATTTTCCTTGTCCTCCTGGTATTTGGCAACAGTCTTGTTGGGGTAAGACGTTATCTGGTGAAGAGGGTGCCTCCCGTTCCACATTCAAATTTTCATCGTCACTACTGCTCTCAGCATCTCTTTGAGGCGAGGCCACCCCCATTCCGGATCCATCACGTGCTGCCTCTGAGCAGTCATTACTACTGCTTAAACTTTCTGCCGCTTCGAATTCAGCTTCTTTGCTATCTCCTCCCCCCTTGGTTTGGAAATCAGGGGGCTTGGAGATCCCCGACTGTAGCCTTGAACGCAGCTGATCAATATGGCGCTTCTATATTCTATTGTCGCGACATTTCACGTGGTACGATCTAGGGCCGGTTACTTGTACTATAGTTGCCTCGATCCACAACGGATCTCCCGAAAAGTTCCTAGCGAAAACCAAATCACCTACCTGGAAATTGTGACATTTCCCGCTGGAACTGTGTGGTTTTTCAGGTTCATATGATGGATGTAGACGGTCGAGGTGGGAGTGGAGCTTCCGTCCCATTAATAACTCGGCAGGAGTTTTATTGGTGATGCTGTGCGGAGTGATATGTTGCAAAAGGAGTATCCGGTTAATCTTGTTTTCGATATCGCCATAGTCCATTTTATGCAAGGTTTTCTTGACGAATTGTACCATGCGCTCGGCCCTTCTGTTGGCCACAGGATACGCCTGCGAAGATAGTGCATGTCGAATACTGTGGTCCACCAGGTACTGTTAGAAGGACAGCACAGTAAATTGAAGCCCGTTGTCAGATACTAGAACGTCTGGTAATCCGTGTGTCACAAAGAGTCTGTCTAGTTTCCTGATGACTGATTCGGTCATTATATTCCTCATTTCATGGATTTCAAGCCAGTTCGAGTAGGCATCCACTGTTAATAAGAATGTGTGTCCCTTGGTAGGACCCGCAAAGTCCAGATGAATATGGGACCATGGTCCCCTCGGTGTTTCCCATTCAGTTGGGGTTGCTTTCAGCAGGGCGTTGTTTACTTCCTGGCATTTGTGGCAGGCTTTTACCCATTTCTCTATCTGCTTGTCAATACCCGGCCACCACGCGTAGCTTCATGCGAGGGCTTTCATACGCACGATGCCGGGGTGGCCATCATGCAAGGTCCTTAGTATCGCTGGTCGCAACCGCTCTGGGATGACAATTCTATCACCCCAGATAATGCAGCCCTTTTGAGAAAATAGTTCCATTTGCCGATTTTTGAATGGGGCGTAGTCGTCAGGTATTTGGTCCAATGGCCATCCCCGCTCGACCCAACTGAGGACTCGTGCTAAAATGGGGTCGCGTTTTGTTTCCATCGCAATATCTAGGGCCATTAATGGTGGCGTTCGAAGTGTCTCGATCTGCAGTGTTGTAACCGTCGGAGCAGGGTCATCAATGGTCTCTGGAAGAGGTGCACGGCTCAATGCGTCGGCGTGGAGAAGGGCCTTCCCCGGGCGATGTTGCAACTTGTAATTGTATGCTGCCAAGAATTCTGACCAGCGGGTCATTTTGGGAGATAATATATACAGTGTTGGCCTATCTCCCGCTATTATTCCCAGCAAAGGCTTGTGGTCAGTCACAATGGTAAAAGCTCAGCCATACACATATTCATGAAATCTCTTAACCGCGGATACTATAGCAAGGGCCTCCTTATCAATTTGACTGTAGTTACATTCCGTTTTTGATAATGTCTTTGAGAAATAGGCAACAGGGGCTTCATTACCTTTTGGCAAAACGTGGCTTAAAATGGCGCCCACTCCGAATGGGGATACATCACACGTGATCGTTAAAGGCAAAGTCTCGTTATACTGCATCAGAACAGCATCAGAAGTCAATAAATTTTTCACATGTCGAAACGCCTGTTCTTCTCTGTGTCCCCATACCCAGGTTGCTTTTTTGTCCAATAAACGATGCAGGGGTTCAGCTACGGTTGCTTTGTGAGGCAGGAAAACGTTATAAAAATTGATAAGGCCCAGAAAAGCCTGGAGGTCGGCCTTGTTCCGGGGTTTTGGGATGATCTTGATTGCCCTGAGTTTGTTATCGGTGGGGTGAATGCCTTGACTATCAATTAAATATCCCAAAAATTCTACACGATCCATACATAAATAACACTTGTTTTTTTTAACTTTGAGACCTGAGTCTTTAAATCACTGGAGAACCAACCTCAGGCATTCCTTTAGTATTTTCTGAGTTGGGGCTGCGATTAACACATCATCAAAATACGGGACAACACCTTTTATCCCTTGTAATAGCCTTTCCATCAAGCTTTGAAAGATTCCCGGGGCTACGCTCACTCTGAACTGGAGTCGGTGACATTTAAACGCACATCTGTGCGTAACGATTGTTTGGGCCTCTGCTCTTTTTTTGTCAACAGGCAGTTGTTGGTATGCCTGGGCTAAGTCTAGTTTAGTGAAGACTTTTCTGCCCCCCAGGGAATGGAGGAGGTGTTGCACCACCGGTACCGGGTAAGCGTTTTGTTGAAGGGCGTGGTTCAGGGTGGCTCGGTAGTCCCCACAAATTCTTATCGATCCATCCGGCTTGATGGGCGTTACGATTGGGGTTTCCCAGGGAGAGTGATCGGTTGGTTCTAACACAACCTGAGCTATTAATTTATCAAGCTGCTCATCAATCTTTGGTTTAAGGGCAAATGGAACTCAACGAGGCTTAAGGCGGATGGGAGCTATTTCGGGATTGAGGTTAAATGATATCGGGGTCCCCTTGTACTCGCCTAATTTTTCTGCGAAGACATCCTGGAATTCGTGGACGAGGTCTTCTTCCCAATCACTGCTGCAGGTTCGGTGAATGCCGGCTACTTCAATTCCAAGCGGAGCGAACCATTGGAGGCCTAACAAACTAGGCCGATCCTTGTCGATCACAGTCAGGGGTAGAAATGCTATACGGTTCTTAAACGATACCCGTACTCGGCTGGATCCAAAACTGAGATTCGATTTCCTTGATAGTCCTTGAGTATGAGCCTTTGGAATCTGAGGTCTTGCCTATGGATAGTGGGGATGAGCTGCTTGAGGGTCTTCCAGGAAATCATCGAGAGGGACGATCCTGAATCGAGTTCCATCAGGCAGGGCTGGTTTTCGATGGGCACTTTCACTTGGATCTTTTTGGCATCAAGAGATGAGGCGTGACCGATCGTGATCGTTTGGTGAGCCTCTTCTTGCTTCGTTGGGTGGTTTAGGGTTTTGTTTCTGTAGGAATGGTTGTTCCATTGGTGGTTCAGGGGTTCTTGCTTCACGGGATGACTTCCCGTCAGTTGGTGATAGTTAGCCCCCCTTGAGGGCTGGCTGGCTCCTGGCTTGCTTCTACAGACCCATCCTATATGGCCTCTTTTGCCGCACACATGGCAGAGCACATCGAGGAATTTGCATTCTGACCGGGGGTGGCTTGCTCCAACCCGGCGCATTGGTCCTGTGATTTCTGGCGTTGGTCCCGTTTGGACTGAAGTCGATGGACCTCTTCCTCATTGCTTTCTGACGATGATTCGAGGTCCTCATGGTGGGCTGTATCTAGCTGTCCCTCTGACTGAGGTGAAATGTCGCAGGTTCGTTGGCGAACCGGTGCGTGGGTGTGGCGCATTTGGGCAGCCGACTTCCTGGTTGCTTCTGCTGCAATAGCTTCAGCTATGGCATCTTTAAGGCTAATGTCGCCCTTCGCCATTAGTTTACTCTGAGTGCCTGGTGCATCTAATCCCAGAATGATTCGGTCTCTTAGGGCTTCTTCTAAGTCGGTAAACTCGTATAGGCCTCCCAGATTCCGGAGATCCGCGATGAAATCAGCAACACTTTCACCCTTCCGCTGACTTCTTGGATAAAATTCATGCCTTCTCACGAGCGTTGGCACGGTCGGGGCATAGTGAGCCCTCAACAGTGGTTTGAGGATGTCCCAATCCATAGACTTTACTTCTGCCAGTTTTGCTAGTGCCTTGGCCATCTTGAATACGGTTGGCCCGCAATGAGTTAGGAATACCACTCGTTTCTTTCCGGTAGTGGCATCCTTCAAATTGTTGGTTTCCAGAAACATCTGGAAGCGATCCATATATGAGTCCCAGTCTTCTTGTGCTGGGTTGAATGGAGTGGGTGGTATGACGCTGCTGGACATGGTTCTGCCATTGGTGCGTTCAGCCACGTGCTTGGTTATGGTTCTTCGTTGTTCAGTAAGCTCTGACGTCTCCACATCCCACCCTCATCGCCAGTGTTAAGTTCTGTGCATGGGTGCAAGGATGGAGACGAGCCAGTGAAACAGTGAACTTCAAACTCTTTATTTACATGTGAAACAGCTCAGCTCAATGGCCACGATGGGCCCCTTTATATAGGCAACTTGTTAAGTGTGGAGCATGGGTGCAAATAATGGAGATGAGCCAGTGAAAACAGTGAACTTCAAACTCTTTATTTACATGGTGTGACAGCTCAACTCGATGGCTGCTATAGCCTTCCTTATATAGGCAACTTATTAACTATTCAACCAATAGCAACCTGGGAGCGCTAGCTCCGTTAACCAATGAGAATGGCCTGTTAATGGCCAATCAGATTCTCCTGAACGGACCAATCTGATCTTGCCATTTAACAACCAATCAGAAGTGCAGGGCCAGAATCCTGCACATGACTTCAAGCTCAAGATAACTTTATTTAACATTTATTCATTCACAACACCGCTTCCCCCCAGGTTCCGCTTACGGGGTGCGGTTACGTAGTCCTTGAGGTACACGGTTGTTTTGTTAATCTTTTTGATTTTCGCTGTGCACCTGGTATTTGGCTGCACTCTTGTTGAGGTAGGGTGTTGTTTGGCGAAAGGGGTGCCTCTGATTCAGAGTTCCCGTTTTCGTCACCAAAATCTTCAGCGTCACCCTGAGGTGAACTCACTCCCATCCCTGGTTCCAGTTCTCGCGTTTCTGTTCCGCTATCGTTTCCTTCAATAAGGTTTTCCGCTAGTTGAAAATCGTCTTCCTCTGTATCTCCCCCCCCTCAGTTTGGTTATTAGGGAGCTTGGAATTGCCTGACTGCAGCCTTGATTGTAGTTGATCGATATGGCGCTTCCAAAGTCTTTTGTCAGGGCATTGTACAAGGTATGATCTTGGGCCGGTTACACGGACTACAGTCACTTCTACCCACAGCGGATCACCCGATAAGTTTTTAGCGAACACCAAATCGCCTACCTGGAAGGTACGGCATCGGCCACTGGATCCGAATGGTTTCTCTGGTTCGTACGCTGGGTGTAATCGGTCGAGGTGGGAGCGGAGCTTTCGTCCCATTAACAGCTCGGCGGGAGTTTTGTTGGTGATGCTGTGAGGCGTGATATGCTGTAAAAAGAGGATTCGGTTTATCTTCTCTTTGATGTTGTCATAGTCCACTTTCTGTAGTGTTTTCTTGACGAATTGTACCATGCGCTCGGCCCTACCGTTGGCTGCAGGGTCCACAGGCGAAGTGAGCGCATGTCGGATACCATGATCAGCCAGGTACTGCTCAAAGGACAGCACAGTAAATTGGGGCCCATTGTCAGATACCAGAACGTCTGGTAATCCGTGGGTTGCAAACAGTCTTTCTAGTTTTTTGATGGCCGCTTCGGTGGTCGTGTTTCTCATTCGGTGGATTTTGAGCCAGTTTGAGTAGGTGTCTACGGTTAGCAAGAAGGTGTGGCCTTTGGTCGGTCCAGCAAAATCTAGATGGATACGGGACCAGGGTTCCCGCGGTGTCTCCCATTTGGTTGGGATTGCCTTTGGTGGGGCGTTGCTTACTTCTTGGCATCTATGACAAGTTTTGACCCATGACTCAATTTGTCTGTCAATGCCTGGCCACCATGCGTAGCTTTGTGCGAGGACCTTCATGCGCACGATGCCAGGGTGGCCATCGTGCAAGGTTCTTAGTAGTGCTGGTTGGAGTCGTTCTGGGATAATGACTTTATCGCCCCAGATGATACAGCCCTTTTGAAAAAACAACTCTGTTTGTCGACTTTTGAATGGTGTGAAGTCATCTGATACTTGGTCCAATGGCCATCCGCGTCCAACCCATGTGAGGACTCGTGCCAAGGTGGGGTCATGTTTTGTTTCTCTCGCGATATCACGGGCAGTTAATGGCAGCATACGAAGTGTCTCAATCTGCAACATTGTCATTGTTGGCGCGGGGTCATTGATAGTCTCTGGAAGCGGTGCACGGCTCAATGTGTCGGCGTGGGGAATAGCTTTTCCGGGGCGGTATTGCAGCTGAGAATTATAAGCAGCCAAGAATTCTGACCAACGAGTCATCCTGGGAGATAATATATGGGGGGTTGGCTTATCCCCAGCTATTATTCCCAGCAAAGGTTTGTGGTCACCCACTATAGTAAAAGCCCGGCCGTACACGTACTCATGAAATCTTTTGACAGCTGATACAATTGCAAGGGCTTCTTTTTCAATCTGGCTATAATTTCGCTCAGTTTTCGAGAGTGTCTTTGAAAAATAGGCAACAGGGGCTTCGCTACCATTAGGCAATACGTGGCTCAAAATAGCGCCCACTCTGAAAGGCAATGCGTCACACATGATATTTAACGGTAAGGTTTCATTGTACTGCATTAGTACAGCGTCAGAAGTCAGTAGCTTTTTTACATTACGGAACGCCTGCTCTTCTCTATGACCCCATACCCAATTTGCTTTTTTGTCCAGTAGGCGATGTAAAGGTTCAGCGACAGTCGCCTTGTGCGGCAAGAATAAGTTATAAAAATTGATGAGGCCTAGAAATGCCTGGAGGCCGGCCTTATTCCGGGGTCTGGGAGCGTTTTTTATTGCTCTCAATTTGCTATCTGTAGGATGAATACCCTGACTGTCAATTAAGTACCCTAAAAATTCGACACGATCTGTACACAGCTTACACTTATTTTTCTTCACCTTAAGGCCTGCGTCTTGGAATTTTTGGAGAACCAGTCTTAGACGATCCCGTAAAATTTTTGGAGTGGGGGCAGCAATTAACACATTGTCAAAGTAGGGGACAACACCTTTAATCCCTTGTAAGAGTCTTTCCATTAGGCTCTGAAAGATCCCTGGGGCTACACTCACTCCGAATTGGAGCCGCGTACATTTAAAGGCACCTCGGTGCATTACGATTGTCTGTGCCTGTGCCGTTTTTTCATCAACCGGCAATTGCTGATAAGCCTGAGCTAAGTCTAGTTTAGCGAAGACTTTTCCGCCCCCCAGGGAATGGAGGAGGTGTTGCACCACCGGCACTAGATATGGGTTTTGCTGCAGGGCGTGGTTCAGGGTGGCTCGGTAGTCCCCACAAATTCTAATTGAGCCATCCGGCTTAATTGGTGTCACAATTGGGGTCTCCCTGGGAGAGTGATCTTTAACACTCCCTGGGCTATCAACTTATCAAGCTGTTCGTCGATTTTCGGCTTTAGTGTGAACGGAACTCGACAAGGCTTAAGGCGGATGGGAGCTATTTTTGGATTAAGGCTAAAGGATATCGGGGTCCCCTTGTACTCGCCTAGCTTTTCCGCGAAGATGTCCCTGAATTCATGAGCGTGGTCCTCCTCCCAGTCACTGCCGCCGATTCGGTTAATGCCTGCCACTTCAATGCCGAGTGGTGTGAACCATTGGAGGCCTAACAGGTTAGGCTGATCCTTTTCGATCACAGTCAGGGGTAAGTACGCTGTGCGTTTTTTGAACGAAACCCAGACTCGACTGGATCCCATGACTGAAATCCGGTTCCCCTGATAATCTTTAAGTACGAGTCTTTGGAATTGAAGTTCTTGGCGCTGGATAGTAGGGATGAGTTGCTTGAGGGTCTTCCAGGAAACCATCGAAAAGGACGATCCAAGTCAACTTCCATTTGGCAAGGCTGATTTTCGATGGCCACTTTAATTCAGATTTTCTTGGCATCCAATGAAGAGGCGTGACAGATAGTGATAGTTTGCTGAGCCTCTTCTCGCCTTGTTAAGCGATTCATGGGTCGGTTTCTGTAGGAGTGGTTTGCTGGTTCTCGCCTTACAGGATGGTTTCCTATCGATTGGCGATAGTTGGCCCCCTTCGAGGTCTGGCTGGGTCCAAGGAGACTTCTGCAGACCAGTCCGATATGGCCTCATTTCCCGCACTCATGGCAGAGCGCGTCACGGAATTTGCAATCGGACCAGTAATGGTTGGCCCCGCAGCCAGCGCATGGTTGCTGGGACTTCGGGTAATGGTCCCGATCGCACTGCAGCCAGTGGACCTCTTCTTCGTCGCTGTCTGACGACGAAGAAAGGTCCTCATGGTGGGCTGTCGGAAGCTGTCCTTCTGACTTAGGTGAAAGTTCGCAGGCTGGTTGGTGTGTCAGAGTGTGGTTTCGGCGCAGTTGGGCAGCCGACTTCTTGGTTGCTTCCGCTGCCGTAGCATCAGCGATGGCATCGGCAAGGCTAATGTTGCCCTTTGCCATTATCTTGCTCTGCACATTTAGCGCATCTAATCCCAGAACTACTCGGTCTCTCAAAGCCTCTTCCAGGTCGGCAAAATCACAGAGGCCTCCCAAGTTTCGGAGGTCCGCAATGAAATTGGCAATGCTCTCTCCTTTTTGCTGGTTTCTTTGGTAGAACTCGTGCCGTCTTACGAGCATTGGTACACTTGGTATATAGTGGGCCCTTAGTAGAGGTTCGAGGATGTCCCAGTCCATAGCCTTCACTTCAGCCGGTTTTGCTAGTGCCTTGGCCATCTTGAATACGGTCGGCCCGCAATGCATTAGGAATACCGCCCGTTTCTTCCCGGTTGTGGCATCCTTCAGATTATTGGTTTCCAAGAACATTTGGAAACGATCCATGTAGGACTCCCAGTCTTCTTGCGCTGGGTCGAACGGAGCGGGTGGTACTACACTGCCGGACATGGTTCCGCCGTTGTGCGTTTCAGCCACGTGCTCGGTTGTCTTCGTCGTTGTTTTAGTCAGCTCTGACGTCTCCACATCCCACCTTCGTCGCCAGTGTTAAGTGTGGAGCATGGGTGCGAATAATGGAGACGAGCTGGTGAAAACAGTGAACTTCAAACTCTTTATTTACATGGCGTGACAGCTCAACTCGATGGCTGCTATAGCCTTCCTTATATAGGCAACTTATTAACTATTCAACCAATAGCAACCTGGGAGTGCTAGCTCCATTAACCAATGAGAACGGCCTGTTAATGGCCAATCAGATTCTCCTGAACGGACCAATCTGATCTTGCCATTTAACAGCCAATCAGAAGTGCAGGGCCAGAACCCTGCACTTGACTTCAAGCTTAAGATACTTTATTTAACATTTATTCATTCACAACACAACTCTTAACTTATTTAACCAATGAAAACACAGGGAGCACTAGCTCCATTAACCAATGGGAGAGGCTCGTTAATAGCCAATCAGATTCTCCTGAACGGACCAATCCGATGTTGCTATTATCAGCCAATCAGAAGTGCAGGGCCAGAACCCTGCACTTTGCTTCAAGCTCTTAATAATCTTCTGGGGTTACTGTTTAATCAAAGAGGTCCAATTACCTTGTATCTTTCTTTGAGATTCTAGGCAATCTCCTCCTTTTTCCACTTCTGCTCCAATTTTTTTTCCTCTCCCTTTCCACTTGCAACATCAATTTTTAAATGATCAGAAATCCATACCTCGATTAAGGGTTTTCCAATTTCTTAAATTTTTAAGTCTAATGTCCAAGAACTCTTTTGTCCCTTAACTTCAACTTTCAGAATAATTCACCTTCAGTGCCCAAACAAATTTCAAATCTTCATCTGCTGTTTCCATGGGGTGGGTGAGTGAAGGAAAAAAAAGTTCCCTTTAACAGCTTCTCCGCCGCTTTCGATCTTCTTAGGGATACAATGTATCCTCCAGCAATTCCAACGAATTTAAAAGATGTTGATTGACCCGGCTCAGCCAGCACTTTCACTTTTCTTGCTTCCTCCAGCACAATCTTACCCGGTTGCTGGCTTCTTCGTAGCGGCCATTGCTGACCGCCGCTCCACTACCTTGGGAAAAAGGGGGTTTTCTGGACAAGGAGGGGGTCTGCGGCACCCCCAACCCCCTGTCCGGCTCCCCTCTCTCTTCGGCTGTCCCTACAGGGCAGCCATATCCCCCCGATCCATTTGGATCGGGGGTACCTCGGCGGCAAGCGCAGCAGGAATAGCGAATGGTCGCGAATTCCTGCTGCCACCGAAGCCACGCGGAACCGGAACCAATGCCATCGCCAAACTATTCCAATCCATACTGGAATTTTTGAAGTTGGTTTTATAGAGCAACCAGAAATACAGGAAACAAGCAGTTTAGGCAGCAATGCAGAACTGCCTTCGGTTTAAAACTTCAGCAAATTCATGTCTGCCTTTTATTTACCCTCTGGCTGTGGTTCACTCTGTCTTGTTTGCTTTGATATATTTTTATTAACAAGGATTAGGTTACTTGGCATTATGTGCTCAGTTTAAACTTGTAAGAGGACCCAATCAGGTTGGTTTCCTTTTTGAATTGTATTTACACATAGGGAACATTTCGCCCTCCCTGGTCCTTTCCTTGCCATTTCTTCTCCCCCAAAGACAATTATTAAATTAATCACCAACTTCTATTTAAATAGATTTGGAAATTCCTACCCAGATGGGCATTTATGGTCATGTTGTTTAATTAAAGCCCACTTTGGAGAGGGAAGGTGAGAAATGCAGCAACGGTTGATGGCTGTTTAAATCCTTGCAAGAATTTGCCAGCAAATCACTAGTGTTTTGCAGGTTAGGTTACTGTGCATTGGCTTTGTGAGAGATACGTAAAGGAATTTTGTTGTTGTTGTTCTGGGAAATTCATTGTTTGATTGAAACAAAAGACCACAATTTTCACATTTTCCAGTACGGTGACTTGACTCCTCCTTTTGTCTCTCAATCAGCATGGACCTTTCATTAAGTAAAAGAATACCTGGGAATATTAGTTAGAACACCTCGGATAACAAACAGCAAGCACTATAATTGAAGGTCTTGAGAACAAGTGTTTAATTTCTCAGATTTATCATAGTACTGTACACATAGGAACATATGCAGTAACCTCTTAATTTCCTGGACAACAGGAAAATTCCTGTATCAGGACAACAGGAAAATTCCTTATCATTGTTGGTTATGATACCGTAATATTGTATTGTTATTATCCAACCTTACAGCATCATTTTTGTCCTTCTCATTACAGGGAATCACAGATGTTCAAGCAGGTGCTAATTGACACATGTTCATCTCTAGTCTTAGTACCCTTTACCAGAGACAGTGTAAAAATAAAGGTTTCTCTGTCCAGTTGTGTCCGACTCTAGGGCACAGTGCTTATCTCTGTTTCTTAGTTGAAGGAGATAGTGTTGTCCAGAGACACTTTCTGTTGTCATAGGTCCAGCATGGATACAAGCCAAAGGCACATGGAATGCTACTACCTTTCCCCCAAAGCAGGAATCCTAGACTCTAGGCTATTCAAGGGAAGACTATAGCACCTAGTCCAGTGGAAGGGATACCCCCTGTCAGAGTAAAAAGTAGGGACATGAAGGCAGATAGACTAGTTAACAAATTCCATGAGGAAAATCCTCAAAAACCGAAGAAAGATTCGAGGGAGAAGGGGGATTAGCCAACCCACCGAGTTTTCACCCTGCACCCATCCTCTTGTTTTCCAGGTGGGCCTCACTTTGTAAAGGGGAGCCGCCTGTCAACCTGGAAAACAACTTCAGCTGAAGCCATTCTTTTGAACTGCAGGAGGGCAGGAGCTGGAGCAAGAACAGGAGCTCACCTCGTTGTATGGCGCTCGGGTCTCGAACTGGTCTGTCAGCTTTAACTGCTGATCCATCGTGCCCCCCCCCCAGAGACCATGTAAATTATGATAATTCCTTCTTTTGAGCTTTGACTCTTTTCCCTGCTAGCCCAGCCTCTTCTGCACACATCACCATCCCTGCCACCACTTAAAGAGGAAAAAAAGAGAAAATTTGAAAGCAGCCTTACCTGCTCAGCCTGCCCCATTTTGTTGATGTTACCAAGGAGGAAGTAACACGTTTGACAGAAGCCTGGCCAAGCAGATCCTTTACATAGCTGTGAATACAAGCTGACAACTAAATCAAGCAGAAGGGCACCATAATTGCAGTGAATGCATTCTTTTATTTGTTAATTCATATATACAATATTATTATAACAATATTATTATAATATTGTTTAAAATGCTGCAGAAGAGACATGGCCTGTCAGTTCTGGCAGAGCTCAAGAGACAGAGCTCAAGAGACAGAGTATTACTTCTTGTTAGTTGTGAAGTCGTGTCCGACCCATCGTGACCCCATGGACAATGTTCCTCCAGGTCTTCCTGTCCTATACCAACTTCTAGAGTCCATTGAAATGCACACCGACTGCTTCAGGGACTCCATCCAGCCACCACATTCTCTGTCATCCCTTTCTTCTTTTGCCCTCAACCATTCCCAGCATTAAGCTCTTCTCCAGGGATTCCTTCCTTCTCATGAGTTGGCCAAAGTATTACTACTGCTTTATAAAACCTTAGTAAGACCTGGAATACTGCATTGAGTTTTGGTCACCACATTACAAAAAAGATGCTGAGACTTTGGAACAAGTGCAGAAAAGAGCAACTAAGATGATTAAAGGACTGGAGACAAAAATATATGAAGAACAGTTGCAAGAACTGGGTATGGCTAGTCTAGAGAAAAGAAGGAGTAGACAGGGACGTGAGAGCAGTAGTCCAGTATTTGAGGGGCTGCCACAAAGAAGAAGGAGGTCAACTTATTTTACAAAGCACCTGAAGGCAGGACAAGAAACAATGGATGGAAACTAATCAAGCAGAGAAGCAACCTGGAATTCAGGAGAAACTTCCGAACAGTGAGGACAATTAACCAGTGGAACAGCTTCCCTTCAGAAATTGTGAATGCTTCATTGCTGGAGGTTTTTTAGAAGAGACTGGAAAGCCACTTGTCTGAAATGGTATTGGGTCTCCTGTTGAGTAGTGAGTTGGACTAGAAGACTTCCAAGGTGCCTTCCAGCTCTATTCTGAATTTGATTCTGTTACTGTAGAATTGCTTACTATAGAATTGAAGCAATGTGTGAGATAATCAACTTTGGTCAAAAATATTGAGAATATGGGGAAAGAGGCACCCAAAAGTACACATATAGACTGGGTGAAACCAGGCTCAATAGCAGTAACTGTGAGAGGGATCTTGGAGTCTTAGTGGACAACCAGCTAAATATGAGCCAGCAGTGTGCAGCAACAGCCAAAAAAGCCAATGCAATCCAAAATTGTATTAACAGAGGGATACAGTTGAGATCAAGTGAGGTACTAATACTACTCTATAAAGCCTTAGTAAGACCACACCTAGAGTACTGCATCCAGTTTCGGTCACCACATTATAAAAAAGATGTTGAGTTTTTATAAAAAGTACAGAGAAGAACAACCAGGATGATTAGGGGACTTGTAAAACATACAACGAACGGTTGCAAGAACTCGGCTTGGCTAGTCTAGTAAAGAGAAGGACCAGGGGAGACATGATAGCGGTCTTCCAATATTTGAGGGGCTGCCACAGGGAGGAAGGGGTCAAGCTATTTTCTAAAGCATCTGTAGGCCAGAAAAGGCATAATGGATGGAAACTGAAGATTTAACCTGGAAATAAGGATAAACTTTCTGACAGTGAGAACAATCAACCAATGGAACAGCTTGCCCTCGGAAGTTGTGAGAGTGTCATCACTTGAGACCTTCAAGAAGAGATTGGACTGCCATTTGTCAGAAATGGTGTAGGGTCTCCCGCTTGGGCGGGGGGTTGGACTAGATGACCTACAAGGTCCCTTCCAATTCTGATTCTCTGTTATCTGCACCCCATTTTGAGTCCAGCTCTACCTATCTGAGATCCTAGTTCCATCCATGCAATTCTTGATCATGCTTGGGTCTTGTCCTTCATTGACCATAATATTTTGGTTTAACTAAGACAAGCCTTGAAGTTCATCCAGAACTTTCAGTGGAGGTAAACTGGAGCTGCAAGGAAGTTCGCCAGTGAAATGATTCTAGCCTTGGTAACCAATTGCCTTCTGAGAAAAAGCTCAGGTTTCTAGTTTTACGTTGTAAGACCTGAAAAGATTCTCAGCCTAACTAATGGTGTGGACATCAATTTTAATATGCTTTGACTTATTTCTTGAGCATTAAAATGGGGAGTTAAGGTCTCCTTAAAGAAGGTTTCTTTGGGGCCTCTGGGTGCCTGCTAATTGGCAGTATAAATATCCCCAGATTTTCAAAAGTGGGTTAAATTCAGTGTGTAGGGAAAAGACAGCAAAAGGTACAGTGAGGTGGATCTGAAAATAAGTCAGATTCAGCTTGAGGCTCCGCAGAAAATAATTTCATTAAAAAAAAAAACGATCTACCAATGTAGCCTCAAAGGTTATTTTTCAAGAGGCAACTGGACTTTCTTGTTTTGCTTTGAAGACGTTTCACTTCTCATCCAAGAAGATTCTTCAGCTCTGACAGGAGAGTGAGGAATGGAAGGATTTATACTCCTTGCAGACAGCTGGTCATTTGCATCCTTTCAGAGGGTCGCTGAGGCCGCTTGGAAGTTTATCTGTGTCCTCAGGGTCCCCTGAGTAGTGCAAATAGGTGTGGAGCCTTCTTGGAACTGCTGAAAGGATGATAAACGAAACGTCTTCAAAGAAAAACCAGAACGTCCATTTGCCTCTTGAAAAAGCACCTTTGGGATAACTTTGGGATTCCCAGATGACTGAGAATCTCCATAGACCTTCCATAATGTAACCCTATGGAAAAGGGGGCAGAGTAGCTAGCTATTCAAAATGTTGTTGACGCCTCCATTCTAAGCCTTTCCGTCTTCCTTCCCAGTCACATGACTCAGAACAGAGCTCTCATTAAGAAGCCAGAAAACTAATTTCACAGTCCCGCTCTGTGTGCATCCCCTATCTTGATTTCTTCTTTCTTTCTTTTTTGTTTTCTTGTTGCATTTGGGCTAATTTAACATCACGGGCCCTCTTCAATCACAGCAATTGATGGCAGACTGTATCCATTGAAATTCAAATCCTTGGAATGGGAGTTGAGAAAGGATGAATGGTCTCGGGCTGATTAATTATTCTCTCTCTTTTTAAAGGTTCTTGCAGCAATATTGCTCCTTGTTGCTCAAAGCTCAAGCTAACACAGCAGTGAGATTCAACGGAATTAACATATTTTTGATATCTCTCTCTCTTTTTTTTTTTTTAACTTCCCAGCAACTCAATGGAGTGATGTGGGCTGGAAACTGGATAAACAAAATGGCAGCAGAAAAAAAAAACGATGAAGACTCAGGAGTTACACCTTGAGGTAAAAAGGGGTGGGCTATATATTTTATAAACAAACCAATAAAAATAAGACTAGAGACCTACTACCTCTTGGTTTTTGGGGGCTAATTTTCACCACGCTGATCCAACAAGAATATTTTTGTGCTGATCTCTGTTTTGGATTGTCTTCACTAATAGAAATAAAAGTATGTTTTGTCCAGCTACTTCAGGCCAGAGGCAGGTTTATCAAAAGGGGAGAAATGGTTGCAATCGCACGAAACACAACCCTCTTCCTTAATTAGCCCATTTTCTGGATACAATAGTCCTCGACTTAACAACCATTCATCTAGTGACCATTCAAAGTTACAATGGCGCTGAAAAACAGTGACTTTACAACAGGTACAGGAATTCTTCAACTTAGGACCACAGTTGAGCCCAAAGCTTCTGTTGTTAAATGAGACATTTGTTAAGTGAGTTTTGCCCCATTTTGCAACCTTTCTTGCTGCAGTTGTAAAGTGAATCGCTGCAGTTGTTAAATTAGTAACGCGATTGTGAAGTGATTCCGGCTTCCCCATTGACTTTGCTTGTCAGAAGGTGGTGTAGGAAGTTAGCACCCACCCCTCTCCTAGGAAAATGAAATATTTTAGGATATACTAAAAAGGCAGAATATTTTCTCTAAAAAGTAGAAGTAGAAACTCAGAGGAAGAAACTCAACCCCCCACCTTTGCTAATGGGTGAGCCATTAAGGCCTGGGCCAGAGTATTCTACATAACAAAGACCTCTACCCATGTCACCACCTTGACTGGGAAAATTGCATTAATCAGCACTCAGGTGAAGCCATGTGGTTCAGACAAAGCCTACAAAGTTAGTTAAGACACCCGCCCCTGGGAGTCTGACAGCCAATGGGATACATTTCTTGCACAGGAACAGGAAACACTAAGGTGGGGCCCAACAGAAGGTATATAAGGGATTCTCACCATCTCAGCCCTCCCTTCTTTTCCTTCACCCAACATCTTGAAGCATGTGATCGTCCTTTTCACTTTGGCATGTGATCCTGTCCACCATTAAACCATTTTTCCAAACAGCCTCCATGTTTCCAGTGTCTTTTTCCCCACTTGGAACTGAACCCGGAAGGATCATTCTTCCAACAGTCTCAAAAGGAGATCATGTGACCCTGGGACACAGCGACCATCGTAAATATGAACCAGTTGCCAAGCATCCGAATTTTGATCTCGCAACCATGGGGATGCTGGAATGGTCGTAAGTGTGGAAAACGGCTTTTTCTGGGTCGTTGTAACTTTGAATAGTCACTAAAAGGACTGTTGTATGTCGAGTTTTGCACTGTCACTGCATTCTGATGGACATATGATCAAAATTCTGGCGTGTGGCAACTTGCAGGTATTTAGGATGATTGCAACGTCTCAAGTTCATGTCATTGTCATGTGCAACCTTCCTAGCAAGCAGAAGTCAACAGGGGAAGCTGGATTTGTTTAAGAACTGCATGATTCACTTCACAACTTCTGTGATTTGCTTAACAACATAAAATTGGATGTGACTAATTTAACAATGGTTAAATTCTGGTCCCAACTCCGGTCGTAAGCTGAGTACTTACCTGTGCTACGAAAGAGATTGAGCTACAAAATTAATTAAAGGATTAGGTTCTCATGGCACGCTAACACCAAGCCAAGATTTAAAACTAAGCTTAGCATAATGTGTGCATGTAATCACGGGTTTTTTAATTGTCCTGACTATCTGTACTACACGAACCCAATGTTAATTAGCATATCCCTCTCTAATAATAGCTCTGCAGACTGTTTATGCAGGTATTTTGTTAACACGCAGACATGTCTGCAGGGTGAGGTCAAAATTATCAAGATGGCAGCTGTGTTGCTACACTCAAAACTCCACCCACGTTTTATGTGCTAACTGGTACTGTACCCTTTCTTCAAAGTCTCCTTTAGAAGATTCAGAAAATTGGAAAATTGGAGTTGGAAGGGACCTTGGAGGTCTTCTAGTCCACCCCCCCCCCCCCCCGCTCAGGCAGGAAACCCTATCCTATTTCAGACAAATGATTGTCTGATCTCTTCTTAAAAATTCATTGTCATATTAGACCTGGGTCTAGAATCTGTGGATGGCAATGACAAGGTCGTCATTTCTTCCTTCATCTGCAGTTAAGGAAATGCAAACTGGATAAATGAGATACTGCTAACATGAAGTTTATTTGATACCCCCAAAATTTTCTTCTGCAGACTGCAGTTTATCTGAAATTGCAGACATACTAAGGAAGGGGTGTCAAACTCAACTTCATTGAGGGCTGCTGTTAGGGATAACATTGTTTACCCTAACTGGTTTAGGTAAAATAATAAATATGTTATCATGGTTTATAAGTTAAAGTGTCTGCAACTTTAAATATAGGATTGTAATTAAGGGAGTGGTTGTAAAAGCACCATAAAAGAAGCAAGGTACTGCAGCTTGCTCTCTCTGGCTTGATGATCCCTAATTACTGGATGAAGACTGCGTTTTTCCTTACTCGAATGGGAGAGAGAAAGGACTGATTTGTAAGTGAACTGACATAGGATATTCTACACGGACTTTGCTAATTGAATATCCTTGAATGGACTGACTAAAGTGATACATGACTAAAGGACTGTTATTTTGACTATGCTATAAACTCTAAATGGAATAAACTATATTTTGATAGCACAAGCGTATCTGTTATTTTTACTGTATGTTAACAAACATACAAACTTATCTCACTCATTTATCTGTGTGCCTATCTGACTAACGCTGCACATTCTGTTTAGCTTGTCTCCTTAACCCTGGGTGGGGAACCCAGGCTTAACACTGGTTATGGGCCCAGGCTTAACAGCTGCATCAGGGTTGCGTTTGACCTTGGGGGGGGTGTCAAGGTGGACGTGGCCAGCTGGATGTCACTTGTATCTGAGGCACCTGTGGTGGCCTGGGCAGACATCCAGATCTGGCCTGCAGACCTCGAATCTGACACCCCTGCATTAAGGGATATTTTTCCCTCTTAAGCCGTTATAGTTACTAAGATGCAGTTCCTTTTTACACAGGTTTTGGCATCACCTTTACACCTTGTCCAAAATGTGTTTGAATTCCAAAAAATGTTGACAGGGTAGAAGAATAAGTGGCAGGTAAGAATAAAAGTCTATGGAGATTCTCAGTCACCTAGTTAAGGGATGCTGAGAGGGTTGAGAGGAAAAGCATGAAGTGGATTTATGGCTTTCCTTGATGCCTTTCACTACAATCAAATTATCGCATGATGTCCAGTTTGAAAATCAGCAGACTGATCAAGCAGCCATGAAGATAATCCTCATTGGCTGAGTTGGGAATGCTTTCCCTTTATCATTCAAACAATAGCTTTGAAAGACAGGTGAGGAATCTAATCAGGCCAGAGGTGGGTCTTCAGCAGGTTCTGATCAGTTCTGGAGAACCGGTAGCGGAAATTTTGAGGAGTTCAGAGAACCGGAAAATCCCACCTCTGACTGGAGATTTTACAGTATCCTTCCCCTGCCAGGCCTACCATGCCACGCCCACAGAACCAATAGTAAAAAAAATGTGAATCCCACTACTGAACCAGGCTATTTTTTTCCCTTGTATAAAAGGGAATAAAATATTATTAATGCTGCAATTTTCCTCCAACAACAAGAAATCAAACTGGAGAGCCAGTTTGGGCTATAGGTTAAGACATCCGGCTAGAAAGCAAGAGAACATGAGTTCAAATCCGTTTTAGCCATGAAAGCTGTTGTGTATGCAATATAATTAATAAAGTGTGAGCTTGGAGTAAGTGCAGGGTTCTGGCCCTGCACTTCTGATTGGCTGTTAAGTGGCCAGACCGGATTGGCCCGTTCCGGGGAATCCGATTGGCCCTTAACAGAGAGTTCTTATTGGTTATAAAAGCTAGCGTTCCTAGCTTGTTATTGGTTAAACGTTACAAGGTTTGCCTATATAAGGCGGGTTTTACTGATGTTAAATGAGCAAGTCACGATGTAAATAAAGAGCTGAAGTTCACCGTTGAGAAACTTGTCTCCATTCTTTCTCGCCCATGCTCAAACTTAACAAAAGCCAACTGGGGGGACTTTGGGCCAGTCTCTCTCTTTCAACCCAACCCACCTCACAGGGTTGTGAGGCAAATAAATAAATGACCACATACCACCAGTTGTGGAATTCAATTTTTTTTTTACTACAGGTTCTGTGGGCGTGGCTTGGTGGGAGTGGCAGGGGAAGGATACTGTAAAATCCCCATTCTCTCCCCACCCCACTAACCTGCTTTCCAGCTCTGTTCTCCTGTGCAGGGCAACTAAAGAAGACCCAGCCGATCAGGTGGGACTTGGGAGGAAGAGAATAGGTGAGGCGGGGCCAGTCAGAGGTGGGATTTGCCAGTTCTCCAAATTATTCAAAATTTCCGCTACTGGTTCTTCAGAACTGATCAGAACCTGCTGAATACCACATCTGCATACCACTATCCGCAAGCACCAGATTCCTTGTCTCACCGGGAGCTGAATCACAGTTAGAACTATCAGATATTCTAGGCTCACTTTTAGTTTCTTGAGTATTGAATGCCTAACAATTTACACCTTGCAATTTGACTGGTTCTCCTCCCAACCTCATTTCCCCAGGATGTTTTCCTTCAGATGCCGACCGAGCAAAAGCAAACTCAATAATTATATTGCACAGCCAGCAAGGAGTCAATATTATTTTTCCCCCTCTTCCTTGCCAGGAGGGTTACAACACATTTACACCATAGGGAAGGTTTTTCTCTTTGCACCTCCAAACTGTAATGCAAACTCTTCTTTTATTCATAACAGCTCCGTCTCCAGCTGAGATAGGCACTTTCCTATTACCCTAGATGACAGATTTCTGTGTTCTTTCCAAGCACAGGGGGTTTAATAAACATATCTGGCAATCTCTTGGTAGCTGGAGGGCTTGGGATGACACCGTGTGTGCAAACAATATGCTCTGACTGCTAGGGAAACAAGTTTATTCAATTATTCAATTAATAGATTACAGTCAAGATTTCTGTTATCCTACAAGGAAAGATGGCAGAAGAACGTAGAGAATTAGGGTAGGTCAAGGGATTAGTATAGCAGGCAGTGTGGGGAGCCAAGTGAGACAAGAACAGAGGCATCCTTCCCTGAAGGAGGTTATTTGTAAGGAAAGACATTAGATCAAAAGTTAACATGCCTCAAGAATCAGATGTATTGTTTGTAGAGTCATTTTCGAACATGTCAAATATGGCCAATGTCAGGGTGTCAAGTAACACCCTCAACAGAATCAAAACTCTGAGGCGGGTTTCTTGCTCAAAGCATAAATTTATTGGAGATGTCATATTGGCACATCTGGGGAAACCCTGATTCTGAAATCGCATGGTTTTCCCCACCCAAAGTAAAACCCCAAGTTCCTTCCTCTGCATCCACATCGGCATCACATGGTCCAATCAAATCATCATCCCAACTTCAGCCAACTTCTATCATGCCTTCCCAGGTGCAGGCTAGACGTCTTTGGCTCCCAAGGGAAAGAATCTTGTTTTGATTAAACATCCCACTCTGTCTTCACCTCCTCACTTCCCATTCCCACAGCTTGCTCAACCAACGCTGTGGCAGCCCTGTAGACATAAGATGGTTATAGGGCTGTTCTGACCAAGGCTTCCCGAGACCGTCATTAAGCACACGCTTAGTTAAAACAACACTTGTTTTATTTCAACGCTGGGAATTATGTTCATTCCCAACCTGTAATGAGTCCCAAACAGTCCCTCAAGATAATCACCCATCTTTCTTTCTTTCTTTTGAATTGCTGTGCACAACAAATGAACTATAAAAAGACAAAGTACAAAGTCCACCCAGAGCTTCAAGGATTAATCTGAACAGAACGAACAACTTTGCTTCCTACAAAGGTTTCGTTACCTTTGCCTGTCCTTTATACTTTACGGGAGGGGCAATCACCTCCAAGCCTTACTCCCAAATCGCCCCTTTTGTCTCAGCTGTTCTTGCCTCCTAGCAGCTCTGCGCACACACGCACTGGGAACAGGCTCCCCTTGTTCCTCTGCCTCGCTGCTGTCAGACTCCAGAGGCTCCGGAGTCAGCACATCACTCTCAGATGGTCCTGGCCCCATCTCTGCATTGGATGCAGGACCCTCATCCGAGTCCTGTCCAGACTCCCAGTCTGATTCCCTTTCTTCCCCACTATCTGATTCCGCTGCCGTCTGTACAGGCTGCCGGCGAACCACAACAAGGGCTGACCACCAATATGTTAGGTTCCCTAGGTAAAGGTAAAGGTTCTGTTTGCACATATGTGCTAGTTGTTTCCGGCTTTAGGGACGGTGCTCATCTCCGTTATAAAGCTGAAGAGCTAGCGCTGTCCAAAGACATCTCCATGGTCATGTGGCCGGCATGACTAAACACCCAAAGGTGCACAGAACTCTTGTTACTTTCTGACCAAAGTGGTCCCTATTTTTCTACTTGCATTTTTACATGCTTTCGAACTGCTAGGTTGGCAGAAGCTGGGACCAGTAATGGAAGCTCACTCCATTACGCACTTCTCTACATCTGGAGGACTCAAAATTTCTTTCAACCCTGCATTAATGGATACCCCAAAGTACCCCAAGGCAGGATAAGAAGCAAGGGATGGAAACTAATCGAGGAGAGGAGCAACCTAGAACTAAGGAGAAATTTCCTGATGGTTGAAACAATTAATCAGTGGAACGACTTGTCTCCAGAACTTAAGGCACTCCATCACTGGAGGTTTTCAAAGAGACCGGACAGCCATTTTTCTGGAATGGAATAGGGACTAGAAGACCTCCAAGGTCCCTTCCAACACTGTTAGGACAGCCATTTTTATGGAACGGAATAGAGTGTGTCCTGCCTGAGAAAAGGGTTGGACTAGAAAGCTCCCAAGGTCCTTTCCAACATTGTTATTCTGTTACTGTAATCATGGTAGCCAAGATTTCTAGAAGCTGCAATTTCAGCACATGTAGAAGACACCCCTTAGGAGAAGACTATCATAGAGGACAGTTGCATGGTTTCTGTTCACAACCAGGCACCACTTCATAGTAAATTACCTAGATCCAACCTTGGCAAGGTAGGAGAGAGGAGAAATTGCAACCTGTCTGGGAGGGACAATACCAGGTGTTATTGACCACTGAGTCGGCTGTGAGGACCATGGAGAAGGTTAGACACACTATTCCAGACTTCCATTATTAAAATTAATAATGTTGCCAATAAGTTGGATTTGCCAAGAGGATGGAGATTTCGGGAAATGAATAAACAGATGGGACGGAGTTTCAGTATCATGCCCTTGTTAGACTCTGAGGGAGAGGAGGAACAGCTGACAAGGAGTGGAGGTGTGGCTCCAGAGATTGTGGAGGAGGCTGGGGAAGGGCAGAGGCCAGTTGGGCAGTCAGAGAAGGAACTAGGGCCATCCCCTCTTCATCCTAGGACATGCAGGGAGGAACGGAGAAGGAAACAACTTGGCTTACGAGAGAGGAAGAGGCCATGATCCCCCTCATTGGTTGCAGCTGGGGAGAATAGTATATAAGAGAAATGGTTAAAACACAGCATTGCCAGAAGCAAAGCGTGTTTTATTTTGGGTTGAAGTTATCTTGGTTGGCGTCCTTCCAACAGATTGTGCCTTGTTATCTCCTTGAAGCTGGTAATTGCTTATCCTGGTCTGTTGTGGAAATCCCTTCAATGTAGTTTGTTTTAGTTTTTTTATTTCACCTCTATCTGCTCATTAGGTTCGGACTGTATTGATTTCTTTTGAAGACTATTTTTGAATAAGTTTTATCTCCAACTGAGAATTATTGAACGGTAGGGCCAAGTTGGAGGCATGAAAGGACATTTATTCACATTTTGGATTTTGTTATGTCTGCGTTACACTCTGGGTCATGACATTCATGAAGAAGCCAGGGCCCACCCAGAAATTAACCAATGAAGTTCAAGGAGGAGTAACCAGGGCCGGGGCTTTGAAACTGTATTTAACCATCATGCATTCTTATGGAAAGATGTCTTCCTTGGCTCCAACATATGAGCATGGAGGTCCCTTTTGCAAAAGCTTAATAAAGGTCTTTATTATTATTCAGCTGTCTCCTGGTAATTTCACACCTAAAGGTTTAACCCCTATGGGTTAATTTAACTCTTGTGGAATTGAAGTCCACAAATTCTAAAGTTACCATGGCTGGATCCAGATGTAGAACTGTTTTTAAATTATATATTGTGAACCTTAAATATCCATCCAGTTTAACGTGTTGGTCTTTTTTTCCTTTCTATGGAAAGTGTTTTCTGTTTTTTTAGATAGCCAGTGGCCGTGTATTTGTATTTGTATGTTCAAGGGAATGATCAGTCAGGAGTTGTCTGCTCTGTTTATTTTGAACAAGGAAAATTGCCTAAAAGATGGAGATAAAACTGCACAGAGTGCTTTCAGAATTGATGTACAAACCTCACAACTTCTCCCATTAAATCTACACAGCGGGCGGAAGAAATGGGCTTGCCTCAAGAAAGATAGAAAGACAAAGGTTAAAAAAAAAAAAAGAGTTGCTCAACAATTTGACTGAAATAAGGCAGCAACAATAAGCAAAGAGAACATTTATGTTATGCAGTACTTAATTTGGTAATCATTTGTTGATAATTATCCATTATGGAAAAAATTACTTGATCAGATCAGTTGGGTTGCTTTATATCAGAGGTGTCCAACCTCAGCAATGTTAGGATTGGTGGACTTCAATTCCCAGAATTCCCTAGTCAGCCATGCTGGCTGGTACATTCTATGAGTTGTTCTCAAGTCTTAAAGTTGCCAAAGTTGGATATCCCTGCTATATATTACTTCCTAGATGCAGAATCGAATCATTTTTCCTTCACAATACTGCAGAAATAAGGATCTTATATGTCATTTTATTTTGTACTTCACTTCGTTTCATTATTCCATTTTCTGAAGCCAAGTATAGATGATGCTAATACTAAATATATCCATTTTGGAAGCACTAAAGGGGATGCCCAGGTGGAGGACAACTTTCGCATCCTCCCCAAAGTTGCCAACTGATGTGATATCCATTTATTTACTTGCAATTGCCTGCTTTCGAATCACTGGGTTGATAACAGGTGGAGTGTGTGACAGGAGCTCACCCTGTCCCAAGGCAGCAAGGGGTGCCAAACACAAGGCTGCCAATCTTCAGCCAAGTATTCTAACTCGTGAGTCATTGCATACCTCAAAGATGTTGAGACTCTAGAAAAAGTGCAGAGAAGACCAACCAAGATGATTAGGGGACTGGAGACTAAGGCATATGAAGAACCATTACAGGAACTGGGCTTGACTAGTCTAGTGAAGAGAAGGACCAGGGGAGACATGATAGCAGTCTTCCAATATTTGAGGGGCTGCCACAGAGAGGAAGGGGGTCAAGCTATTTTCCAAAGCACCTGTAAGCCAGACAAGGAATAATGGATGGAAACTGAACAAGGAGAGATTTAACCTGGAAATAAGGAGAAACTTTCTGACAGTGAGAACTGTTAAGTTCTGTGCATGGGCACAAGGAACGGAGACGAGATGGTGAACAGTGAACTTCAACTCTTTATTAATCATTCTGAACAGAGCAAAAACCTAGGGCAGCAGCAGCCCTTTTATAGGCAAGCTGCTGATCTAGTAACCAATAAGAAATGTGGAGTGTTAGCCCCCTTAACCAATGAGAGTGGCTCATAAACAGCCAATCAGATTCTCCTGAATGGACCAATCCGATATCGCTATTATAGGCCAATCAGAAGTGCAGGACTAGAACCCTGCTATTTTCTAAAGGTTTTGATAAACTTTATTTAAGTGTTTTATTTGTTCATAACAAGAACAATCAACCAATGGAACTGCTTGCCCTCAGAAGTTGTGGGAGTGTCATCACTTGAGACCTTCAAGAAGAGATTGGACTGCCATTTGTCAAAAATGGTGTAGGGTCTCCCGCTTTGGCAGGGATTGGACTAGATGACCTATAAGGTACCTTCCAACTCTGATTATCTGTTATCTGTTACCTGTTACCTCTCACAACAGACACTACATTAATATCTAGAGCTGTCTAGCATTTTCAGTTCTTGCATTAGTTTCAGGATAAACCGGTCCCTGGAACAAGGACATTTATCTCACATTTTGGGAATTTGAATTGTATAAATATACTTGCAGTCCTCTTCCATCCATGTTTCATTGTGGCTGTTAAGCCTGGGTTCCCCAACCAGTATTAAGGAGACAAGCTAAACAGAATGTGCAGCGTTAGTCAGATAGGCATACAGATAAATGTGTGAGATAAGTTTGTATGTTTGTTAACATACAGTAAAAATAACAGATACGCTTGTGTTATCAAAAATATAGTTTATTCCACTTAGAGTTTTATAGCATAGTCAAAGTAACAGTCCATTAGTCATGTATCATTTTAGTCAGTCCATTCAAGGATATTCAATTAGCAAAGTCCGTGTAGAATATCCAATGTCAGTTCACTTACAAATCAGTCCTTTCTCTCTCCTGTTCCAGTAGGAGAAAAACGCAGTCTTCATCCAATAATTAGGGATCATCAAGCCAGAGAGAGCAAGCTGCCGTTGTCTTGCTTCTTTTATGGTGCTTTTACAACCACTCCCTTAATTACATTCTTACAGTTAAAGTTACAGACACTTTAACTAACAAGCCATGATAACATATTTATTATTTTATCTAAACCAGTTAGGGTAAACAATGTTATCCCTAACAGTGGCAACTGACTTAGTCATAAGGATGCAGTTAACAAGCAGTGCCAAGAAAGTTATTCTGTTAAAAGGTATTTTCAAAAGATCACGATAATATGCATAGAGCCAAAGATGAACCCAAGCAATTTGCAAAAATTAGTTGAGAGAAAGGCCATTGCAACCCAATTTTGGCTGTCAAGGAAACTTGCTGAAATCTTTCTGTTCAATCGTCAAATCATGATCTGTTTGATGAATTGTTCCTATTCATACTCCTAGGCACATATTAAAAGCAACCAATCACAAAGCTTTCTAGAAATATCATGGAAAATGGCCGGGGAGGAATCTGCAAAGCTGAATGACAAAGAAATTAAAGGAGGATCAGGAGATTGCAGAAAAGTTAAATCAATTTTTCTCAGTAACATTCCCTCCATAAGGCTACGGATAAGAAACAAACACATTTTGATTTTCAGAATTGATACTGAAAGACATCGTGATGACAAGAGAGGAAGTCAATATTTTATTCATAGGTAGGAAGGAAACCAGGGAAACTTTCAAAATCTTTAAATAGTTGAAATACAAAACTGTCAATATTCTAACAAAAATATGCAAAATATCCTAAATACTGACATCTCTATAAAGAGACTAGAAGCCAGAATGCTTTGAATCTGGTTAGCTTAGCATCAATTATAAGGCAAATTAGTCAAAAGGATTATCAGAGATTTTTTTTTAAAAAACCAGGTCTAAAGAACAAATCTTGTCAAAAGGCACATCCTTCTGCAAAGTCAAATCTCATTTCAGTAATCTTAAATTGTTTTTTTTTTTTTTTTTTACAATAGAAGCAATCACAGGGAAAGGAATAAGAGGCAAGAGAAGTTTGCTATGGCTTTTGTCAAAAGTTCTACTTGCAAAACTACTGAGCTAACTCAGCAGTTATGAAAGAGAAAGACACGTATGGATAATCTGAAATAAAACCTATGAATAACAGAATTTTGGATGCAAAAGTGGGATTTTAAGGGACCTCTGTTTGGTCAAAACTTACTAACAGATGAATAAAACTACAGGTAGTCCTCAACTTACAACAATTCATTTAGTGATCATTTAAAGTTACAACAGCACTGGAAAAAGTGAGTTATGTCTGTTTTTTCACACTTATGACCACAGCAGCATCCTCCACTGTCACATGATCACAATTTGAATGCTTATCAATTGCTTCATATTTATGATGGGTGCCGTATCCTGGGGTCATGTTATCACCTCTTGCAATCTTCTGGCAAGCAAAGAGAATGGGGAGGCCAGATTCACTTAACAACCACATTACTAATTTCACAACTGCAGTGATTCACTTAGCAATTGTGGCAAAGAAGGTCATAAAATGGGGCAAAATTCCACTTAACGACTGTTTTGCTTAGCAACATAAATTTTGGGCTCAGTTGTGGTCATAGATTGAGGACCACTATCTGTATCGTTCCACGTAAACCAAATGTGAAAATAAAGTACGTCGTGGTTAACAAAAACGATTTCAAACATCAGGCAATAGGTTTCGATTAGCAAAGACTACCACTATGTTTATGATAGGTTTGGGGTATAGGGAAAAAAACATTGGGATGGTGCCATTCAGCAGCAACTAATTTTTATGTTCATTGCAGGTGTAAATTGATGAAAACAAGAAAATTCACTTTTGTTCCTTGTCTGTGGAGATTCTCAGTCATCCAGATCATGGTTGTCCCAAAGGTGCTTTTTCAAGAGGAAACTGGACTCTCTGGGTTTTCTTTGAAGACGTTTCTCTTGAGAGCTGAAGAAGTTTCTTGGGTGAGAAGCAAAGTGTCTTCAAAGAAAACCCAGAAATTCCAGTTGCCTTTTGAAAAAGCACCTTTGGGACTTTTGTTCCTTGCCAAGAACTAAAAATAAAACAGCCACTATTAGTGTATAAACCAGGGGTCTCCAACCTTGGCTCCTGGAAGCCTGGCGGACTTCAACTCCCAGAATTCCACAGCCAGCTTTGCTGGCTGTGGAACTCTGGGAGTTGAAGTCCGCCAGGCTTCCAGGAGCCAAGGTTGGAGACCCTATAAACCTACAGCGCACCCAGAATTTACTCATATGTTCAATACCCCAAAGAGGTAATACAAATATTAAAAATCAAGAGAGGGATAGTAAAATGATGAAGGAGCTGTGATGAAAGTTACCAAGAAAGTTGCCCTAAAAAAACCATTTTGGATTTTTAACTTTAGAGAAAGGAAAGATGGAAAAACATGTACTTATATGCAATGTGGAGAAAATGAAGGAGGATGTACTCATTCATAAAATAATTAATTACGCAGAATCATTACACATTCCTCACCCTGATTAAAATGCAGCCAATTGATTACTAAATGATAGTTGCATCAGGACAGACCAAAATATTGATTCTAGGGTTTTGTTTATTTATTTATAGATTCTCCTTTTCTTGGATATTTATAAAGATTGCCATGAATTAGCGCAATATTATTGACCAAGTTCAAAGCTGGTTTCATTTCCTGAAGCTTCGGAGGCAAAGGGGAAGATGGAGAACAGTCACTGACGCAAAATGAAATTAAAGTCCTTGCTGTAGAGCCTTAAGAAGCAATTTAGCCAGCGGGTAACATTTTGCTATTAAACATTATCTTCCAAACGTTCCTCCAGATTTACGTTAGGGTTTCTTTTTAACAAAAAGAAATAGAACAGGATTACTGCATTACAAGTTGCATTTTTTTTAACCTTTGGGGTATTTTTAAGAAGTGTACACATAAGCACAAGACAAATCAAAGAGTACTTTAAGAGGATTGTATCAGTTCCCTGAGGAACTGATTGCATTCAATTTTGAAGAACGAGAAAGGACCATTAATGATTAACCTCTGACAGTAAATGGATATTTTCTCTAGAACTTGCTACACAAAGTTGAACCTTCTGGCTATCTTCAATTAAAAAAAAAAAATCTATTGGTTTTCATACTTCTGTGAACACATGTTGGCAATCTATATATATAAAAGCGAAATACCACTCATGCATCATCATAAAATCTCCAGAACTGTAAAGCCTACAAAATTGAAATTTGGCACATATGTTCCTCTTGGCTTCAAAGTGTTCAAGTAAGAAAGGATTTTATGAAATGACCATCAGAGCATTAGTAGTTCGTATATTATCATTAACACGCTCTGATGCTAAAGAGTTCTACTCCCCCTTCCCACCTGCAAAACACAAGCAGCGGAGAGGAGTTTCAGTTTCGGTTTTAGTTTCACAGCAGCAACCAGCTTTAGTTGAGCTAAGCCATGCCCATGCTGTCTCCTTCTTGCTCACACAGAAAATACTGTTTCACTTTCCAAACAACCCTCAACTCTCTGACACACTGACAGGACACTAGCCAGATGAATACCAATGTATGCTGGTAGGCAGAAGCATAATTCCCCCCACCCTTATTTTCCTCCCCAAAAACTAAGCCCGATCACATAGTTTTGTAGCGAAGCATAGATATCCAGCAAGTTATGTTATAATAAGAATTATGGGATTCCATCCCATGCTATATTTTTCAAGTGTTACTACCACAAGAAAGGACCATTCTCCATAATAACAGAATGGTGGCATTGGAAGGGACCCTAGAGGTCATCTTGCCCAACCCCCTGCACAAACAGAAGATCCTATACCATTTTGGTCAAATGGCTGTCCAATCTCTTCCTAAAACCCTGCAGTGACATAGCAGATTAGCAAAAGCCCTTCGCTCTTTTTCTTCACCAAATTAAAAAAAAAGGAAATAAAATGAATTTGCTAGCTTGACCAGCGTTTTTATGATAAAAAAACTACAGGAAGAGAGGAGCAGACAATGGGGGGGAAGAGATATCCAAGCATTTTGCCAATTTTACTTTGCTGTATTTCAAAATCTCAAAAGCTGAAATGATACCAGGTTGGCCCTTTTTCCAGCGGCAAATATGGGCCAGAAAGGAGGTTGAGTTCTCAGCAGTGTGTATCCGCTCCAGAGTTTGTGATTTCAAATAAAATAGTGTAGCGTTGAGAGGGGGAAAGCCATAACAATTCAGAATTCCAAAGCCATGCTTTCAGCTAGATCCTGAAGTTCCTTCCAAATTGGGGCAAAACGATTTACTGAGAAGACAAATCTCTTTTAATAACAATAGTAAAACATCAGGGACATGATACCCATCAGTTCCAAGTTCAGAATCTTCAACAGTAGAGGAAGGAAGCAAGTTCACCAGGTGAGGCTCAGAACAGCTTCAACAGGATATCCAAGAAAGACATCATTGGGCAGGTAAGACAACCTTGCAAGTTTTACAAGCAAATAAGCTGAAAAGGTAAGGGCAGATTCCTTGGTCTTTCACAAGTTCACATGCCTGCTGTCAGCGTTCCAACTAACTACCTCCAAACCAATAAACTTCAAGACAAACAGTTCCTCAAAATTCCATTTTATTAGAGTTGTCGTATTGGCACATCTGGGAAAACCCAAATCTGAGAGTTCTGGGTTTCCCTTCCCAAAAGAGAATTCAACGATCCATTCCTTGCACCCATCAGTCCATCACATGGTCCAATCAAATCTTCATCCCAGTCACTCCCCTCCAGGTGCAGGGCAACATGTCCTTGACTCTCTGAGAAAGAATGTGGTTATGTCTTGTCTTCTAGCCCATTATGAAATCCCCCCACCCAAATTCCCAGGCATAACTGCATGCAGAAGTGTGCTATAGGAACAGTTGCAGCATTTCATAAATCATCGGAAGACCCTTGTGCTTGGTAGGATGGAATTATGAAGAGGAGTTCAGAACAGATGCTTATGACCATAACCTCTAATTAATTGACCATGTCCACCACTGGTTTAAGAAGAATGGCTGAATAAAGGCATCAACTTGCCCCAGTCCACCAATTGCAGATCAACACTTTAAAAACCCAATAATGACAGTCCCTTCTTGAGTGAGTTTAAACGTAATACTAATTGAACTAGATAACCATCCATCTGCTCACCAGTCAGAAAACTGCACCAAACACCATCTACCGTTATTACTAACTTCTTTAGAAGCAACCAAGCTCAGGTTTTTGGAGACAAAAAACTCTGGATTTAATTCTTGATATCCACCGTTAAATGATTAGATAGTAGCACAGAAGAGGAAACTTTGAATAACGTAGATCTGTTTTGTGGCTTGGCATAAAGCAGCATTTTAATCAGTATTCTTGAGTAAGAAATCAAATGACATTTGAAATGGAATACAGGATCGGACTCAAAGAACCAGCAAATACCACTTCTGGCCCCACCCCCATCTATTCTCTGCCTCCCATTGAGTCCCAGTTCATCGGCTGAGTCTTCTTTGGTTGCCCTGCACAGGAGAATGGAGCTGCAAAGCAGGTTAGTGGGGTGGGGTGGGAATGGGGATTTTACAGCATCCTTACCCTGCCACGCCCACCAGGCCATGCCATGCCATGCCCACCAAGCCATGCCCACAGAACTGGTAGTAAAAAAATTTGAATCCCAACACTGATGGGGTTCCCTTTTTCTATACTCATAAGTGTCTTCCAGGAAGAATTGCTTAGCTGTATACATCCCTTATTTTTTCTCACTTAAGCAGGGCAGGAAAAAAAAATACAGGTAGTCTTTGAATTAGGAGTAAAATTGAGCCGAAAATTCATGTTGCTAAGTGAGAAATTGGTGAAGTGAGTTCTGCCCCCATTTTACGACTTTTCTTGCCACATTTGTTAAATGAATCATAACAGTTGTTAGGTTAGTTGTTAAGTGAATCTGGCTTCCCCATTGTCTCTGCTTGTCAGAAGGTTGCAAAAGGCAATTGTTAAGTACTTGGACATGGGTTGGAGTAAATGGAGACAGTCTTTGCATGTGAACTTTCAGCTCTTTATTGCATAGTGACTTCTCAAAACAATAACAGTGAACCCTGCCTTATATAGGCAACCCTTGTGAGAATTGTCCAATAGCGAGCTATGAACGCTAGCTCTTTAAACCAATAATAATCCTCTGTTAAGGGCCAATCGGATTCCTCAGAACTAACCAATCCTATCTGGACGCCTAACAGCCAATCAAAAGTGCAGGGCCAGAACCCTGCACTTTACCTCAAGCTCATACTTTATTAACTATGGTACATACCCAACACCCCTTCCCCCTGGCTTCTTAAATTACGGTGTAGTTATATAGTCCTTTAAATAGGACGGTTGTCTTTTGAGTCTTTCGGATTTTTATTGGACTGGTTGATTGCAATCCTGTTGAGGTAGATTGTTGTTTGGCAGTGGATCTGCTTCTTGCTCAGGTGCGATTTCTTGCGGTGCAAACAATTCTCCTTCCAGTTCCATTTCCTGAGTCTCACTTGATTCGTCACTCCCTTTGAGCAGGTTCCCTGGAACATCATCTTCTTCTGTACCTCCCCCCCCCCTCGGTTTGGTCATGGGGGAGTTGTTGACTGGCCGTTGTGAGTCGTGACCGTAATTGGTCGATATGCCGTTTCCACAGTCTATTGTCACAGCATTTCACTACGTAGGATTTGGGGCCGGTCACTCGCACTACCATTGCCTCTATCCATAACAGATCACCTGATAAGTTTCATGCGTAAACGCGGTCTCCTACCTGGAAAGTGCAATAGCGGCCACTGGATCCTATTGGCTTTTCCGGTTCGTAAGCAGGGTGCAACCGGTCGAGGTGGGAACGGAGTCTTCGTCCCATCAGTAGTTCCGCGGGAGTTCTGCCAGTGACGCTATGTGGAGTTATGTGTTGCAAAAAAAGAATTTGGTTGACTTTGTCATCGATATTGTCATAGTCCATTTTTTGCAAAGTCTTTTTAACAAATTGGACCATGCGTTCCGCTCGGCCATTGGTCGCAGGGTGCGTAGGCGAGGTGAGCGCATGGCGGATACCGTGGTCAGCGAGGTACTGCTCGAATATTAGTGTGGCCCGTTATCGGACACCAGGACGTCAGGCAATCCGTGGGTTGCAAAGAGTCTATTTAGGATTTTAATCACTGCCTCAGAAGTTGTGGCCGTCATACGATGAATTTCTAACCAATTGGAGTATGTGTCGACTGTCAGCAGGAAGGTATATCCTTTGGTCGGCCCCGCAAAATCCAGGTGGATTCTGGATCAGGGTCCACATGGCGTCTCCCATTCAGTAGGCATGGTTTTTGGTGGGGCGTTGCTGGCTTGTTGGCACTTGGTACACGCTTTGACCCACTGCCCGATTTGCCGGTCCATGCCCGGCCACCATGCGTAGCTTCGTGCAAGCGCTTCATCCGCACAATGCCGGGGTGGCCCTCGTGCAGAATTTGTAGCAGCGTCTTCTGGAGTCGTTCTGGGACAATGACTCTATCACCCCAGATGAAACAGCCTTTTTGGGAAAAAAGTTCAGTCTGTCTTGCTTTAAACGGCGCGAAGTCATCTGGGACTTGGTCCAATGGCCATCCGCATTCTACCCAGCCTAGGACTTGAACTAGGGTGTGGTCTCGTTTGGTTTCTCTCGCGATGTCTCGGGCGGTCATAGGTGGTGAGTTGAGTGTTTGGATCTGCAACGTGGTTGCCGTTGGTGCCGGAACGTCGAGAGTCTCTGGAAGCGGTGCTCGGCTTAATGTGTCGGTGTGCGGAATGGCTTTCCCCAGGCGATATTGCAGGCGATAATTATAAGCAGCTAGGAATTCTGACCATCGGGTCATTCTAGGGGATAATATGTAGGGGGTTGGCTTGTCCCCAGCGATTATCCCTAGCAACGGTTTGTGGTCAGTTATAATGGTAAATGTCCTTCCATACACATTTTCATGAAATTTCTTTACAGCTGATATGATTGCGAGAGCTTCTTTATCAATTTGTCCACAGTTCCGCTCTGCTTGTGAAAGAGTCTTCGAAAAGTATGCAACAGGGACTTCGTTCCCATTAGGCAGTACATGACTCAAAATGGCACCCACCCCGAAGAGCGAGGCATCGCAGGTTATAACTCATGGTAAAGTCTCGTTATACTGCATAAGTACAGAGTCAGATGTGAGCAATTTTTAACATTCCGGAACGCTTGTTCTTCCCGGTAACCCCATACCCACAATGCTTTTTTATCTAATAACCGGTGTAACAGTTCAGCAACAGTCGCCTTGTGCGGTAAAAATACATTATAGAAATTAATGAGGCCTAAGAATGCCTGGAGATCGGCCTTGTTACGTGGCCTGGGAGCATTTTTTTATCGCCTTTAATTTACTTTCGGTTGGGTGAATGCCCTGGCTATCAATCCGATACCCTTGAAACTCAACACTTCTCAGTATATAAGTGACATTTATTTTTTTTCACCTTAAGTCCTGCCTCTTAGAATTTTTTAAGAACACATTTCAAACGATCCTGCAAGATTTTTTTGGTAGGGGCTGCAATTAATACGTCATCAAAATATGGAACCACGCCCTTGATTCCCTGTAACAACCTTTCCATGAGGCTTTGGAATATCCCCGGGGCTACACTAACCCCAAATTGCAATTGAGTACATTTAAAAGCACCTCTGTGCGTTACAATTGTTTGGGCTTGGGCCGTCTTTTCATCCACTGGTAGTTATTGATAAGCTTGAGCTAAATCTAATTTAGCGAAAACCTTTCTGCCCCCCAAGGAATGGAGGAGGTGCTGCACCACCGGAAATGGATGCACATTCTGCTGTAGGGCGTGGTTTAGAGTGGCCCGGTAGTCCCCACAAATTCGGATTGACCCATCTGGCTTAATGGGTGTTACAATAAGGGTTTCCCATGGAGAGTGATCGATGGGCTTCAACACCCCTTGAGCAATTAGCTTGTTGAGTTGTTCGTCGATCTTAGCTTTAAGAGCGAATGGAACTCGACGGGGCTTCAAGCGAATTGGGGATACTTTTGGATCTAGACTAAATGAGATTGGGGTCCCTTTATACTTGCCTAAACGGTCCGCGAAGACATCGCTGAACTCAGAAATAAGGTCTTCCTCCCACTCACAACCACCGACTCAGTTCACGCCGGCCACTTCAATGCCGAATGGCGCGAACCATTGGAGGCCTAATAGACTAAGCCTATCTCTATCGATGATCGTTAGAGGTAAGTACGCTGTATGCATTTTGAAGGAGACTCGGACTCAGCAGGACCCGACCACGGGGATTCGATTTCCTTGGTAGTCCTTGAGGATGAGGCATTGAAATTGGAGGTCTTGGCATTGGATTGTGGGGATAAGTTGCTTGAGTGTCTTCCAAGACACCATCGAGAGGGACAATCCCAAGTTGACCTGACTCAAAATGGCTCCCACCCCAAAGGGTGAGGTATCGCAGGTTATAACTAATGGTAATGTCTCGTTATGCTGCATAAGTACAGAGTCAGATATAAGCAATTTTTTTACATTCCAAAACACTTGTTCTTCCCGGTAACCCCAAACCCACAATGCTTTTTTATCCAATAACCGGTGTAAAGGTTCAGCAACAGTCGCCTTGTGCGATAAAAACACATTATAGAAATTTATGAGGCCTAAAAATACCTGGAGATCGGTCTTGTTACGGGGCCTGGGAGCATTTTTTATCGCCTTTAATTTACTCTCCATAGGGTGAATGCCCTGGCTATCAATGCGATACCCTAGAAACTCAACACTGTCAGTATATAAGTGACATTTATCCTTCTTTACTTTAAGTCCTGCCTCTTGGAATTTTTCAAGAACACATTTCAAACAATCCTGCAAAAAATTTTTTGTTGGTGCTGCAATTAATACGTCATCAAAATACGGAACCACGCCCTTGATTCCCTGTAACAACCTTTCCATTAGGCTTTGGAATATCCCTGGGGCCATACTCACCCCGAATTGCAATCGAGTACATTTAAAAGCAGCCCTGTGGGTTACAATTGTTTGGGCTTGGGCCGTCTTATCGTCCACTGGTAATTGTTGATAAGCTTGAGCTAAATCTAATTTAGCGAAAACCTTTTCCGCCCCCCAAGGAATGGAGGAGGTGCTGCACCACCGGAACTGGATACGCATTCTGCTGCAGGGCGTGGTTTAGAGTGGCCCGGTAGTCCCCACAAATTCGAATTGACCCATCTGGCTTAATGGGGGTTACAATAGGAGTCTCCCATGGAGAGTGATCAATGGGCTTCAACACCCCCTGTGCAATTAGTTTGTCGAGTTGTTCATCTATTTTAGCTTTAAGAGCGAAGGGAACACGACGGGGCTTCAAACGGATTGGGGCTACTTTTGGATCTAGGCTAAATGAGATTGAGGTCCCTTTATACTCGCCTAAGTGATCTGCGAAGACATCGCTGAACTCAGAAATAAGCTCCTCCTCCCACTCACAATCACCGATTCGGTTCACGCCGGCCACTTCAATGCCAAGTGGCGTGAACCATTGGTGGCCCAACAAACTAGGCCTATCTCTGTTGATGATCGTTAGAGGTAAGTATGCCGTATGCTTTTTAAAAGACTCAGACTCGGCAAGACCCGACTACGGGGATTCGGTTCCCTTGGTAGTCCTTGAGGATGAGGCATTGTAGTCGGAGGTCTTGGTGTTGGATTATAGGGATGAGTTGCTTTAACGTCTTCCATGACACCATCGAGAAGTACGATCCCGAGTTGACCTCCATGTGGCAAGGCTGGTTCTTGATGGCTACCGTGACTCGAATTTTCTTAGTGTCCAAAACTGAGGCGTGACCTATAGTGATAGTATGGTGAGCCTCCTCTTTTTGCAAAGCTCAATTTCTGTAGGAGTGGTTTACTGGTTTTCGCCTTACAGGACGGTTTCCTGTCGATTGGTGATAGTTGGCCCCTTTTGAGGCCTGGCTGGGTCCTGGTAAGCTGTGGCAGACCCGGCTGATGTGGTCTCGTTTCCCACACTCATGGCAGAGTGCGTTACGGAATTTGCATTCGGCCCTGACATGGTTTGCTCCACAGCCAGCACAAGGGCGTAAGGGCTTAGGGCGAGGGTCCCGGTCGGACCGCAGTCGATGGACCCCTTCTTCGTCGCTGTCTGACGACGAAGAGAGGTCCTCGTGGTGTGTTGTTGTAAGCTGCCCTTCTGAGTTGGGTAAAATTTTGCCGGTCGGTTGTGTTGCCGGAGTGCGGCTTCGCTGTAATTGTGCAGTCGACTTTTTGGTCACCTCCGCAGCCGTGGCTTCGGCGATGGCATCAGCAAGGCTGATGTCGCCTTTCGCCATCAGCTTGCTTTGCACGCCTTGTGCATCTAATCCCAGAATTACTCGATCTCTTAGTGCTTCTTCTAAATTGGCGAACCTGCAGAGGCCCCCTAAATTCCGGAGGTCCGCCACGAAATCGGCCACGCTCTCTACTTTTCGCTGGTTTCTCTGATAAAACTCGTGGCGTCTCACGAGTGTAGGCACGGTTGGTGCGTAATGGTCTCTCAGGATGGGTTCGAGGTCGTTCCAGCTCATGGCTTTCACTTCTCGAGGTTTGGCGAGTGCTTTAGCCATTTTAAATACAGCTGGGCCGCAGTGCGTCAGGAACAGTGCCCGCTTCTTTGCAGGTGTGGCGCCCTTCAAATTATTCGTCTCAAGAAACGTTTGGAAGCGATCCATGCAGGATTCCCAATCCTCTTGGTTTGGATCGAACGGAGCGGGTGGTATGATGCCGCCGGACATGGTTCCATTGTTGGCGTCGTCTTATCACGTGCTCGGTATTGCTTCCTGGCTTCTTAGGTTCAGACGTCTCCAAATCCCACCTTCGTCACCAGTGTTAAGTACATGGACATGGGTTGGAGTAAATGGAGACAGTCTTTGAATGTGAACTTTCAGCTCTTTATTGCATCGTGACTTCTCAAAACAATAACAGTGAACTCTGCCTTATATAGGCAAGCCTTGTGAGAATTGTCCAATAGCGAGCTATGAACGCTAGCTCTTTTAACCAACAAGAATCCTCTGTTAAGGGCCAATCAGATTCCTCAGAACTAACCAATCCGATCTGGCCGCCTAACAGCCATTCAGAAGTGCAGGGCCAGAACCCTGCACTTTACCTCAAGCTCATATTTTATTAACTATAGTTCATAAACAACAGCAATCACATGTTCCCAGGATACTGCAATGGTCATAAAATGAATATGAAGCATTTGTCAAGGATCTGGAATCAGAATAGAGCTGGAAGGGACCTTGGAGGTCTTCTAGTCCAGCCCCCTGCTCAAGCAGGAGAACCTATACAGTCTCAGACAAGAGACTGTCCAGTCTTTTCTTAAAAACCTCCAGCAATGAAGCATTCATAACTTCTGAAGGCAAGCTGTTCCCCTGGTTAATTGTCCTCCCTTTTAGAAAGTTTCTCCCTAATTCCAGGTTGCTTCTCTCCATGATTAGTTTCCACCCATTCTTTCTTGTCTTCAGAAAACAAATTGATCCCCTCCTCTTTATGGCTGCCCCTCAAATATTGGAATACTGCTATTATGTCACCCCTAGTCCTTCTTTTCTCCAGATTAGCCAAACCCAAATCCTGCAAGCGTTCTTTGTTCTATGTTTTAGTCGCCAGGCCTTTAATCATCTTTGTCAGGAGTGGGATTCTACCAGTTTGGACCAGTTCTATAGCACCGGTTATTATGATTCTGTGCAATTTGGAGAATTGGCAAATCTTGCCACTGGCTGGCCCCTCCCTTCCCCTCCTGTCAGATTTCTACTTTCTAGCTAATCTAAATTGCTGTTTTACTACTTTGCCTTCACCCAGGAGGCTTCCCTGAGGACCAGTCAGGGGTGGTATTCAGGGAGCTGGGGTGGGGGAGAAGTGGCCTGAGAGCAGAGCTGAACCTTCCTTAGGGCTGAAGCTTCTATTTTTCAGTGTAGACTCGTGCAGCAGATTGCAGAAAGGTAGATCTGTGAGTGAATCTGCGATTCTGCAAGCAACTTAATCTGCTTTGCCTGATTTTGGGTAAAAGTTGCTCTTTCTTTATATATGTGTGTGTGTGTGTGTGTGTGTGTGTGTGTGTGTGTAGATAGATAGATAGATAGATAGATAGATAGATAGATATAAAATTTAATATTTACATCAATATTTACAATATTTACAAATAAGCCACGCCCAGCCAGTCACATGACCTGCAAGTCAAACTTCCATCAGCAAGCCACACTCACCCAGTCACATGACCATCAAGCCATGCCCACAAATTAGGCCATGCCCACAGAACTGGTTGTTAAGAAATTTGAATCCCATCCCTGATCTTAGTTGCTCTTCTTAGTTGCTTAGTTGCCCTTCCAAATGTAAATCATATGACCATGGGGAAGCTGCAATGGTCACAAGCGTGAAAACTGGTCATAAGTCATTTTTTTCAGTGCCGTTGTAACTTCAGTCACTAAATGGACAGTTGTGAGTCACGGAAGACCTGTACTTGCTTGAACAACGTTAGCTGCCTGTGTCAAATGAGACGTGCATATCCACTCATAACTTGACAGATGGGATCTTCAGTTCAATGTTGCCAGCGGACAATAAGGGCTGTTGGTTTGCGGTTTGCTTGTGCCTATTTATGAGGCAAAAAAAATAAAAATAAAAAATCACCCAGTTCCATCACTGATTATATAGTTCTATCTATCTGTCTGCCACTGAAGGTTGGAGGAATAAGATACAGCTCACACTGTCTTCATAAACAAAAGTAGATTCTCCTGTCAGTCATTAGAGTTGGCAACTAATTGGAGCTGTCGACTGACACAATATTCTGCATCAACAGCACTGGGAACAGTTTGAAAAAAGCAATGATACGTGAGGCAATGGTGAAGTTGACACATATGTCATTAATAGCTTGGTAGGAAATCTGACATAGCCAGAAAAGGAATGATTCAGAAGCAGTTGCCAGCTTCCAGTCTTGCCGGGTAAAGATTTTGTCACTTTCTCTGGGATCTGAGGAAGGACCAAAGAAATTTCAGCAAACTAAATCTACTTGTTTTGAGATCTGTATAATCAGGGCAAATATAATTGTCAGATTCAGCTATCCCAAAGGCTCAGGGACAGCTATTTTTAATCTGCTTAGTTCAGGGGTGTCAAACTCAAGGCCCGCGGGCCAGATCTGGCTCACAGGGTGCTTGGATCTGACCCGCGGAGCTGCCCTGGAAACAATGAAGGGCTGGCCCATGATGCCTCTACTAGTAAAAATGGAGTTCAAGAGGGCTGCTTCCCCCCCCCCGAGCTCTGTTTTCACTGGCAGAGGGCTACAGGAGGCCATCATGGCCAAAACAGAGCTCGGGCGGGCACCCATGGCCCTCAAGCTCCATTTTTGCTGGCAGAGAGCTGCAGGAGGTCATCATGGCTGAAAACGGATGTTGAGCTGACCGCACTCACCCTGGCCATGCCCCCTTCAGCCACACCAAGGTCAAACACAACTCTGATGTAGCCCTCAATGAAACCGGGTTTAACACTGTTAAGTATTCTGACATGGGTTGGAGTAAATGGAGATAGTCTTTGAATGTGAACTTTCAGCTCTTTGTTAGCATAGTGACTTCTCAAAACAATAACAGTGAACCCTGCCTTATATAGGCAACCTTTGTGAGAATTGTCCAATAGCGAGCTATGAACGCTAGCTCTTTAAACCAATAATAATCCTCTGTTAAGGGCCAATCGGATTCTTCAGAACTAACCAATCCTATCTGGACGCCTAACAGCCAATCAAAAGTGCAGGGCCAGAACTCTGCACTTAACCTCAAGTTCATACTTTATTAACTATGGTACATACATAACACCCCTTCCCCCTGGCTTCTTAATTATGGTGTAGTTATATAATCCTTTAAGTAGGATGGTTGTCTTTTAAGTCTTTCGGATTTTCATTGGACTGGTTGATTACAATCCTGTTGAGGTAGATTGTTGTTTGGCAGTGTTTCTGCTTCTTGCTCAGGTGCAATTTCTTGTGGTGCAAACAATTCTCCTTCCTGCTCCATTTCTTGAGTCTCGCTTGATTCGTCGCTCTCTTCGAGCAGGTTCCCTGGAACGTCATCTTCTTCTTCTGTACCTCCCCCCCCCCTCGGTTTTGTCATGGGGGAGTTGTGGACTGGCCGTTATGAGTCGTGACCGTAATTGGTTGATATGCCGTTTCCAAAGTCTATTGTCACAGCATTGCACTACGTAGGATTTGGGGCCGGTCACTTGTACTACCGTTGCCTCTGTCCATAACGGGTCGCCTGATAAGTTCCGTGCGTAAATGTGGTCTCCTACCTGGAACGTGCGACAGTGGCCACTGGATCCTATTGGCTTTTCCGGTTCGTAAGCAGGGTGCGACCGGTCGAGGTGGGAACGGAGTCTTCGTCCCATCAGTAGTTCCGCGGGAGTTCTGCCGGTGACGCTATGTGGAGTTATGTGTTGCAAAAAGAGAATTTGGTTGACTTTGTCATCGATATTGTCATAGTCCATTTTTTGCAAAGTCTTTTTAACAAATTGGACCATGCGTTCCGCTCGGCCATTGGTCGCAGGGTGCGCAGGCGAGGTGAGCGCATGGCAGATGCCGTGGTCAGCGAGGTACTGCTCGAACATCAATGCCATGAACTGTGGCCCATTATCGGACACCAGGATGTCTGGCAATCCGTGGGTTGCAAAGAGTCTATTTAGGATCTTAATCACTGCCTCAGAAGTTGTGGCCGTTATACGATGAACTTCTAACCAATTGGAATATGCATCGACTGTCAGCAGGAAGGTATATCCTTTGGTTGGCCCTGAGAAATCCAGATGGATTCTGGACCAGGGTCCACGTGGCGTTTCCCATTCAGTAGGCATGGCTTTTGGTGGGGCGTTGCTGGCTTGTTGGCAACTGGTACACGCTTTGACCCACTGCTCGATTTGCCGGTCCATGCCCGGCCACCATGCGTAGCTTCGTGCAAGCGCTTTCATCCGCACGATGCCGGGGTGGCCCTCATGCAGAATTTGTAACAGCGTCTTCTGGAGTCATTCTGGGACAACGACTCTATCGCCCCAGATGACACAGCCTTTTTGGGAAAAAAGTTCAGTCTGTCTTGCTTTAAATGGCGCGAAGTCATCTGGGACTTGGTCCAATGGCCATCCGCATTCTACCCAGCCTAGGACTCAAGCTAGGGTGTGGTCTCGTTTGGTTTCTCTCGCGATGTCTCGGGCGGTCATAGGTGGCGAGTTGAGTGTTTTGATCTGCAACGTGGTTGCCATTGGTGCTGGATCATCGAGAGTCTCTGGAAGCGGTGCTCGGCTTAATGCGTCGGCGTGGGGAATGGCTTTCCCCGGGCGATATTGCAGGCGATAATTATAAGCAGCTAGAAATTCTGACCATCGAGTCATTCTCGGGGATAATATGTAGGGGGTTGGCTTATCCCCAGCTATTATCCCAAGCAATGGTTTGTGGTCAGTTACAATGGTAAATGTCCTTCCATACACATATTCATGAAATTTCTTTACAGCTGAAACGATTGCAAGAGCCTCCTTATCAATTTGTCCATAGTTCCGCTCTGCATGTGAAAGCGTCTTCGAAAAGTATGCAACAGGGGCCTCGTTCCCATTAAGCAGTACCTGACTCAAAATGGCGCCCACCCCAAAGGGTGAGGCTTCACAGGTTATAACTAATGGTAATGTCTCGTTATACTGCATAAGTACAGAGTCAGATATAAGCAATTTTTTTACATTCCGAAATGCTTGTTCTTCCCGTTAACCCCATACCCACAATGCTTTTTTATCTAATAACCGGTGTAACAGTTCAGCAACAGTCGCCTTGTGCGATAAAAACACATTATAGAAATTTATGAGGCCTAAAAATACCTGGAGATCGGTCTTGTTACGGGGCCTGGGAGCATTTTTTATCGCCTTTAATTTACTCTCCGTAGGGTGAATGCCCTGGCTATCAATGCGATACCCTAGAAACTCAACACTGTCAGTATATAAGTGACATTTATCCTTCTTTACTTTAAGTCCTGCCTCTTGGAATTTTTCAAGAACACATTTCAAACAATCCTGCAAAAAAATTTTTGTTGGTGCTGCAATTAATACGTCATCAAAATACGGAACCACGCCCTTGATTCCCTGTAACAACCTTTCCATTAGGCTTTGGAATATCCCTGGGGCCACACTCACCCGGAATTGCAATCGAGTACATTTAAAAGCACCCCTGTGCATTACAATTGTTTGGGCTTGGGCCGTCTTATCGTCCACTGGTAGCTGTTGATAAGCTTGAGCTAAATCTAATTTAGCGAAAACATTTCCGCCCCCCAAGGAATGGAGGAGGTGCTGCACCACCGGAACTGGATACGCATTCTGCTGCAGGGCGTGGTTTAGAGTGGCCCGGTAGTCCCCACAAATTCGAATTGACCCATCTGACTTAATGGGGATTACAATAGGAGTCTCCCATGGAGAATGATCAATGGGCTTCAACACCCCCTGTGCAATTAGTTTGTCGAGTTTTTCATCTATTTTAGCTTTAAGAGCAAAGGGAACTCGACGGGGCTTCAAACGGATTGAGGCTACTTTTTGATCTAGGCTAAATGAGATTGGGGTCCTTTTATACTCGCCTAAATGATCTGTGAAGACAACGCTGAAATCAGAAATAAGGTCCTCCTCCCACTCACAATCACCGATTCGGTTCACGCCGGCCACTTCGATGTCAAGTGGCGCGAACCATTGGAGGCCCAACAAACTAGGTCTATCTCTGTTGATGATCGTTAGAGGTAACTATGCCGTATGCTTTTTAAAAGAGACTCAGACTCGGCAAGACCCGACTATGGGGATTCGGTTCCCTTGGTAGTCCTTGAGGATGAGGCGTTGTAGTCGGAGGTCTTGGCGTTGGATTGTAGGGATGAGTTGCTTTAATGTCTTCCATGACACCATCGAGAGGGACGATCCCGAGTCGACCTCCATGTGGCAAGGTTGGCTCTCTATAGCTACTGTGACTCGAATTTTCTTAGCGTCCATGGCTGAGACGTGACCTATGGTGATAGTATGGTGAGCCTCTTCTTTTTGAACTGCACGATTTCTGTAGGAGTGGTTTACTGGTTCTCGCCTTACAGGACGGTTTCCTGTCGATTGGCAATAGTTGGTCCCTTTTGAGGCCTGGCTGGTTCCTGGTAAGCTGCGGCAGACCCGGCTGATGTGGCCTCGTTTTCCGCACTCATGGCAGAGTGCGTCGCGGAATTTGCATTCGGCCCTGGCAATGGTTCGCTCCACAACCTGCGCAAGGGCGTAAGGGCTTAGGGCGAGGGTCCCGGTCAGACCGCAGTCGATGGACCCCTTCTTCGTCACTGTCTGACGACGAAGAGAGGTCCTTGTGGTGCATCGTTAGTTGCTGCACTTCAGACTTGGATAAAATGTCGCTTGTCGGTGGTGGTACTGGAGTGCGGCTTCGCCGTAGTTGTGCAGCTGACTTTTTGGTCGCCTCCGCAGCCATGGCTTCAGCGATGGCATCAGCAAGGCTGATGTCGCCTTTCACCATCAGCTTGCTTTGCACACCTAGTGCATCTAATCCCAGAATTACTCGATCTCTTAGTGCTTCCTCTAAATCTGCGAACCCGCAGAGGCCCCCTAAATTTCGGAGATCCGCCATGAAATCGGCCACGCTCTCTCCTTTTCGCTGGTTTCTCTGATAGAACTCGTGGCGTCTCACGAGTGTAGGAACGGTTGGCGCGTAATGGTCTCTCAGGATGGGTTCGAGGTCATCCCAGCTCATGGCCTTCACTTCTCGAGGTTTCGCCAGCGTTTTAGCCATTTTAAAGACAGCCGGGCCGCAGTGCGTCAGGAACAGTGCCCGCTTCTTTGCTGGTGTGGCGTCCTTCAAATTATTTGTTTCAAGAAACATTTGGAAGCGATCCATGTAGGATTCCCAATCCTCTTGGTTTGGATCGAACGGAGCGGGTGGTACGATGCTGCCAGACATGGTTCCGTTGATGGCGCCGTCTCAACATGTGCTCGGTATCTCTTCCTGGCTTCTCAGATTCAAATGTCTCCAAATCCCATCCTCGTCACCAATGTTAAGTATTCTGACATGGGTTGGAGTAAATGGAGACAGTCTTTGAATGTGAACTTTCAGCTCTTTATTAGCATAGTGACTTCTCAAAACATAAACAGTGAACCCTGCCTTATATAGGCAACCTTTGTGAGAATTGTCCAATAGCGAGCTATGAACGCAAGTACTTTAAACCAATAATAATCCTCTGTTAAGGGCCAATCGGATTCCTAAGAACTAGCCAATCCGATCTGGCCGCCTAACAGCCAATCAGAAGTGCAGGGCCAGAACCCTGTACTTAACCTCAAGCTCATACTTTATTAACTATGGTACATACATAGCAAACACTTCTGGCCTAGTTTAAACAAAGCCATTTCTACCACATACTTACTCTTTGTGAGGTTCTCACTGACTCCATCCAATCCCCAACTTTTACCATATTCTCCTTCTCTTCAACCCATTCACTAATGCTCTTTGGAAAAATACCACTTCTTTCTTTTTTCCACCCTTTGGCATTGCCCCCAAATAAACTAGAATACCTTGATAATAAGTGGCAGGGATTGCTGAGTCATTTTTACATTATCCTCCCCTTTCAAGAAGTCAGAAGAGTAGATGGACACATTTACCCTGGGATAGCTGTTAAAAGGAGCTACTGTGGTCACACAGGATTTAACGAGCCATCCTCTTGCACAGTCTGTTTTCTCAGAGCCTCATAAGGTTATCATTAGCTTGGCTCTAAAGGAATGTGTTAAAAATAATAATAATTGCTTTTTTTAAAAAAGAAAGAAATGTAAGGAAGTGCCATTAATCACAGTTGCCAACTGCACGAAGGTGGGGTGTGTGGGGAGGCTGTCAAAAAGGATTTAGAGGGGAACAAAATAAATGTAAAATGCTCTTTGGAAAAGAATGCAGGCAGATAATCTGTTCTCCCTACTCCACATAGCCTGCTAAGGAATAAGTTATTAAATACATTCACCAGATATGTGCATATAAATAGCCTGACAGCCATTTTCTTCAACTGGAAGCTGAGCAGCTGGGCTAATATAGGGAGAGTCGTTGAATGAAAACATGAATCGGGGCAGGAAATTCTAAACGTTGTTGCACGTCACAAAACTGCCATGGGAAGGGTGGCTTCCATTCTTGCTCAGGGCAATTATTGCACCACCACAATTTTTTGGAAGATCAGTGGGGAGATTGCAAGAATCGGCCCATCACCATCTCCTGCCCTCTTCTTGCAAACGTCACTCTTCCATAAAGTAAGGAGAATTTCCCCTCTTTCAATATAAGAAAGCCCCCATATTAGCAAAATAATGCCAGCCAGAGGTGGTATTCAGCAGGTTCTGGCTACTTCCAGAGGACCAGCTGCAGAAATTTTGAGTAGTTTGAAGAACCGCCAAATGGCACCTATGACTGGCCCCGCCCCCATCTATTCTCTGCCTCCCAAGTCCTAGTTAATTGTCTGGGTCTTATTTTGTTGCCCTGCACAGGAGAAAGGAGTTGGAAAGCAGGTTAATGGGGTGGGGTGGGAATGGAGATTTTGAGTATCCTTCCCCTGCCACGCCCACCAAGCCACACCCACAGAGCCAGTAGTAAAAATTTTTGAATCCCACCACTGATGCCCGGCTCCTGTGAATGGATATTTAGTTTCACAAAGTGTTCCATTCATAAACAAATTTTCTTCATTATTTCACTTTCCTTGGGGATATTCCCATTCTTCCAATTTTGGGCATAGACCGATCTTGCAAGCAGCATGCAACATTAAATACATCATTCCATTACTATATTTTCCTTCTATGATTCCCAATAGGAACAATTCTGGTCTGAACTCTATTAATTATTTATTTATTTATTTATTTATTTATTTATTTATTTATTTATTTATTTATTTATTTATTTATTATTGGATTGGATTGGATTGGATTGGATTGGATTGGATTGGATTGGATTGGATTGGATTGGATTGGATTGGATTGGATTGGATTGGATTGGATTGGATTTGTCAATAACTTACAAGATAATAGGTATAAATATAAACATGAGTAAGAATACAGGAAATAGGTACAAATAAATGGGGGCAATAGGACAGGGATGGGAGGCACGATGGTGCACTTCTGCACACCCCTTACAGACCTCTTAGGAATGGTGTTAGATCAGAGGCAGATCGGTTTGACAGAGACGTGAGACCATTCTGTGAGTTCAGCTCTTTATTAGGTTTAGGTCAAGGTCTGGGGATGTGAGCCACGGCAGCCCTTCATATAGTGCTGGCTCGCGGCTCGGCAGCCAATGACAGCACTTTGAATCTCCCATGATCGGCACAGCCAATCGCGGTAGATTCCTAGCACTCCAATCACAGCTGACTTGTTGACCAATCAGGTCTTCGCTGGTCCGGACCAATCGGGTGCGAGGGTTTCTGAGTATGCTAATACTGTACACCCTCCCCTCTTGGTTTCGTCCTGCGGTGCATAGTGATGTAGTCGCGTAGGTAGGCGGGGCTTTTTCCCTACCTCCTTGACCTGCGCGGTTCAGTTCTGGTGTGGTCATCGACCGGTTCGGATGCCTCCTCTGTCGCTCCGGTTTTTTGGAATGGAACCGCCTGGAACGTTGAGCTGGGCCTTTCTTGGTGGCTCCCTCCCGGTTCTCCTGGGCTGGTTGAGCTGCCGCTTCTGCTCCCGCTGGGCTTTTCCTGGCTGGGTGAGCTGGTTTGGCTGCTCCTTCCAGGTGAAGACCCCGGGGTTTCGTGCTCCATCGGTCCTGCGTCTTCGGGTGAGTAGCATTGGTTTATTGGTTTATTTATTCTTGGTGGGGGGTGTTCTGTTTGCGTTAGTTGGTTTTCTTCGGTTCTTTCTCTCTCATTTACCGGTTCCCCCCACCTTCTAGTTTCTTGTTCGGGTGTTTGGTTGTTTGTGGTGGCTAGTCTTGACCTAAGTTGGTTTATGTGCCATTTCAGTTTTTTCCTTCGCTAGTTTCCAATCGGTATGATAGGGGCCCGGTTATCTGGGTGATTGTAGCTGGTACCCAGAGTGGTTCTCCTGTGAGATTTTTTGCGTATACTGGGTCCCCTATGTTGAATGTTCTGTGTTTGCTGGAGGAACCTGGGGGTTTGTCTGGGTTATATGTTGGGCGCATTCTGTCTAGAGTTGAGCGTAGTTTCCGGCCCATCATTAGTTCTGCTGGGCTTTTATTTGTGGTTGTGCTAGGTGTAATGTGTTGAATGAGGAGCATTTTATTGATTTTGTCCTGTATATTGGCTGTTTCTATTTTCTGGATAGAAAATCTTGGTGTATTGGACCATGTTTTCCGCCCGCCCGTTCGCTGCCGGGTTTGCCAGTGCAGTTAATGCATGGCGTATCCTTTGGCTTGCCAGAAATTGTTCAAACGCTAGTGCAGTGAACTGGGGCCCGCTGTCTGACACTATTACATCTGGCAGGTCGTGCGTAGCGAAGAGTTTGCTAAGTTTCCTTATCACCGCTTCCGTCGTGGTTGACTTCATAGTGCTTACCTCCAGCCAGTTGGAGTAAGCATCTACTGTGATAAGGTACATGTGTCCCTTGGTTGGCCCCACGAAGTCTATATGAATTCTGGACCACGGACCTCTTGGTTTTTCCCATTCTTGGGTTGGGGCGACGGGTGGATTGGCTCTAGACTCTTGGCATTGTTTACATTTGGCAACCCAGGTTTCGATCTGTTTATCCATTCCTGGCCACCATGCGTAGTTTCTGGCCAGGCTTTTCATCTTAACGATCCCTGGGTGCCCCTCATGCAACATTCCCAATACCTTTTCCTGTAATTTTTCAGGAATTACCACTCTGTCCCCCCAAAGTATGCAGCCCTTTTCGATAAAGAGTTCGGGTTGTCTGTTCCGGAAGGGTCTGAATAGTTCGTCTATGTCCCCTTCCAGCCACCCTTTTCCCACCCAGCTCAAGACTCGCGCCAGCCGTTTGTCTTTATTTGTTTCTCTGGCAATGTCTGGCGCGGTCACGAGTGGGTTGGATATTGTCTCTATTTGGAGTACCTCTGTTGTGGGTGCTGGGTCGTCTTCCCAGTCCGGTAAGGGTGACCGGCTTAGGGCGTCTGCATAGGTGATGTCCTTGCCGGGCCGGTGTATCAGCTGGTAATTGTATGCTGCTAGGAATTCGGACCACCTCGTCATTCTTGGCGATAGAATGTTCGGTGTGGCCCTGTCCCCCGCCAGGATTCCTAGCAGTGGCTTGTGATCCGTGATGATTGTAAAAGTCCTAATGTAAAGGTATTCGTGGAATTTCTTGACGCCGGCGACGACTGCTAGGGCCTCCTTGTTGAGCTGGCTGTAGTTCCGCTCTGGCTTTGAAAGTGTCCTTGATGAGAAAGCGATGGATGCTTCCCTCCCGTCTGGTAGCTGGTGGCTGAGGATGGCGCCGATTCCAAAGGGTGACGCGTCGCAAGTTACCATCAATGGCAGAGTCTCACTGTACTGGATTAGTACCGCGTCGGATGTTAGCAGGTTCTTTGTGTTGTTGAAAGCGCTCTCCTCCCGTGCTCCCCAGGTCCAGGTGGCTGTTTTATCTAACAGCCTATGTAGCGGTTCCGCCATGGTCGCCTTTTGAGGTAGGAAGACATTGTAAAAGTTTAACAGTCCCAAAAAAGCCTGTAATTCCATTTTGTTTTTTGGTCGTGGTGCTTCCCTTATGGCTCTCAGTTTCTTTTCTGTGGGGTGAATCCCTTGTTTGTCTAGGAGGTACCCCAGAAATTCGACCCTTTCGGCCCGTAGCTGGCACTTCCCTTTCTTGACTTTAAGCCCCGAATCTCTGAACTTCTGCAGTACCTCCCTCAATCTGGCTTCTAGTTGTTTCTCATTTTTCGCGGCCACCAAGACGTCATCAAAGTAGGGCACCACCCCTTCTATTCCCTGGAGGAGTCTTTCCATAAGGCTTTGGAAGACTCCAGGTGTCACGCTGACTCCAAACTGGAGCTGGTTGCAGCGGAAAGCCCCTCGGTGCGTTACGATGGTTTGGGCTTCTGCTGTTGTGGCGTCGACCGGCAGTTGCTGGTAGGCTTGCACCAGGTCGAGCTTTGCAAAGATCCGGCCTCCCCCCAGTGAGTGCAGAAGATGCTGGACTACTGGGACGGGATATGCGCTTTGTTGGAGCGCATGGTTTAGGGTGGCCTTGTAGTCACCACAATTTCTCACTGACCCATCTGGCTTGATGGGGGTAACAATTGGGGTCTCCCACCGGGCATGATCAATCGGTTCCAGCACCCCTTGCGCAATGAGCTTATCGAGTTGCTCATCGATCTTGGGCTTGAGTGCAAATGGTACTCGTCTGGGCTTAAGGCGGATTGGGGCGATGCTTGGGTCTATGTTAAATGCAATAGGGGACCCCCGGTACTTGCCTAACTGGTCGTCGAAGACTTCCCGGAAGTCCCTCACGAGCGCTGCTTCCCAGTCTGCCTCTGCGATGTGGTGTATGCCAGTTACCTCGATGCCCAGGGGTGCGAACCACTGTCGTCCCAACAGGCTCGGCCGATCTCGATCGATGATCGTCAGGGGTAGCACTTCTGTGTGTCCCTTGAAGGTGACTTTAAAATGGCCTCTACCGACTACAGGGATTCAGTTTCCCTGATAATCTTTGAGGGTTAGTGTTTGGTCTTCCAGTTCTTGGTGGTGGATGGTGGGGACCAAGTGCTTGAGTGTGCGCCAGGAGACCATTGAGAGGAAAGACCCTGAGTCCACCTCCATGTCGCATTGTTGGTCTTCTATCCCGACCGTCACGTATACCTTTCTGGTGTCGTTGGTGGAGGAATGGCCGATGACGACAGTCTGGTGCGTTTCCTCTCTCTGTCTCGTCTCCCGGAGTCGCCTGTTCTCACCTTCCTGGCTCCAGCGGTTCTCCGTCTGCCGATCTCGGGTCCTGGTGGGGGTGCTGTCTCTCCGTCGGGGGCTGGCATCTCGTTACTGCGGGCTATAGTGCTTCTTATTCCGGCACACTTTGGCGATGTGCCCCCGTTTCTCGCAATGCCTGCAAATGGCTTCAAGAAAATGACAGTCCGCTCGGGGGTGATCGCCGCCGCAGCCGGCATACTGGAACCTCGACTTACGACCTCGTGGTTCCCGCCGCTCCCGTGCTGATTGGAGATGGTGGATCTCCTCCTCCTCGTCTTCGGTTTCTGAGAAGGAGTCGATGTCACCATAGTGTGTGGTTGTGTGGTCTGTCATGGGCCTCCTCTCGGGGGTCGATGTGGCTTCTCCGGTCGCTGCTTGTGGCATGATGCTTGATTGTCGCATCCGGGCCGCTGATTTCTTGGCCGCTTCCGTTGCAGCGGCTTCGGTGAGGGCATTGGCGAGGGAGATGTCTCCCTTTGCCATGATGCGGTTCTGGAGGATGGGGTCTTGGAGTCCCAAGACGACATGATCTCGCAGGGCCTCGTCCAGGTCGGTGAACTCGCATAGACCCCCCAGGTCCCGTAGTGCCGCTATGAAGTTGGCCAGCCCTTCGTTGGTAGAACTCATGCCGCTGGATGAGGATGGGCACGACGGGGGTGTAGTGGCTCCGCAGCAGGGGCTCGAGATCGTCCCACTCCACCATCTTGACGTCCACCGGTTTGGTGAAGGCTTTGGCCATTTTGAAGACTTCAGGCCCGCAGTGCATGAGGAACACTACTGTACAAATGGGGTGAGGTCAATAGTGGATAGTTTGAGGTTAAAGGAGTGGGGGTTAGAGGATGTAACAACAGAGTCAGGTAGTGCATTCCAGGCATTGACCACTCTGTTGCTGAAGTCGTACTTTCTGCAATCAAGTTTGGAGCGGTTTACATTGAGTTTGTGTCTGTTGTGTGGTCTTGTATTGTTGCGGTTGAAGCTGAAGTAGTCATTGACTGGTAGGACATTGTAGCAGATAATTTTGTGTGCTACGCTTAAGTCCAACTATAGGCTTTTTTTCTTTTTTTTGGCCAAGCATCTCTTCCAACCATATCTTAATCTGCTATCAAAATTCCTTTGCTTTGGTGCATGAACACTGTTAATTGTGGTTTTCTTGAAGACACTGTCAGAGTTCCAAGTAATACATCCATAATAAACAGAGCTCAGAAGCTGATCTGACGGAGGCTATTTTGAGACTTCAGTGTTGCCAGAAACCTTTGCTGGGTGAAATTATCCTGATGAGTCTCTCCAAGCATTATTTCATTATTAACATCCTGGAGGGACAACACAACTGCTTAAGCATTCCAACCACTTGGAATAATGTAGCTACAAAAATGGGGAAATAAAATAATAAAAAAAGGACTATGGCTGTGAAGTTTCATGAAACAGCTTCAAAGGAGTTTTTGTCTGAAGCATTGTCAGAGCTAAGTACATCTTCGATACTTGAGTCTTAATAAATAAATCAAAAGCAAGACAGAATGTGCTTCCCTCGCCTTCCCTTCCCTTTATCTTCACATGAATTAATACGGGGTTTGTCTGAGATGTTTCCCCTTAGTTTTTTTTTTGCTCTGGGCTCAAGCCCCTCTTATCTAATTAGAAGAGAATTCTTTATTGGCCAAGTGTGATTGGACACACAAGGAATTTGTCTTGATGCAAGTGCTCTCAGTGTACATAAAAGAAAAGATACATTCGTCAAGAGTGTTACAAAGTTATAGTCATACAGTCACAAGTGGGAGGGGATGGGTGATAAGAAGTGATGAGAAGATTAATAATAATAGTAGTGCAGACTTTGTAATAGTTGGACAATGTTGAGGGGATTGTTTGTTTAGCAGAGTGATGGCGTTTGGGGAAAAACTGTCCTTGTGTCTAGTTGTTCTGGTGTGCAGTGCTCTATGCGTCATTTTGAGAAACATCAGGTACAATACTTAATAATAGTCATAGGGTACAATAAGCAATCAAATCAGACTAGGAAACAGCCAGTATAAATCATAAGGATACAAGCAACAAAGTTATAGTCATACAGTCACAAGTGGGAGGGGATGGGTGATAAGAAGTGATGAGAAGATTAATAATAACAGTAGTGCAGACTTTGTAATAGTTGGACAATGTTGAGGGGATTATTTGTTTAGCAGAGTGATGGCGTTTGGGGAAAAACTGTCCTTGTGTCTAGTTGTTCTGGTGTGCAGTGCTCTATGCGTCATTTTGAGGGAAGGAGTTGAAACAGTTTATGGTTTTTTTTTATTGTAAATCACCAAGAACCCAGTTAGGTGAGCTATGTGGTATAGAAGTTTGATAAATAAAATAATAAATGAAATAACAATACAAAACTAAATAATAAAATAAATAAAATAAAATTCACATGTCTGTGCATGTGTCAGAAAAATCAACATGGCTGCCATGGTCATGAAATCAACTTATATACACCCATAATGCATGTTAAGGAGCGGATTGGAGGATTGATCCTATCTATTTTTGGCCTCCCCCCTTCCCAGGGCCTTTTGTGATATGTTAAAGGCAATTTCCTCCTTCCGTAATTAACTTCGTAGTCAGTCAGTACTAACACCGTAATCTGCCCAATTTCCTTACATAGCAAAAATTATCCATCCCTTGCACCCATCAGTCCATCACATGGTCCAATCAAATTTTCATCCCAGTCACTCCCCTCCAGGTGCAGGGCAACATGCCCTTATCTCTCTGAGAAAGAATTTTACTGATTCTAATCTTCTACTTGCTATGAAATCCCCCCACCCAAATTCCCGGGCACCGAATGTGGCAGCCTCGAAGCTTCCAAGTAAAAAATGCCTTCCAAGGCTGACACCTGCATCTTAGTATACGATCAGTTGAAAACTAAATACGTTGAGACACATCACTACAGGATAAAGTTATAAAAAGTTAAATACAGACAGTGGCTAAATACAGGTCAAGGGTTTGCATATACAGTACCATATAGCTCTGAATCTTGATTCCTCAAGCTTTGGTGGCCTACAGATGTTTAGGGTTAACAAACCACAATTGTTCCCAAAACTACTAGCCAAACTGATACTAGACTAGGAGATGAAGTTTTAATCCATCTTAGAGCCAATAGATTGAAGATAATTTAAATGCTGGGTGATAACTTACAGCAAAACTATATCACAAGAGCAAGAGAGAGAATTTTCAATGCTTTTTGGAATGCTCTGATTAATAGTCTTATAATTGTTGTACACACACACACACAAATGCACACAGAGTAATTAATCCTAGCATTGCTCCTTCAACTTGATGCTTTTTAAAGCACCGGAGTTTAACTCCCTTGTAATAGTGGCACTTAATAACTATGCTGGCTGTCCTCAAACTACTCTGCCCGTATCTTGTGTGGCACACCACATGATTCTTCAGGTACAAATTGCTAAACAATTACCAAGCAGAGAAAGGTCATAATAATAGGTTGCAACAACTTTTGCTGCCTGCCTTTACTCCACCAACGTTTAGAAAAGAACCATTTCATCCCATTGTTATAATGACGAGGAGGAAGTAGTTGAAAATAATTAAAGACAAGCAAACAAAAGGCAGGAGTGCAAAGCTCGGTAACAGCTACTTTCCCTTCCTGCCTACTCCATTACGTCAGGCTCTATGGGGGAAAAAATGACATGATTGGAATGACCCACAGGGTATACCGGTGGCCTGGGCTTACCTTCTAAAAGGCAGAACAAATGGTGTTGGCTAAACCATTCTGAAAGTGGGAAAGTGATGACAAAAATACTGCCAGGAACTCACTGAATGACATCAAGATGTCCTTATTTCTTACTGGGCCCTTGAAACCTTTTCTTTTGTGGCTTTTGTTACTTTTACTTTTGAGATAGGCAAGAATCTGTCATACGCAAAAGATCAGGTGAATATCCAATTAAATTAATTTATGGCTAATCGTATTTATGCACAGCAACCTTCTTCAACTAACAGTTAGCACTTGGTTAGAGTTAAACAATTCAAGAAGGGTTGGACTTAGCTCACTTATGGCTATGTAAGGATTCTAGGCTGAGCCCTCTTTTAACTCTGCCCCCAGGTTCTGCCACTCCCTCGCCTACAAAAACAAAAATTATTAATATGGGGAGTGGGTCCTTTCATAAATGAGAAGGGGGATACCACAAATTGCCTGCTGGTCCTCTAACTCATATTTTAAGGGGCAACATGGAGATGCAGAAAATGAGTTCAGATAATAGGTTATTTGTTCTAGTATACCTATTCAAGAGTCTCATACAATTGTCACAAATGGAAGCTGATTTGGCAGTGATGCAACAGATAAAACTTTTATTTAAAACTTTATTCCAATCCACAGTATGTTCTGTTTAGATTTTGCTGAGTAAGGTAGGTAAACCCAGTAGGCCAACTTTCATCAAAATGCTTGGCTATCTTGGCTCTAGCATCATGAGTAACAATCCATCAACCCTTAAAAAAGAAAGAAAGGATGAAGCAAATGCCTATTCCCAAAATATAGAGAGCAAAGATCAAAATTAGTGCCTCACTCCTTTAACATTAACACTTTCTGAGTGGCGGGAGGCTTCCCAGAGACTGGGCTGTTCAATTATAATCTTGTTTGGAAGCCATTGTTCATGAAGACAAGGTGGGGCAACTGGTGGTTGTTGTCATAGACCTTAAATATTTTTTGTGCATCTAGTAGTTGGTATGTTTTTCTCTTGGTTTTGCACCCCTAGTTTGCTTAAGGATGGCTTGAATGAGATGCTGCTGTGTGCCAAGACACCCAGTATATCTCTCTTCCCCCCACCCTCTCCTTCTCTCTCATCTCTTGTATCATCTATCATTTATCTATCCATCATTTATTTATCTATCACCTATGTATCTATCTAGCATCTCTCTATCCTATCTATCACTCATCTATCTAGCATCTATCCATCGTCGATCTATCTATCTATCTATCTATCTATCTATCTATCTATCTATCCATCCATCCATCCATCCATCCATCCATCTACCTCTCTGTCTGTCTCTATCTATCTATCTATCTATCTATCTATCTATCTATCTATCTATCTATCTATCTATCCATCATCTATCCATCCATCATCTACTTATCTATCTATCTATCTATCTATCTATCTATCTATCTATCTATCTATCTATCTCCATCTATTTATTTCTATCTGTCTCTCTATAATCTCTCTATATCTATCTCTCTATCTCTCATCCCCCCCCCCCGCCATGTGTGTGAGTGAGTCTTTTTTTTAAAAGGCAACTGCATAACTGCATAAGGTATTCTTTGGATTATTATTTGTCAAACATATTATTTATTTATTATGAATACCTCAGCACCAACACATGCATTAAAATCTGTAAGATAGATGCAAGGCAGTTTTTACATTTGATTTTTTTTTTTTTTAACTTTGAAGATGTGGGATGAAGGAGAGAAAGGAAAAATCTTTAGAATGGATGGGAATTAAATGAAGTCACTTAGCTTTCCCTAGTAAAACACACTTTTTCAGTAATATTGGAAGTAAAATATAAATGTAGAAACTTGAGGGAGCTGTCTAGTCTAGATCTTTTCAAAATAATACGCAAGTCCCTCCCTGATGAACAGAAGAGGAAGGATTATATTTGTCAATAGAAACTGGGGGTGTTTGGAAATTCTCCATAGCAATATTTCTGCTGAAAGTACTGTGAAACCAAAACTCAGTCTAGACATACAGATTATCATGGAGCAATACTTTGCTGCTTTATGCTATTTCACCTGGCAAGGAGAGACTTATCACATAAATGCGTAAACATCTTATCAAGTGTATTATAAAGGTGTCTATTTTCCATCTACCAGGTGTTTTTGTGTGTTCATTCCATGTTTTGGTATCTTCCCTACAAAACAGAATAACCGAACAGAATAACAGAATTGGAAGCCCCTCAAATATCGGAACATTGCTATCATGTCACCCCTATGTTTCCAAGATGTCTCCAAAAATCAGACACAATTGAACAGAGGGGAGGAGGAATTGTAAACTGGCTGTCACATATCATCAAGTCCTGAATAAGTAGGCTTTGTGTCCACAATGTATATTTGAGCAATTTGCTAAAGTGGCCCATTTCCTAAATTTGTTCTGTACATTAATCCATTGGGTTCCCAATCCCTAGTTCATGGATCGGTACTGTTCCACAGTCCATTGGGAACTGGGCTGCACAAGCAGTGGGCGAGTGCATTTGCACCAGCTGCTAATCCATAGAATCGGAAACTGTGGGGATCATTGCATTAATCCATCAAATAACAAAGTAGACTGGAGTTATTCAGGAGACTAACAAAGAGAAGACTGACAGTGGACCATGTAAGACAGACAGACAGACAGACAGATTACTTTATTGTCATTGCACCTTATACAACAAAATTAAATGCCATCTTCAGTGTATATTATACATTAAAAAACAAACAAAAACACACATTCTTCACATTCTATACAATTGAATTGAAACTATACAGTAGAATATTGCACTATACAGTAGAATTCAACAGGGCTACTGCCCTGGGATATAAGCTGTTCTTCAGCCTGTTTGTCCTTGTTTTATTGTCCTGTACTGTCTGCTAAATGGTAATAGTTCAAATAAAAGGGTGCTCAGGATGAGATGGATCTTCGAGAATGTTTTGAACTTTCTTAAGGCAGCGGGAGCTTTTATGCTCTTCCAATGAGGGGAGAGGGCAACCAATGATCCTCAGGGCAATGACATTAACCCTTTGAAGTGCTGTCCTATCTGCCACGATGCAATTGGCAAACCATGCACAGGTGCAGTAAGTTAAAATACTCTCTATGGTGCAGCAGTAGAAAGTCACCAGCAGTCTTTCATTCCGTTGTTTCCTGAGAAGTCTCAGGTAGTATAATCTCTTTTGACCTGTGCTGCAATAAAAATAACAAACTCCAGTAGATTGTGCAAATGAATCTGTTTTCAAACTTGGGCATGTGTTTTATATGATCACAGTTGCACAGTAGAAATGACTATCATTTTATTTCATTCTTCTACCATCAGAAGCTTTTGATCATCATTTATCAAACCTTTCTTGAACAAACATGTTTGACACACACTTCATGTAGCCACTTTTGAATGCATGGTTAACTCAACAGAAAAGCCCTGGTAACAGGTTGAATGGCCTCCAATGGGTAACATCTCAAATTAGGCTACTCAAAACCAAGTCCTTCGGAAATCCGAGTATATACTTAGAGCTCCCAGATAGTTCAGCTAATTTCAGTGAAAGTTGCATCCAATCAAGGATTCAAATGACCTCAGCCTCTCTCAAAGTTCCAATTTAAATACACAAGAGGTATTTGAGAATATATATCTGTGAATATCTGTGTATCTGTCTGTGTGTATGTCTGTCTAATCTATGTATCTATCTATTTTTTCTGTCTGCCTTTCTGTCTCTCTATCATCTATCTATCTATTTCTGCCTCTATACTCTCTGCATCTCTCTATCTCTCTGCATCTGTCTCTCTACTCTATCTCTACCTCTATATCTCTATATCTCTATTTCTCCTCATCTATCTATCTATCTATCTATCTATCTATCTATCTATCTATTATCTATTTATGAATGTATGTGGGGAGGAGACAGGGAGAGAGAGAGAGAGGAAGAGGGGGACGATTTTTCTCTAATCACACAGACTTAATCAAAGTAGCTAACATTCAGGTCTGCTGCAATCAGATTAAAATTACATGTAATGCTACTAAAAAAGATACATCTAGGAAGCAGGGGTGGTCAAAAATATATATTTTTAAAGATGTCTATAAAACAAGATTTCCTCCCCTATTTTCTTTGAAAACCCTTTGTTGGACTAAGTTTGCATGCCAATTTTATCCATCCCTTCCCTCTTTCCAAATCTCAGCCTTATTATACAGATGTCTCTTCCAAAGCATGGTGGTGCCTGTTTAGAATATTCAAAATAGCCGAGCTTGTACCATATTAACGTGAAACCACAAACACTATAATTAGTGTTCTGAAGTAAGAAGACCATAATCTTCTTGATAATGCTGCACTTAATAATGTCCTGTATGAAGGATATTGGTCTTCATGCTTTAAAATATAGTTTTGGTGCATTATTTTTAAATTAAAAAGGTTATGTGGAAATGAAATCAATTTCTTCCTTCCCCTATTTTGAAATAAACTCTTCTTATTTGTTATATATAAAAGCTACACTTCCTCCCAAAAACATAGGGTGGTACTAACAAAGCCCTATAACAGCAGTTCAGGTCCTAGAAATAATTTTGTGGTAGAGCAGAAATCGGAACCTTATACCCCATTTCCCTTGACTGTTACCTTCTAATGTGAGATTCGCTTCCAAGAAAACATGAGCAGCATTTTGCCAGAGTGATCAGAAATTATAGCTAAGTATGTTTTGATTTAATCTATATAGAGCAGGGGGTCTCCAAACTTTTCTAATCAATTCTAGTCCATTTTCTAATTCTTAGAATAGAATGCCCCATTTCCCTGAAAATATGACTTACTCTGAAAGCAAGTCCTAGCTTGATTTTACATGTGCAGCCAATATAAACCCTACCTCCCCAAAATAAGCCCTAATTAAGATCCCACCCACTCCAGAGTGGATGGGTAAAAATTAAGCTAGAGTGGGGATTGGGGGTGGAGCTCCCCTACTACTTACCTTTGGACAGCTGTAGTCAGACCTCGCACACCCCAACATCTGCCTTGCCGGCCCATTTCTTCTGCAGCTGGCAAGGTTGGCATAGCTTTCCTGAAGGCCTCTGTAGCTGATAACAAAGCTCCGGATCTGACATCCCCCCAAAATAAGACCTGGTGCCTTTTTGGGTGGCAAAAAATATAAGACAGGGTCTTATTTTGGGGGAAACACAAACACAAAACTGGAAGGCACATTGGAGGTCTTCAAATTCAACCACCTGCTCAGGCAGGAAACCATACACCATCTCAGACAAACAGTTGTCCAATCCATTCTTTAAAACCTCCAATGTGGGATTACTCACAACTTCTGGAGGCAAGCTGTTCCACTGGTTAATTATTCGCACTGTCAGGAAATTTCTCTTTAGTTCTAGGTTGCTTCTCTCCTGGATTAGTTTGCATCCATTGCTTCCTGTCCTGCTCTCAGGTGCTTTGGAGAATAGCTTGACTCCCTCTTCTTTGTGGTAGTCCTTCTTTTCACTACACCAGACATACCGTTTTTCATATGCTTTTGCCTCCCGTCCCCCATGATATAAAATAGATGCTGAGAAAAAAACAGTCCAGAGAAGATCTTTGTTGCTCTTCTCTAAACTCTTTCTTTCTCAACATCTGTTTTATATTGTGGCAATCAAAACTGGATGCAATATTTCAGGGAGTGTCTTACCAAGGAATTATAAAGTGGTACTAACACTTCCTGTGATCCTATTAATATTAGGCCTTCTTTTAGAACAGGGAAGATGGCCTTCCTAGATGATTCTTGTTTTATTCAAAGAGAAGTATAAGAAACTAAACTTTTAACCTTTTGGTATATGCACAATTCCTGCTCCCTCCCTCTTTCTAATCACTTTGAAATCAAAACCAGGGAGTTGGGATTAGCTCTCGTTCCAAATATGTCCAAGTGGTGGATTAACAGGTAAGATGAGAAATGTCCTGCTCTGTGAGCAAGGAACATGTGCAAACAGGTGGGTGCATTCCCAGAACTTTGATGGGGGCTTTATCACTTCCTTTTACCATGTAATTTCATATTTTTAAACATGGGGATGGTGTTGGTGGTGGAATTCAGTGATGGTGCCAGGTATTCATTTTTAGGCAATTCACATTTTGATTTCCAGAACTCAGCATGAGCTCAAATCCTATCAAGCTGCCACTTAAAAACTATAAACAAGAGAAAAATCTTTCTTGATTCTTTTCTGATTCTTCACCTCCATAGTTACATTTAAGGCAGTATTGCCTTTTTAGATATTAATTATATATGCAGAAATTATGAACAACGTATTTGAGATGTATTTTTCTGCTAATTATTTTCTCTTGGTCTTTAGTCACTTGCAATAAATTCTAACTTTGACTGAAAAGTTTCCTGCACGTATAAGACCTTTCATAACTAAAACAAATATTGATATATTTCAGGAAGTAAATTTTGGTTTTGCTAAGTGAGATTTAAATTCAGGGCTTTTCCAATATATGAACATTGTGATTTTTGGGGTGGGCTCATGTTATTTGTTCATCCCAACACCCCCACTTCAGCAAGCAAAATCATCTAAAAAAACCCCACAAGAATACAATTTTGCCTAAATATTTGCATTTGCTATTTTAAATAAATGCATATTTTAAAAAATAAGTAAGGTGGTATAAGACCCAATATTTGTTTGTCTGTTTGACTAATACCTCAGTTTTCTATCCAAAAAATCTTATTAAAGTCAACATGACCACCACAACAAAGTTTACTAAAGTAAAACAAAATATAATTAAACTGGACATTTATATATGAAATAAAATGACTTAAATATTGCAAAAAAATTGTTTGGAAGGACAATATTTTTTCCCAAAGGAGGAAAAGAGAAAATTAACATACTCTGTTCCGAACTAAGCAAACTCATTAGCTTGCAATTCTAATAGTTTTATTTCCACAACAGGCTCGTAAACCTGCACTTCTGATTGGCCCACTAATAGCGGATCGTGATTGGTCAGTTTTGGCTGATCTGATTGGCTGATAGCGAGTCGCTGCTGATTGGTCGCTCCCAGCACGGCAAACTCAAATCATTGGGTGTTGTGACAGCAGCCAGCTCTATAAAAGGAGCTACTGCTGCCCTAGTATTTCGCTCTGTTCTGAAGTCACTAATAAAGAGTTGGAGTCACTATTCGATGCCTCGTCTCCGTTCCTTGCGCCCACTCTCCCAGATCTAACAGAGTTGCCTACCTTGAACGTGCGATACTTGCTACTGGAACCCAGAGGCTTTTCTGGCGTGTAGGCAGGGTGTAGACGGTCAAGATGTGATAGAAGTTCCCGGCCCATCAGGAGTTTGGCTGGGGTTTTGTGTGTGGTGCTGTTTGGAGTAATATGTTGGAGGAGAAGCATCCTGGTTACCTTGTCGTGGATGTTCCCTTGTTCCATCTTGTGTAAGGTTTTCTTTATGAACTGGACCATTCGTTCAGCCCTACTATTGGCCGCAGGTGAGCCGGCGATATTAAAGCGTGGAATATCCCCCGGTCTGCTAGGTACTGTTCAAATGCCAAGGCGGTGAACTGTGGGCCATTGTCTGAAACCAAGATGTCTGGCAAGCCGTGTGTGGCAAATAGTCTGTTTAGTTTATTAACGACTGCCTCTGTGGTGGTGTTCTTCATTTTGTGGACCTCAAGCCAGTTGGAATAGGCATCCACTGTTATGAGAAATGTATGCCCTTTTGTGGGTCCCGCAAAATCGATGTGGATACGGGACCAGGGACCTCGGGGTGCTTCCCATTCAGTTGGTGGTGCTTTTGGTGGAGCTGAGCGTGTTTCCTGGCACTTGTTGCAGGTGGTCACCCAGGTTTCTATTTGCTTATCTATACCTGGCCACCAAGCATAGCTCCTTGCTAGTGCCTTCATCCACACAATGCCCGGATGTCCATCATGCAATAGTTTTAGGACCTTATGCTGCAGTCTTCCTGGGATGACGACTCTGTCTCCCCATAACACACATCCTTTTTTTGGGTGAAAAGTTCCATCTGCCTGTGTTTGAAGGGCTTGAAGGTGTCGTTGAGTTCGTTGTCAGGCCAACCTCTTTCTACCCAGCTGAGGACTCGTGCTAAACAAGGGTCTTTCCTTGTTTCGGATGCGATGTCTTATGCAGTCAGCGGTGGTGAAGGGAGTGTCTCGATTTGTAGTACAGCTAGGGTTGGAGCTGGGTCGTCTAGGGCTTCTGGTAGCGGAGAACGGCTCAGGGCGTCAGCGTGGGGAATGGCTTTCCCCGATCGGTGTCGCAGTTGGTAGTCGTATGCAGCTAAAAACTCTGACCAGCGTGTCATTCTTGGTGATAAGATATGGGGAGTTGGTTTATCCCCCGCCAAGATGCCCAGTAATGGTTTGTGATCGGTGATTATAGAAAAGGACCTTCCATATACATACTCATGGAATCGTTTGATCACAGCCACAATAGCGAGAGCCTCTTTATCTAGTTGGCTATAGTTTCTTTCAGTTTTAGATAAAGTTCTGGAAAAAAATGCAATGGGTGCCTCAGTGTGTTTGGCAGGACGTGGCTTAGGATGGCTCCTACTCCAAACGGTGAGGCATCACAGGTGACGTTTAAGGGTAAAGTCTTGTTATATTGTATCAATACAGTATCTGATGTTAAAAGTCTTTTACTTGCTGAAAAGCTCACTCTTCTCGATGTCCCCAGACTCAGGAAGCCTTCTTATCGAGGAGCCTATGCAGGGGTTCAGCAACAGTCGCCTTCTAGGATAGGAAGATGTTATAAAAGTTAATAAGTTCCAGGAAGGCTTGAAGATCTGTTTTGTTTCTAGGTCTTGGGGCGTTTTTTATTGCAGCCAATTTTTTCTCAGTAGGGTGAATTCCCTGTTTGTCAAGAAGGTAACCAAGGAATTCAACCCTCTCCGTATACAGTTGGCACTTGTCCTTCTTGACCTTCAGGCCAGCGTCTTTAAATGTTTGGAGGACCATTCTTAGCCGCTTTTCTAGTAGACTTCTAGTGGGGGCAGCTATCAAGACATCATCGAAATATGGCACGCCCCCTTTTATGCCTTGCAGCAATCTCTCCATCAAACTTGGAAGATGCCCGGTGCTGCACTCACTCCGAACTGGAGTCTATTACACTTGAATGCCTCTCTGTGCATGACTATAGTTTGGGCTTCTGAAATGGTATCAGGTTTCCTGCTTGATCAGGGGGTTAGATAGAAGATCCCCAAGGTCCCTTCCAATTCTATTCTGATTGCTTGATTGCTTGAAAATTCACCCAGTTCTATGGAGCAGTGTTTTACTGACTATAACATTTATAGCTTTCTCTGAATCTGATTCCATAAAATAAAACCCAAGCTTGTAAAATGTAATCTGGAAATCTCAACATTTCTTTGCTAAATATGCACACAGTTGTGAATCTTGTTATGAATTAATAAAATGCTTGAATAAAGTTTTATCAAACCTTTAGAGAATAGCAGAGTTCTAGTCCTGCACTTCTGATTGGCCGATAATAGCGATATCGGATTGGTCCATTCAGGAGAATCTGATTGGCTGTTAACGGGCCACTCTCATTGATTAAGGGGGTTAACACTCCACGCTCCTTATTGGTTACTAGATCAGCAGCTTGCCTATAAAAGGGCTGCTGCTGCCCTGGGTTTTCGCTCTGTTCAGAATGATTAATAAAGAGTTGAAGTTCACTGTTCACCGTCTCGTCTCCGTTCCTTGCATTCATGTGCAGAACTTAACACTGGCTATGAGGATGGGATACGGAGACGTCAGAGCTGACTGAACACTACAGAGCACAAAACAGAGCATGTGGCTGAAGGCGCATCAACGGCGGAAACCATGACCGGCGGAACCATACCACCCGCTCCATTCAACCCGGCACAAGAACACTGGGACTCATACATGGACTGGTTCCAGATGTTTCTGGAGACCAACAACTTGAAGGATGCCACTACTGGGAAAAAGCGAGCGGTATTCCTGACTCATTGTGGACCTGCCGTTTTTAAGATGGCCAAGGCACTGGCGAAACCGGCTGAGGTGAAATCCATGGACTGGGATGTCCTCGAGCCCCTCCTACGGGCCCACTATGTACCTACCATACCAATGCTTGTCCGAAGACATGAATTTTACCAGAGAGACCAGCAGAAAGGAGAGAGCATTGCAGATTTCATCGCGGATCTCTGGAACCTGGGAGGCCTCTGCAGGTTCGCTGACCTCGAAGAAGCTCTAAGAGACCGAATAATTCTGGGTTTAGATGCACCACACGTGCAAAGTAAGCTGATGGCGAAAGGCGACATCAGCCTTGCAAATACCATCACTGACACTACTGCAGCAGAAGCAACCAGGAAGTCGGCTGCCCGAATGTGCCGCACCAACGCCCCGCTCCACCAACTCGCCGGTGAAACCTCACTCACCTAGAGGGACATACGATGGCAACCCACCACGAGGACCTCGAATCGTCATCAGAAAGTGATGAGGAAGAGGTCAACCGGCTCCGGTCTGAACGAGACCTACGCCACCAGCGTAACCAGAGACTGCAGCATCAATGCGCAGGTTGTGGGGCAAACCACTCACGATCAAACTGCAAATTCCTCGACGCACTCTGCCATGTTTGTGGGAAGAGAGGCCACATCGGAAAGGTCTGTAGAAGCAAGCAAGGATCCAGCCCATTTCAGAGGGGGACCAACTACCGCCAATCCACAGGAAATCGTCCCGTGAGTCGGGAACATTTGAACCACCAATGGAACAACCACTCCTACAGAAATAAACCACTAGCCCATTCAACGAAACGAGAAGAGGCACACCAAACCATTACAATTGGTCACGCCTCATCATTAGATGCAAAGAAGATCCAAGTGAAGGTTGCCATCGAAAACCAGCCCTGCGTGATTGAAGTCGATTCAGGATCGTCCCTCTCGATGGTTTCCTGGAAGACCCTTAAACAATTAATTCCTGCCGTCCGGTGGCACAACTTCAGAACCCAAAGAATCATACTCAAGGATTATCAGGGAAACCGAATCCCGGTCGTTGGATCCAGCCTAGTCCAGGTCTCATTCAAAAATCATACTGCATCTTTACCATTGACCGTCATCAACCGTGATCGGCCTAGCTTGTTAGGCCTTCAATGGTTCGCTCCACTTGGGATCGAGGTAGCCGGCATTCACCAAACCAGCAGCAACGACTGGGAGGAGGCCCTCGTCCAGGAATTCCAGGACGTCTTTGCAGACAAACTAGGTGAGTACAAGGGGACCCCGATATCATTTAACCTTAACCCTGAAGTAGCCCCCATCCACCTTAAGCCTCGTCGAGTACCTTTTGCCCTTAAACTAAAGATTGACGAGTAGCTTGATAAATTAATATCCCAAGGTGTTTTAGAACCAACTGATCACGCTCCTTGGGAAACCCCAATCATAACACCCATCAAACCAGATGGATCGTTAAGGATTTGGGGGGACTACCGTGTCACCCTGAATCACGCCCTTCAACAGAACGCTTACCCGGTGACAGTGGTACAACACCTACTCCATTCCCTGGGGGGCGAAAAAGTCTTTGCTAAATTGGATTTAGCACAGGCATACCAACAACTGCCTGTAGATAAAAAAACAGCAGAGGCATAAACGATCGTTATGCACCGAGGCGCCTTTAAGTGCAACCGACTCCAATTCGGAGTTAGCGTAGACCCAGGGATCTTTCAGAGTTTGATGGAGAGACTCTTACAGGGGATAAAAGGGGTCGTACCATACTTCGATGATGTTTTAATTGCTGCCCCGAATAGAGAAATACTAAAGGAGCGTCTTAAACTGGTTCTCCAGAAATTTAAAGACTCTGGCCTTAAAGTAAAAAAAAAATGTCAACTATGTACAGATAAAGTAGAATTCCTGGGGTACCTAATCGATAAACAAGGCATTCACCCCACCAATAGCAAACTAAGGACAATCAAGAATGCCCCAAGACCCAGAAATAAGACGGATCTACAAGCTTTCCTGGGGCTCATTAATTTTTACAACATCTTCCTGCCCCACAAAACGACCGTAGCTGAGCCCCTACATAGGCTTCTTGACAAGAAAGCAACCTGGGTCTGGGGCCACCGAGAGGAGAATGCGTTCCGACAAGTAAAAAACCTATTAACTTCAGATGCTGTTTTAATGCAGTATAACGAGACTCTGCCTTTAACAATTACATGTGACGCGTCACCCTTTGGAGTAGGAGCCATTTTGAGCCATGTTACCAAACGGCAGTGAAGCCCCTATTGCCTATTTTTCTAGAACTCTATCAAGGGCTGAACGTAACTATAGTCAAATTGATAAAGGGGCTCTTGCTATTTTATCTGCTGTAAAACGGTTTCATGAATACGTATATGGACGAGTTTTTACTATTGTGACCGACCACAAACCTTTGCTGGGAATTATAGCGGGAGACAAGCCAACCCCCTATATATTATCACCTAGAATGACTCGCTGGTCGGAGTTTTTGGCTGCGTACAATTATAGACTGCAAAACCGCCCAGGGAAAGCCATTCTCCACGCTGACGCACTGAGCCATGCACCACTTCCGGAACCCGTCGACGACCCAGCTCCAACCCTTACAACACTTCAAATTGAAACACTACAGTCACCACTGCTAACAGCCAGAGATAGCGCGATCGAAACAAAATGCGATCCTATCTTATCGCGAGTTCTTAGCTGGGTCGAACGAGGATGGCCAGTAAATCAAACCCCTGACGACTTCACCCCCTTCAAGAATCTGCAAACAGAACTTTTCTCGCAAAAAGGCTGCATTCTTTGGGGGGATAGAATCGTCATCCCAGAGCGGTTACAACGAGCGGTATTAAAGACACTGCATGAGTGACACCCCGGCATCGTGCGTATGAAAGCGCTCGCATGAAGCTACGCATGGTGGCCGGGCATCGACAAACAGATCGAAGCCTGGGTAAAGACTTGTTATAAGTGCCAGGAAGTTAGCAATGCCCCACCTAAAGCAACTCTGACAGAATGGGAAACACCCCGGGGACTGTGGTCCCACATCCATATTGACTTTGCGGGACCTACTAAGGGACACACGTTCCTCCTAACAGTGGATGCCTATTCAAACTCGCTCGAGATCCCCGAAATGAAGAGTACCACAACTGAGTCCGTCATCCGGAAGTTGAACAGATTATTCGCAACTCATGGACTGCCAGACGTTCTGGTATCCGACAACGGACCCCAGTTTACCGCGCTCCCTTTTGAACAATACTTAGCGGACCAGGGTATTCGCCATGCGCTAACTTCACCAGTGCACCCTGCGGCTAACAGAAGAGCCGAGCGCATGGTACAGTTTGTTTAAAAAAACCTCTACAAAATGGACTATGGGGACATTGAAGATAAAATAAACAGAATACTCCTACTCCAACACATCACTCCGCACAGCATCACCAACAAGACTCCAGCTGAACTATTGATGGGACGCAAACTCCGCTCCCACCTTGACCAGCTTCACCCATCTTACGAGCCAGAGAAACCCTGTGGATCTAGCGGAAAATGCCACGAGTTCAAGATAGGCGAATTAATTTTCGCCAGAAACCTTTCTGGTGAACCATTGTGGATCGAGGCAACTGTAATTCAAGCCACTGGACCCAGGTCGTACTGGGTGAAAACATGCAACGGGAAAATATGGAAACGCCATATAGATCAGCTTCACTCGAGGCTACAACCTAGTTTCCGTGACTCCGGTAACTCCCAAACTGAGGGGGGAGGGGATGTTGAAGAAACCGAATTCGAGATGGCGGAAAGCAGGAACGAAAGAAATCAGCAATCGGGCATAACAAATGAAGAAGGATCCAGGAAGGGCATGTCCTTGCCACAAAGGAACACCTCAACAGAGGCAAGCCCGCAAAGGCCAGAGGACAACAACGAGAACATTAGCGGCACCGAGTCTTCCAATGAGGAACCACCGGCACCCGACTTGCCCGAAAACGTTCTGCCAAAACAGGGTTACAGACAAGAACTGGTGGGACAGCATAAATCCAATAGACAGTCAAAACAACCTTCATACCTCAGAGATTACATCACCGCACCCCCTAAACGGAACCCAGGGGGAAGGGGTGTTATGAACTAATAAAACGCTTGAATAAAGTTTTATTAAACTTTTGGAGAATAGCAGGGTTCTAGTCCTGCACTTCTGATTGGCCAATAATAGCGATGTTGGATTGGTCCGTTCAGGAGAATCTGATTGGTTGTTAACGGGCCACTCTCATTGGTTAAGGGGGTTAACACTCCACGTTCCTTATTGGTTACTAGATCAGCAGCTTGCCAATAAAAGGGCTGCTGCTGCCCTGGGTTTTCGCTCTGTTCAGAATGATTAATAAAGAGTTGAAGTTCACTGTTCACCGTCTCGTCTCCGTTCCTCGCGCTCATGCGCAGAACTTAACAAATCTTTTATCTGTAAGAAAATGAGGCCTTCAGCTTCTGCCTTCATGCAATCCTAAGTCTTTCTCTCTGTACGTGCCATTCATCTGAATAATTGCTTTATCAATGCAACTGTAATGTTCGATATACAAATACAACCATTTATTTATATTAAATTCGTTTTGCATCCCTCTCCTCATGGGATGACTCTGGGCAGCTGACAACATTAAATGCACAGGCCAATGAAAATTGCTGCTGAACTTTCCAGGTCAATACAAAAGCAGATGGTCATAGAGCAGGAGGACAATTAAATGTTTAAGCTCATTAAATTTTTTTCCTTCTCAGTGCAAAAGATGACAGAGTTGCTCTATTTTGTCAACGGCATTTTTACAAATCCACCAAATTCAACTTCCCCAGAGTGCTATCAACACCCATAAACACACCCACAAAATTGGGCTGATGTTCTTTTTGATGGCTTTTTAGATCTTGGTATGCAGTTGCTTAAATAAATATAAATAGATACCAAAATATCTATCTGAAAAGACCAGTTATCTTCCACCTTTTTATTGTTTGCTTCATGCTATACAGAGTTCTTTTAAAACTTTCTTCTGCGGATTGATTTTGCCGAAAACAAGGGGGGAAAATAATAATAAAAAAAAAGCTTCTGCCCACTTAACCCTCGGCCTTCAAGTTGTTAACGTTTTGCGTTTTGCTCTGATACACAGCAAAATTGATTCTTTTAAGAGGTGGTCTTCCCCTCCTTGGTATTTTTGTCCTCTTTTTCATGGTGCTACAGCTACTCTCTTTTGCTTGGCTATTTCCTCTAACAGAAGATTCATTTAAGTGATCTGTATTGTGTTATTATCTTTCTCTGATGCTGTGGTTTTAGTGCAAAGGCAGTTTATCTTATTAAAGTTATACTCTTTGGGAGAAACTCATTTAAGTGTGACCTACTGCATTACTTCCAAGCCCTTTTGCATGCTGTCTTGGACATTGGAGGGTCATCGATTCCTGTAGTGCATTCAAGCAAGAGCCCTTTCAAAGGCTATTTTGATAATTTTCATTCAGTTTAAAAAGCTCTTCTGTGTAAAAACTACAAATATTTGAACAACAGTTTCAAAATACATCCATGTGAAGGTTCAGGTCCATGTACATGGAGAGAGAGAAGGAAGGAAGGAAGGAAGGAAGGAAGGAAGGAAGGAAGGAAGGAAGGAAAAGAGGGAGGGAAGGAATTTTGAATTTTACCTCTATTATCATTGCATTCCACGAATACAATGAAATTTGAAAGCTACTCCAGCACAGTGCCCCAAACACCACATCGCAATCACACAACAAGTGTTTAAAAATTAAAATAATAATAATAATAATTAAAAACTATCTGAAACATTTAGTAATTTAAATACTTTAAAAATGCCACTACATACATAGGAGATGAGGAAGAAGGAGGGAGGGAGGAAGTTGGGTGAAAAGAAGAGAGAGGAAGATGGGAAGGAAGGAAGAAAGGAAGGATTTAAAAGTTTTGTTGGAAGGATGACTGCCAAATTGCTAAACAATATAGCTTGGTTCTCCAAGAACTTAATGGCAGTATTTGCATATAGAATAAAGCTTCTGCTTGAGATTATTCACAAGTGGTTCTAGTTGCTTCCGGCTGACACTGCCCAATGACCTCTGTGCTGATTCTTCAATGGTGAATCTCCTAGAAATTCTTATGTTGCCTAAGACTCAGTGGTGGGCTGTGTTGTGTATGTACCATAGTTAATAAAAGTATGAGCTTGAGGTAAAGTGCAGGGTTCTGGCCCTGCACTTCTGATTGGCTGTTAGGCGGCCAGATTGGATTGGTTAGTTCTTAGGAATCCGATTGGCCCTTAACAGAGGATTATTATTGGTTAAAAGAGCTAGCGTTCACAGCTCGCTATTGGACAATTCTCACAAGGGTTGCCTATATAAGGCAGAGTTCACTGTTGTTGTTTTGAGAAGTCACTATGCAATAAAGAGCTGAAAGTTCACATTCAGAGGCTGTCTCCATTTACTCCGACCCATGTCCAAGTACTTAATACTGGCGACGAGGATGGGATTTGGAGATGTCTGAAACTAAGAAGCCAGGAAGCAATACCGAGCACGTGATAAGACAACGCCAACAACGGAACCATGTCCGGCGGCATCGTACCACCCGTTCCGTTCGATCCGAACCAAGAGGATTGGGAATCCTACATGGATCCTACAATGTTTCTCGAGATGAATAATTTGAAGGACGCCACACCAGCAAAGAAACGGGCACTGTTCCTGACGCACTGCGGCCCAGCTGTATTTAAAATGGCTGAAGCACTCGCCAAACCTTGAGAAGTGAAAGCCATGAGCTGGGATGACCTCGAACCCATCCTGAGAGACCATTACGCGCCAACCGTGCCTACACTCATGAGACGCCACGAGTTTTATCAGAGAAACCAGTGAAAAGGAGACAGCATTGCCGATTTCATGACGGACCTCCGGAATTTAGGGGGCTTCTGAGGGTTTGCCGATTTAGAAGAAGCACTAAGAGATCGAGTAATTCTGGGATTAGATGCACTAGGCGTGCAAAGCAAGCTGATGGCGAAAGGCGACATCAGCCTTGTTGACGCCATCGCCGAAGCCACAGCTGCGGAGGCGACTAAAAAGTCGGCTGCACAATTACGGCGAAGCCGCACTCCGGCAACACAACCGACCGGCGAAATCTCACCCAACTCAGAAGGGCAGCTACTAACGACGCACCACGAGGACCTCTCTTCGTCGTCAGACAGTGATGAAGAAGGGGTCCATCGACTGCGGTCTGACTGGGACCCTTGCCCTAAGCCCTTACGCCCTTGCGCTGGCTGTGGAGCAAATCATGCCAGGGCCGAATGCAAATTCCGCGACGCACTCTGCCATGAGTGCGGGAAACGAGGTCACATCAGCCGGGTCTACCGCAGCTTACCAGGACCCAGCCAGGCCTCAAAAGGGGCCAACTATCGCCAATCGACAGGAAACCGTCCTGTAAGGCGAGAGCCAGTAAAACACTCCTACAGAAATCGAGCTTTGCAAAAAGAAGAGGCTCACCATACTATCACTATAGGTCACGCCTCAGCCATGGACACTAAGAAAATTCGAGTCACGGTAGCCATCGAGAACCAGCCTTGCCACATGGAGGTTGACTCAGGATCGTCCCTCTCGATGGTGTCTTGGAAGACACTCAAGCAACTTATCCCCACAATCCAATGCCAAGACCTCCAATTTCAACGCCTCATCCTCAAGGACTACCAAGGAAATCGAATCCCCGTGGTCGGGTTCTGCCGAGTCCGAGTCTCCTTCAAAAAGCATACAGCGTACTTACCTCTAACGATCATCGGTAGAGATAGGCCTCCAATGGTTCGCGCCACTCGGCATCGAAGTGGCCGGCGTGAACCGAGTCGGTGGTTGTGAGTGGGAGGAAGACTTTATTTCTGAGTTCAGCGACGTCTTCGTGGACCGTTTAGGCGAGTATAAAGGGACCCCAATCTCATTTAGTCTAGATCCAAAAGTAGCCCCTATTCGCTTGAAGCCCCGTCGAGTTCCATTCGCTCTTAAAGCTAAGATTGACGAACAACTCGACAAGCTAATTGCTCAAGGGGTGTTAAAGCCCATCGATCACTCTCCATGGGAAACCCCTATTGTAACACCCATTAAGCCAGATGGGTCAATCCGAATTTGTGGGGACTACCGGGCCACTTTAAACCACACCCTACAGCAGAATGCGTATCCAGTTCTGGTGGTGCAGCACCTCCTCCATTCCTTGGGGGGCGGAAAGGTTTTCGCTAAATTAGATTTAGCTCAAGCTTATCAACAACTACCAGTGGATGAAAAGACGGCCCAAGCCCAAACAATTCTAACGCACAGAGGTGCTTTTAAATGTACTCGATTGCAATTTGTGGTTAGTGTAGCCCCGGGGATATTCCAAAGCCTCATGGAAAGGTTGTTACAGGGAATCAAGGGCGTGGTTCCGTATTTTGATGATGTATTAATTGCAGCCCCAACCAAAAAAATCTTGCAGGATCGTTTGAAATGTGTTCTTAAAAAATTCCAAGAGGCAGGACTTAAGGTGAAAAAAAATAAATGTCACTTATATACTGACAGTGTTGAGTTTCTAGGGTATCGGATTGATAGCCAGGGCATTCACCCGACCGAAAGTAAATTAAAGGCGATAAAAAAATGCTCCCAGGCCACGTAACAAGGCCAATCTCCAGGCATTCTTAGGCCTCATTAATTTCTATAATGTATTTTTACCGCACAAGGCGACTGTTGCTGAACCGTTACACCGGTTATTAGATAAAAAAGCATTGTGGGTATGGGGTTACCGGGAAGAACAAGCGTTCCGGAATGTAAAAAAATTGCTCACATCTGACTCTGTACTTATGCAGTATAACGAGACTTTACCATGAGTTATAACCTGCGATGCCTCGCCCTTCGGGGTGGGTGCCATTTTGAGTCATGTACTGCCTAATGGGAACGAAGCCCCTGTTGCATACTTTTCGAAGACTCTTTCACAAGCAGAGCGGAACTATGGACAAATTGATAAAGAAGCTCTCGCAATCATTTCAGCTGTAAAGAAATTTCATGAATATGTGTATGGAAGGACATTTACCATTATAACGGACCACAAACCATTGCTAGGGATAATAGCCGGGGACAAGCCAACCCCCTACATATTATCCCCGAGAATGACTCGATGGTCAGAATTCCTAGCTGCTTATAATTATCGCCTGCAATATCGCCCGGGGAAAGCCATTCCGCACACCGACACATTAAGCTGAGCACCGCTTCCAGAGACTCTCGACGATCCGGCACCAACGGCAACCACGTTGCAGATCAAAACACTCAACTCGCCGTCTATGACCGCCCGAGACATCGCGAGAGAAACCAAACGAGACCACACCCTAGCTCGAGTCCTAGGCTGGGTAGAACGCGGATGGCCATTGGACCAAGTCCCAGATGACTTCGCACCGTTTAAAGCAAGACAGACTGAACTTTTTTCCCAAAAAGGCTGTGTTATCTGGGGCGATAGAGTCATTGTCCCAGAATGACTCCGGAAGACGCTGCTACAAATTCTGCACGAGGGCCACCCCGGCATCGTGCGGATGAAAGCGCTTGCATGAAGCTACGCATGGTGGCCAGGCATGGACAGGCAAATCGAGCAGTGGGTCAAAGAGTGTACCAATTGCCAACAAGCCAACAATGCCCCACCAAAAGCCATGCCTACTGAATGGGAGACGCCACGTGGACCCTGGTCCAGAATCCATCTGGATTTCGCGGGGCCAACCAAAGGATATACCTTCCTGCAGACAGTCGACGCGTACTCCAATTGGTTAGAAATTCATCGTATGACGGCCACAACTTCCGAGGCAGTGATCAAGATCCTAAATAGACTCTTTGCAACCCACGGATTGCCTGACGTCCTGGTGTCTGATAACGAGCCACAGTTTACAGCACTAATGTTCGAGCAGTACCTCGCTGACCGCGGCATCTGCCATGCGCTCACCTCGCCTGTGCACCCTGCGACCAATGGCCGAGCTGAATGCATGGTCCAATTTGTAAAAAAGACCTTGCAAAAAGTAGACTATGACAATATCGATGACAAGGTCAACCAAATTCTCTTTTTGCAACACATAACTCCACATAGCGTCACCGGCAGAACTCCCGCAGAACTACTGATGGGACGAATACTCCGCTCCCACCTCGACCGGTTGCACCCTGCTTACAAACCGGAAAAGCCAATAGGATCCAGTGGCCGCTATTGCACCTTCCAGATAGGAGACCACGTTTACACACAAAACTTATCGGGCGATCCGTTATGGATAGAGGCAACGGTAGTACGAGTGACCGGCCCCAAATCCTATGTAGTGAAATGCTGTGACAATAGACTGTGGAAACGGCATATCGACCAATTACGGTCACGACTCACAACGGCCAGTCAACAACTCCCCCATGACCAAACCGAGGGGGGGGAGGTACAGAAGAAGATGACGTTCCAGGGAACCTGCTCGAAGGGAGCGACGAATTAAGTGAGACTCAGGAAATGGAGCAGGAAGGAGAATTGTTTGCACCACAAGAAATTGCACCTGAGCAAGAAGCAGATCCACTGCCAAACAACAATCTACCTCAACAGGATTGCAATCAACCAGTCCAACGAAAATCCGAAAGACTCAAAAGACAACCGTCCTATTTGAAGGACTATATAACTACACTGTAATTAAGAAGCCAGGGGGAAGGGGTGTTGTGTATGTACCATTGTTAATAAAAGTATGAGCTTGAGGTAAAGTGCAGGGTTCTGGCCCTGCACTTCTGATTGTCTGTTAGGCGGCCAGATCGGATTGGTTAGTTTTAGGAATCCGATTGGCCCTTAACAGAGGATTATTATTGGTTAAAAGAGCTGGCGTTCACAGCTCGCTATTGGACAATTCTCACAAAGGTTGCCTATATAAGGCAGAGATCACTGTTGTTGTTTTGAGAAGTCACTATGCAATAAAGAGCTGAAAGTTCACATTCAGAGGCTTTCTCCATTTACTCCTACCCATGTCCAAGTACTTAATAGGCTGCAACCGGTTTAACAACTGGTAATCGTGTGCTTTGCACACGCATGCGCAGCATTCAAAAACCATCCATTTTAAGCTTAAAGACTTACCTTCTATATCAGCGTTGGTGAATAAAACAGCTGAGGCGTGGCAATCCGCTGTGCTGCACGAATCAGCTGAGCTAACAAAACAGGGAAACATAGGACAGGAAAGGCAGAGGTTGGTGGGCGGGGCCAACTGCTCACTGGAACTACCAGTTTGCTAGAGCTGGTCTGAACCGGTAGTACCCACCACTGCTCCCTAGTCCTTTCTTCTTCTCACCCTTTTTCCAACTTTTTCTCGACTTCCCTAATCTGCACACATGTGACTCTCTGTATGATAAGCCTGTTATTTATTCTCTCAGATATTTCTTAGCCTCCGGTTGTCACCCACAGGTATGGCTTGCACGTCTGGGAGGCCATATCCCAGGACGACAGATAGTGTTTCCTTCTCCATTTTGTCCCAGCTGCACTGCGAAATATTAATTTAGCTTTCCTCTGTTTTTCATATCAGCATATGTTGTGGCAATCAAGTTTTCTGTTTGGGAAAACTTTGCTTCCATTGACAGTGCTTTCAGGCATGCATTATTCATAGCTACCTCTGCAGCATATATTCTTTATCGCTTTTATTCTTCCTCTTCCACCATGGATGTGTAAAGTACAGTGTAGGTAAATAGGATTTTGTTCTGAAGGACTCACAGGAGAAGGAACTAAGGAAGGGACAACTTCTTAGTAGCTAAATGTCTATAGAGATTCTCAGTCATCCAGGTCATGGTTGTCCCAAAGGTGCTTTTTCAAGAGGCAACTGGACTTTCTGGTTTTTCTTTGAAGACATTTCACTTCTCATCCAAGAAGCTTCTTCAGAACGAGCTGAAGAAGTTTCTTGGGTAAGAAGTGAAATGTCTTCAAAGAAAAAACAGAAAGTCCAGTTACCTCTTGAAAAAGACCGTACCTTTGGGACGGTCTTAGTAGCTAAATGTCTTGGGAGATTCTCAATAATCTCATAAGGACCCAGATTGCTGGGGACAATATGCTGACTCTGTAAACTGCTTACAAAGGGTTGTAAAGCACTGTGAAGTGGTATATAAGTCTAAGTGTTATTGCTACTGTTAATCCAGGTTAACAAGGTCCCAGAGGGTTTTTTTTTTTTTTTTTCAAAAGGCAACTGGACTTTCTTACTTTCAAGAAGTGAAGACACTTCCTGGATGAGAAATAAAACATTTTCAAAGGTAAGAAACTGAGAAAGTCCAGCTGCCTTTTGTAAAAAGCAGCTTTGGGACCACCATGACCTGGATCCATAATGGTAGATCCTTCCTAAGTTTCTTTACTGCAAGCTCCTCTGTCTCTTGTCTGATGGTTTCCTAGAAAGCATCTCTACCCACACACCTTTTTTCAAAGTTATCTATGTGTTCTGTCTCACCTGTAGCCACAAGGTGAGAGTCCAAATGTCCCAAAGGAATAAACACGAACAGACAATATCAGGAACAACAGAGTTAACTTTCCTCTGTAGTTGTCATTGGCAGCTTTCCCAGAAGCTGTCTTCAAACCCAGATAACGAGCCGCACTGATAAATCAGAGCCAAAAGGCAAACAGAAGGCTTCTTCTAAACTGCGAAGGTAATTAACAAAGTTTGACCCGAACAAAGATCGTTAGCTAACACGCCTCCTTATATTCCTTGAAGGGGCATGTCAGTCTTTCTAATTAGTCTCTGATTTGACATTTCATTTCAATTTGTGCTTGACATCTCAGCCTTTGTCTAGTCCTTGCATCAACCCAACATTCGTCAGTTTGATCATCACTCTGGCACGTTCTGTGGATCAGCTGCTGACACCTGAAGCATAATTGATGTGGAAGGTTCTGGAGAGGATGATGATTCCGACACTTCCTCATCCTCCTGGCTCACGTCTGCATCTCCCATTAAAGCAGGCTCAAATTCCAATGCCAAACCCTCCTCATCACTCAAACCTGTGTCTTCTGACACATCAGACTCAAAGCACACAGCAGGCTCAAGCCTCCCAGTCACAACATCTATGTATTACATTACACCAGGGGTGTCAAACTCAAAGCCCGTGGACCACATCTGGCCCATGGGGCCAGCCTGAAAATGGCAAAGGCCCAGCCCACAGTGCCTCTGCCCACGAAAATGGAACTCCATTGTCACTGGCAGAGGGCTAGCAAACTAAAAACAAAAAACAAAAGGAGAAATGTTTCCCCTTTTGCATTTGAGCATGCAAGAATGGACAGGAAAGGAGAAAGGAAAAGAGGAAAGATGAAAAAAAAAAAGTTAATGATGGGAAGAGAGCAAGGAAGAAAAAATAAGGGAAGAGGAGAAGGGAGAAGAAAGGAGAAGAAAGGAAAAAGAAGAAAAGGAAAGAAGGATCTTAGAGTCAGGGTTGGAATCCAACTGGCATAACAACCGGGTTGGTGAGCATGTGCTTTGCTGTGAGTGTGTGCACAGGACTTGCCAAACAACTTCTCCTGCAAGCAATCACCATCTCCTGCTGACACGCGGCACTCAGCTGTGGCGCACAAAGCAACTAAGGTAAGAATAAAGGACAGCCTAGAACCTAGGTGGGCAGTTGGGCCCAACCAAAGAAAAGAAGATCTTTGGAGAAAACCAGTTTGGTGTCAGCTGCTCTTCGGAGCAACCGGTTCTATAGAACCAGGCTGAACCAGTAAAATCCCACCCCTGCTTATAGCGAGAGTGAGGTGGATCTCAGGGAAGTCCTGCCTTAGCACTTGGCACCGTAGGCAGGGATGGGTTTCTTCCAGTTCTGTCCATCTCTGTAGAACTGGTAGCTCTGAAGAGCAGCAGACATAGAACCAATTCTATGTCTGCTGCTGTTTTGGCCCACCTGCCCGCCCGGCCTCTTACCTGACCTTTATTTTCTGCGTTTTCAACTTCAGTTGCCATGCGAGGCACAGCTGCAATTTAAAAAGTAAGACAAAAGTACTTTTTCAAAAGCTGCTTCTCGGCACGCAGTGCTGCTCAGCTGTCCAGGCACCAAGCTGATGATGATTTACAGGCATGCGTGCAGTGTGCAGAGAAGCACATCGTACATCATTGAACCTCATAAATCACCAAACTGGTAGTTAACCCTGTCGGGTCCCACCCCTAACCGTAGATGCCCCAACACGATTCCCATGTCACGGCCACCATGGCCACACACTCCCAGCCCTTCGAGGTCAAACACAACCCTGATGCGGCCCTCAATGAAATCGTGTTTGACAGCCCTGCTTTATAACATACCCAAATTAAGCAAATGTGACCCCCTGTGGATTTGCTACAGCAGGTGTCAATTACAAATTTCTCCAGCATCAGCATGCACCCACTGTCATAGTAGTAGTGATAAAAATATTCTTGAGTCATATATTTTAATGACAATGCAGTGGTTTCTGAATTATAACAGATTAAGTAGTCACAAGTCTAGTCAGAATGAGAATATAAATGGTTCTCGTTTTGCAACCACCTCATTTACCAACCGTTCACAGTTGCAAGGATGATCAAAAAGTAAGTTTGGCCCCAATCCTCACATTTATGGCCTTTGAGGTCTGTAAAAGCATAGCAAATCTAAAGTAAAATCAGAGACAAAGCTGCAGTTTCATTTAGCGATAGCTTTGCTTAACGACCTAGTTGCCAATGTTCATAGTTGCTAAAGGAGGACCCCTGTCCTGAAAACCTAAAAAAGTCACCTGCCCAAGAAAACTTCAATATTTGCACAAGCTAAATATATAAGATTTGTGGAAATCCTGAGTCATCGGCCCACCCTCTATTGCAACTTCAAAAGGCATACAGTACATGAAAGAATTTTTAATAGCTGTTTTGGTTGTCCAAATGAATTTTATGTGAAATTCTTTCCAGCAGATATGGAGCCCAAAATAACCCAAGCTATTTGCAGCCTGCAGAATCTGCAAGATATTAATGGCAAATTAATTTGCCAGGGCCTGCATAGTTTGTTATATTGGTTAAGGTATCAGACTTTAAAGAACAGGAGGTTGTGGGAGTTTAGTCATGCCTTAGGCCGAAAACCAGCTGGGCGACTTTGGGCCGGTCACTCTATCTCAGTTGTATGAAGAAGGAACTTGCAAGCCAAGAAAATCTTGCCAAGTAAACTGCCAGCAACTAATCCAGGCAGTCACCAGGAGTCAAGAATGTCAAACACTCACAAACATTGGGCCCGAGCTCTTGAACGCATTGTGTAGAGAAGTGTTTTGCATAAAGCACCAGAGTGTTGTCTCATTTTTATCTTATTTAATTATGTAGTGGCTTGCTTCTTTTTCTTTTCCTTTTTATCTCTTTATTTACCGTAATTTTATTGTATTTAATTGAATTGTCCTGAAGTCTGTGTGGGGTCCGTGACTTGATTTAAGCAATTGTATTGAATATGTGAGAAATAAATTTAAAGCCAATGAACATCTTGTAAGATAGCAAAGTGCGAAGATGCAAAACTAAAATTTATGGACTGTGTTTGACAACAGCTGTGGAATTTTGGGAATATAAAAAAGCTTTCTAAAATTTAAGAAATGACCTCCCTACAATCTAAAAGAGGTTTTCAAACAGGTCGCCTTTTACTCTTTCTTTGCTGAAGATGTAATAAATATGCAATAAATATCTAAAATGGAAGAGAACTTGTGTCTCAGATTCTAAAAGTTGGCTTAATGAAATCTCTCTACTTTCTTTCTACAAATCTTTCTATTGAAATAGGAGCAAAAACTGATATGATTCTGATGATTCATTGTTCAAACATTGAATTTTAACAATGCAGTTGAAGACAGTTATATAATTTCAATAGCCTGATATACTTTAATTTTTTTTCTTTTAATTTGCATGTGTCTGTTTATTTAGTTGTCAAGTTTGGGCTTTATTTTAGCTTTTTCTTTTGTTTTTGATCTCTTGGAAGTTAAAAAAAACATCTTACTCCTTTCCTCTCTTTATTTTTCCTCCTGTTTGATATAACAAATATTTTAAAAATTTAGATAGATAGATAGATAGATAGATAGATAGATAGATAGATAGATAGGTAGGTAGATAGATAGATAGATAGATAGATAGATAGATAGATAGATAGATAGATAGATAGATAGATAGACAGATAGACAGTTAGATATAGATAAACAGTATAAGGTTAATTTTTCTTTTAAAATATAGTATTTTATAAAATTAGAGTATTATATACATATATAGCTACTTGGTTTTAAATACTATTACAAATTAACATCCAATGCTTTTCAAGAAAGGTTAATTGTAATACATAATGTTAAATAAATATTTTTAAAAGCAACAAACCTACAAACAAAGAAAACTACAATAGCTCATACATCAATTTCCAAAATGCCAAAAGAGTGGCAATCTTTTGGCAGAAAAAAAAGGAAAAAGGTGTAGATATGTAGTCTGATGAAATATTTTATGGCAAAAACCTTGAATGTTAGCACAGAATTTTTACATTTCCAAGTCGTACTTATGTATCTCTGTTGTCTGTTTTATGTGCCTCTATCCTATTGAGCTGCTTATTCATATTATATCTATAAACAACTTTTAATTGCATCAGTTATGTTAACTTGAGACCTAATGATACATGTGGTTCCAAAAAAATTGATTATGCCTGGCAATCAGGGACATCATTACCACTCCGTTGTAACACTAATAATAATTTCTAATGCACTCAAAAAGAAATATAGTAACATGTGTGGACTATTTAATTTTAATTAACTGAAATTGGAAAAAAAATCAGACTGAGTTTCTATTGGTTTGCAGTGGCATTTCCCAATGCAAAGTTTTAGTTGTGCATTAGGGTGTATTTAGTTGTGTATTTAGTTAGGGTGATCAACAGCAAAAGTTGGGGTTGCAAAAGTGAGAAAGAAATATGCAATCTAGGAATAAGATTTATTTTTTGTTTGTTTTTTAACACAATGGATCATGACTTGATCTGGACACAATATTGTGGTTGATCCAGCTGATATGCAAAGTCCACATGTGTAAAATGCTTTAGTCTCTTGCTGGCACAACCTGGATAACCCTGGAGGGGTACAGGTAGTCCTCGACTTACAACCATGTATTTGAAGTTATAACAACTCTAAAAAAAAAGTTGTTACTTATGACCGTTTTCACACTTACGACAGTTGCATCATCCCCATGGTCACATGATCAAAATTCATGTGATCCCCTTTTGCAACCTTCTGATGAGCAAAATCATTGGGCAAGCTAGATTCACTTAACAACTCTTTTACTACCATGCTTCCCCAAAAATACGGCCTACCCCGAAAGTAAGTCCTAGCTTGATTTTTACATGTGTGCCCAATATAAGCCCTACTGCCAAAATAAGCCCTATGTCAGGGCTCCAGCAAATCCACCCCCATTCAAATATTAAGTCTCTAGCCAGATTTTTAAAAAATGATTTATTAGGAGTGGCCAGGTTGGTGTAAGCTGGGTGTAGCCCACACTAAAATACATCATTCATTTTCTCCTTGACCCTGGTCTTTCACCACCCCCTGGATGTATATTCTCCAATGGGACACATCCACAGCCAAGAGTCATCAATCGTGCTCTCCAGTAATAGTCTTGCATGCTGATAGCTTTGGGCTGTCAAAGCGATTATCTGAGGCATTTAAGGAATGCACTGCTTTCCCCACTCCCTTTCTGCTGACAACTAAAAAGACCAAAGGACACCCTAATTAGTTGACACCCTAATTAAGACCCCCACCCACTCTAGGATGCACGGCTAAAAATTAAGCTAGGATGGAAAAGGGTGTGTGTGGAGTTGCCCTACTACTTAGCTTCGGATCATTGCAGCCAGGCCTCCCAAACCTCAGCCCATTTCTTCTGCAGCCAGCAAGGCTTTCCTCTGTAGCCAGAGTTCTGTTATCAGCTACAGAAGCCTTCAGGAAAGCCTTGCTGGCTGCAGAAGAAATGGGCTGAGATTTGGGAGGCCTGGCTGCAACTATCCAAAGCTGAAGACGTTCCTGAAAGCCTCTGACAGTGAAAAGGAGGCTGCGAGTGATGCACGCAAGTGAAGTGAATCAGTGGATGACACCCTCCCCTGAAAATAAGACCTGGTAACTTTTTTTGGTGGCAAAAAAACATAAGACAGGGTCTTGCTTTCAGGGAAACCCAGTGTCATGTCCTTGTTTCTGACTCTAACAAGGTGTGGCTTCAGAGGTTGGAGGTGTGGCTTCAGAGGTTGGAGGTGTGGCTTCAGAGGTTGGAGGTGTGGCTTCAGAAGTTGGAGGTGTGGCTTCAGAGGTTGGAGGTGTGGCTTCAGAGGTTGTGGAGGAGGCTGGGGAAGGGCAGAGGCCAGCTGGGCAGTTAGAGGAAGAACCAGGTCCATTCCCTCTTCATCCTAGGACATGCAGGGAGGAATGGAGAAGGAAACAACTTGGCTTACAAGAGAGGAAGCGGCCATGATCCCCTTCATTGGTTGCAAGTGGGGAGAATAGTATATCAGAGAAATGGTTAAAACACAGCATTGCTACAAGCACAGCGTATGTTATTTTGGGCTGAAGTTATCTTGGTTGGCATCCTTCCAACAGATTGTGCCTTGTTATCTCCTTAAAGTTTGTAATTACTTATCCTGGTCCGTTGTGGAAATTCATTCATTGTAGTTTGCTTTAGTTTTTTATTTCACCTCTATCTGCTCATTAAGCTCAGACTGTATTGCTTTCTTTTGAAGACTATTTTTAAATAAGTTTTATCTCCAACTGAGAATTATTGAACAGTGGGGCCAAGTTGGAGGCACGAAAGGACATTTATTTACGTTTTGGATTTTGTTATGTTTGTGTTACACTCCGGGTCATCACACCTAGTAGCTTAACAACTGTAGTGATTCGCTTAACAACCATGACAAGAAAGGTTGTAAAATGAGGCCAAATTCTCTTAATAAATGTCTCACTAAGCGATAAAAACTTTGGGTTCAATGGCGGTCGTAAGACAAGGACTACCTGGGCACTTGCCACAGCTAAAATGAGGAAGCTACCCTTTGCATTAATCTGTATTGTTGATGCTTGCCACCAACATTTTCTGCCCTACAAGCTGAGGCTTGCCTCTCAGATTTAGTTGTGTCTGTTTCCAATTTGGCTCCTGCTTCAGCTACCTTGTGCTGAGTTGAACTAAAAAAATCAGAAGGTTTATTGACTTAACTCCGTACTTCTTTTATATTTCCTGGGCCAGTCATGCCAGCTATTGATTGATTGGTTATATGCAATCAAACCAGTGTCAACTCTCAGTGACCACATAGATTTTTCTCTAACATAAAGGTCAACCATAAGTGATAACTAATATTGAGGAGTGGAAATCTTTCATTTTTCCCACTTGCTAGGCCAAATTCAAAAGATCAGAAGAATTCACGCTGTAAATTATAGATTTAAATACTAAAGGAATTTATTTTCTGGAAGTTAAGTTAAATCCAGGCCTAGGATTCTTTAATCCCCATGTTAGGGAAGTGAGTCTGTTCAGACAGACTGTTTAGTTTAGCCCTATAAGGGGATCAAGTCAATATTCCAATAAACATTGGGAAGTGAAAATGTTCAATTCTCGTAAGTTCTGCCCACATTGATCCTATGGGACTAGTCAGGAATAAAAGTGTGTAAAGATTAAACATGCAAATTTAGCTAGAAACTTTAATTTAGCCTTTAGTTAGAAACAGCCTAGAAAGATTTCTCCATGTATAGGATTAAGCAGACAAGTATTGTAAATTTCTTCTAAGCATTGAAAAACAAATAGTCATACATTATTCAAAGGGGATATATAGGATGCTTGGAAAGTTACAATCTGTCAGCCTAGAAGCTCCTGTGTTTTTTATAAGGTCGAATGTGTTTATTCCTTCTCAATAGGCAAGTGAACACCAAGAAACAAAACCATTCCACCAATTGGAGATTGGAGGGTAGATTCCAGGCCTGCAATGACAAACTAAGGATTCCAAAGCAGTCCTTCCTTTACCTCACAATTCAGCCATATCTGTTCTAGTGAAAAAAAGGATTAGGGTCGGCATGATATTTGGAGGGCTGCCATAACCTATTTTCCAAAGTAACTGGAGACAAGGAGAGAAGCAACTTAGAACAAAGGAGAAATTTCCTGATAGTTAGAACAATTAATCAGAAGAACGGCTCGCCTTCAGAAGTTGTCCCTTGCTCCATTACTGGAGATTTTTAAGAAGAGTTTGGACAGCAATTTGTCTAAATGGTACAGAGTCTCCTGCTTGGGCAAGGGGTTTGATTAGAAGACCTCCAAGATCCCTTCCAACTCTGTTATTTTGTTATCTATCTATTAATTCAGTTTACCGTAGTCAAGGCAATAAAGTTCATAACTACTATGGAGATCTCCAGCAAACAGTCTCTTAGCAAAAAGACATCAATATCTTATTATTCCAAACAAATTCTCCACTTCAGAGGCTTAAAACAAGAAATCATTTATGGAAGTGAAATGTACTGTGGTTACTAGTTGAACGGTTTATAACAGCTGCCGTTCAAGCAACAGAAGCAAAGGTGATGCCAAAAATATGCTGCCAGGTGAGGACTATATGGAGAAGATTAGCTGGCCAAATCTGTTTATTGGTGTCAACCCTGAAGTGAACTGGGCTGAGGCCATCTTGGAGCCTTCAGGGTTGTCACACAATGGTGGGAGGAGGAAATAGTTAGATGGGGTTTTGTAGCTAAAACAATACAGTTTTCCTGTGAGAACCAAGGACATTCTCACAAGTGGCTGGCCAGAGGCAGAGCAAGTAACCAAGCAACCGGCCAGCACCTGGATTGGACAGCTTGACCCATGACTTGAGGGAAAGGGGAAACTTTTAGTTTTAATTAGGTGAAAGCCATGGGAACTTTTAGGGTCAGCTTTCACTAGTTGTGCCAATATGATCTACACAGTAAAACTGTTCTTTGAGGAATTTGCCTGCCTCTGAGTTCTATTTTCTATGGGTGCATTACTTGGAATGCTGACCGTTGGAAGAATTACAATTCTGAACGTCTTTCTGATGAAAAACTTATATAGGTAGTCCTTGACTTACAACCATTCATTTAGCAAATGTTCAAAGTTACAACCATGGCAAAACAAAAAACAAAAACCCTTGTTTAGCAACAAAAATTTCAGGTCTTAATTGTGGTTGCAAGTTGAGGTCTACCTGTATTTGAAGACATTTCTATCTGAAGAGTTGCCAATCAAAAGCAGAAGAAAAAGACAAGATTCTGGCCACAACCATAAAATTGAAGCCTCAACTATAAATAAATAAGTAAGTAAATAAATAAACACACACACACACACACACACACACACACACATATATGCATACATATACATACATATATACACACACATATAAAGTACATATACATACACACACATACACATACATATTTAAAAACATAAATTTAGAAACACAAATCCCTTAGCCCTAAAGCTAAATCTAGCAATAAAATTTCATTCTTTCTTAAGAGCTTCTGTTCAGCTTGTGTCTGTGTCTAAATTACAATAATATTTTTCTCAATATATTTGATCAATAACATTTTTCTTATTAATTCAAGAAATGTATTTTTATTTGAAAAGTTGTGGTAGGATCTAAATACCATTGCACTCAAATACTCAAATGCATTATATCATTATAGGAATAGAATAAAAATATTGGTTAATCATTTGTCTGAAGTGATGTAGGGTTTCCTGCCTAAGCAGTCTCTCTCTCTCTCTCTCTCCCTTCCTCTCTCCCTCCCTTCCTCTCTCCATCTCCAATATACTTAAAAAAGCAGTAGCTATAATACTATTTCTTTCTAAAACTGCATACAAATTACGAAAAACAGATTTTATGTAAATAATACCCACTTTCCCTTCTTTTTTGTCCACTTTGTCCCTTAATTTTCCATTCAGTTAATAGGGGGTGGAGGAGAAAAAGTTCATGATCAAACAGTGTTGTGCTAGAGCAGGGGTCTCCAACCTTGGCTCCTGGAAGCCTGGCGGACTTCAACTCCCAGAGTTCCACAGCCAGCTGGCTGTGGAATTCTGGGAGTTGAAGTCCGCCAGGCTTCCAGGAGCCAAGGTTGGAGACCCCTGTGCTAGAGGAACATCTGAAAACATCTAAGGTTACAGTCCTTCAGCAATGGGAACAGTTCCTTTTAGAACAGATAGAGGAATACCTGCAGGCCACATATTTTATTTATGCAAAACGAAGAGGACCCCTGCATTTAGACTTAAAATAAGCCACCAAAGAAAGAGGCAAACTCATAAAATTCCTCTGCCTTCATTACCATATTTTCAATGATAATAAGACATTGCTTCCACCGCAAATGTAAATGATTTAGGAAACAAAAATAGTCTTTCTTTGCTGGAACTTCTGGAAAACCTAATTTTTAAAAAAGCTTGAAAATGATGCATTCAGCAAGAAATTCTCCAATGAGTGATGTTACACATAATACAGAACTATAGTGTTGTTCCTTAGCATGTTGTGATTTATAAACAACCAAGGCACTTAATTCTGATCTCCGGATACAAATATAGAATCCCATTTATCAGATAGTGTTTAACTCATACCTACCAGAGTTCGTTTTTAAATAGCCAGAGTAGTTATTCTGTTTTAAGATTGAAGAGCAGAGAGTTTGACACACACGCCCCAGAACACTAGAAATGTGAATTGTGCCAATCAACAGCAAGGTTTGATTGTGTCAGATGAGCATAGTAACGTTGCAAAAAGTGATAACAAGATGAAGCTGGGGTAAACAGTTGCTGATCCTTGGGAAGTATATCCTCATAATCAGTGGTGGGATTCAATTTTTTTTTAAAAAAAGTTCTGTGGGCGTGGCTTGGTGGGCGTGGCAGGGGAAGGATACTGTAAAATCCCCATTCCCTGTCCACTCCTGGGGGAAGATTACTGCAAAATGTCCATTCCTTCCCCACTCCACTAACCTGCTTTCCAGCTCTGTTCTCCTGTGCAGGGTAACCAAAGAAGGCCCAGCCAATCAGCTGGGATTCAGGAGGCGGAGAATAGATGGGGCGGAGCCAGTCAGAGGTGGGATTTGCCAGTTCTCCGAACTACTCAAAATTTCCACTACCCGTTGTCCAGAATTGGTCGGAACCTGCTGAAGACCTACCTCTGCTCATAATGAAAGATCTCCGTTCATCCAATCTGTGCGGCATGGGGATTTGGGGATCAGTTTTGGAAGTGAATTTAAGGATCTTAGTGACTGTGAAATGAATTGTTGCATCCATTAGCATCAAGAGAGTAAGCTTCCCCGAGAAGGATGAATTAGAGCTTGGTTGGACAAAAGAGGCCTCTGTGGAAGCCCAGGCGTCTCTTTGGTGAGAACTTGATGGGATTCTATGCGATTAATAGCAAAAGAAGAAGAAAAAAATCACACAGTTAATTTTATACTCAGAGCTTTGCCTTTTTATTAGGAGTCGTGGGATTTTGTTTTAAAATCCTATTTTAAAATCCTAGTTAAGCTTCTGTGCAGTTCGGAGAACCCCCAAACCCCACTTCTGGCTGGCTTCACGAACCCCACCCCGCCCCACCCAGGAATCCCCACATGGCCTGTTTTGGATGCAGGTAAGTGCAGGCTGCACACGGAGGTTCAGGGAGGATGAAAAACGGGCCTCATGGAAGTTCAGGGAGCCATGAAGGGCCCATTTCTGGATTCCAATGAGCCTCCGGAGCCTGGGGAGGCCATTTTGGTCCTCCTGGAGGCTCAAAGAAAGTTTCCGGAGCTCTGGGAGGGCAAAAGCACCCTCCCTGTGGTGCAGGAGGCTGACTAAGCCACGCCCACCATGGCCACGCCCATCCAGCAACCAGGCAAAGAACTCATTGCTAAAATGTTTGAAGCCCACCCCTGACTCCAAGGTCCCTTCCATTCCTATGATTCAATGAATTCCTGTTTTCAGTTCATTATTTCATTGGTTTTCAACCACCCCACTCTATGATAAAATGATGATTCCCCTAGGTGTGCTACCGTGAAGGTCTTCAAGGAAAGGGTTGTACATGATCAAGCAATCAGAATAGAGCTGGAAGGGACCTTGGAGGTTTTATAGTCCAACCCGCTGCTCAAGCAAGAGACCTTATATCATTCCAGACAAGTGGCTGTCCAGTCTTTTCTTAAAAACCTCCATGGATGAAGCACCTACAACTTCTGAAAGCAAGCTGTTCCACTGGTTAATTGTCCTCACTGTTAATATAACAGATAACAGATCATCAGAGTTGGAAGGGACTTTATAGGTCATCTAGTCCAACTCCCCGCCCAAGCGGGAGACCCTACATCATTTCTGACAGATGGCAGTCCAATCTCTCCTTGAAAGTCTCAAGTGATGGCACTCCCACAACTTCCGAGGGCAAGCTGTTCCATTGGTTGATTGTTCTCCCTGTCAGAAAGTTTCTCCTTATTTCCAGGTTGAATCTCTTCTTGTTCAGTTTCCATCCATTATTCCTTGTCTGGCCTTCAGGTGCTTTAGAAAATAGATTGATCCCTTCCGTTCTGTTGCAGCCCCTCAGATATTGGAAAACTGCTATCATGTCTCCCCTGGTCCTTCTCTTCACTAGACTAGCCAAGCCCAATTCCTGTAATTGTTCTTCATATGTTTTAGTCTCCAATCCCCTAATCATCCTGGTTGCTCTTTTCTGTACTTTTTCTAGAGTCTCAACATCTTTTTTATAATGTGGAATTAAGAAGATGTTTCTCCATAATTCCAGGTTGCTTCTCTCCTTGATTTGTTTCTGTTACGAACTAAGCAAACTCGTTAGCTTGCGATTCTAATACTTTTCTTTCCACGGCAGGCTCGTAACCTGCACTTCTGATTGGCCCGTTCACAGCGGATCATGATTGGTCGGTTTTGGCTGATCGGATTGGCTGATAGCGGGTCGCTGCTGATTGGATGCTCTCAGCGCGGCAAACTCAAATCATTGGGTGTTATGTCAGCAGCCACCTCTATAAAAGGAGCTGCTGCTGCCCTAGTATTTTGCTCTGTTCTGAAGTCATTAATAAAGAGTTGGAGTCACTATTCGATGCCTCGTCTCCGTTCCTTGCGCCCACTCTCCCAGATCTAACAGTTTCCATCATTGCTCTTTCTTCTGCTTTCTGGTGCTTTAGAAAATAAGTTGACCCTCTTCTTTCTGGAAGCTCCTCAAATACTGGAATATTGCTATCATGTCACCCCCTAGTCCTTCTTTCCTCTAGACTGGCCATGCCCAATTCCTGTAACTGTTCTTCATATGTTTTTGTCTCCAAGCCCTTAATCATCTTCGTTGCCCTTCTTTGCACTTTTTCCAAAATCTCAATATCTTTTTTGTAAAGTGGTGACCAAAACTGGATGCCTCGTTCTAAGGTGTAGTCTTTACTAAGGATTTATAAAGCGGTACTAATACCACATGTGACTTTGATTCTATGCCTCTGTTTATACAACCAAGGATTGTATTAGATTTTTGGGGTGTTGCCGCACACTGAGACAGGCAGCAAAAAAAAAATACATTCAAACACATACACAAACGCATGTGTCTATGGAATAGATTCAAACATATACACAAATGCATACCTCTCTGAGGAATCTAATACTTTGTTCTTTGACCTAACATGCCTTCAATGGCATAAAAATGTTAGATACAAGGCGGATATCCTGGGACTGAATGAAGGCCATATTTTTATGAGCCCTCCTTGGCACATTCTCTCTAGTTTGAGGAGCAAGAAAAACAATATTGTGGGTTTAGCTATTGGTTTATAATTGGATTATGCTGGCAGAAAGAGGGGAAAAAAACAACTAAAGGTAATTATAGCCACAGGCTGTTCATTCAAGAACAGCATGCTGAATGAACAGAATGCTGTTCATTCAAGAACAGCAGGAATGGGAAACCGATATTGTTGAGCCACCACTGATAGCATTTGTCTTAATTTGGGCCAACCACATTAGCATACCTCAAAGACATCAAGCTCTCAAAAGAAGCATTAAGTTATTTGAGCTGAGTTATTTTCCTCCAACTCATTTTTCCAACTCTGTTCTTCGGTTATTCTGTTACCTTCTCCAAATTTCTTGTTCAACATGAAACTTCCCTTAGACATTTCTGCAAGTGGCTGCATCGTAGGTTAGAACAGATGACCAAGCAGGTTAATCTCTATAAGCAACTATCATATAGGCCAGTGGCGGCTAACCATTTTGGGCTCCTGTGCCAAAAATTATGTGTGCACTTGCATGCTTGCTGCTGGCACCCAGAAGGCAATGTGTGCCCCCCCCCCATGCTCCCTATGCATGCGCACACAATACCTACCCACCCCCTGCCTCCCCCTTACCTGCACTGCACCTCACAGCTGATTTTGGGCCAGTTAGAGGCCTTTTGGGGCCTTCCAGAGGCTTGAGGAAGGCTTTTGCAGGCTTCTGCAGGCTTTGCAAGCCAAAAACTAGCCCCATTTCATCACTTCCGGTATTTTTGGAAAAACAGGAAGTGACAAAATGGGGCTAGTTTTTGGACTGTAAAGTCAAGCCTTTGGGAGGCCGAAAAAGGCCTCAAGCCTGCTGAAAATCAGTTGTGAGTTGCAATAAGTTTGCCTGCAGCTCACGTGCCAGCACGAATGGCTCTGCGTGCCACCTGTGGTATGTGTGTCATCGGTTCACCATCATGGTTATAGGCTAAGTGAACTTGTGACATGAGGTTCTGTTAAAGTAGCAGTGTTAAACTCAAGGCCTGCAGGATGGATCTGGTCCATGGGGTGGTGAGATCTGGCCTGCAATGTCCCCTTGGAAGTAGCAAAGTCAAGGACTACCAGTACTGTGATTAGGACACAAAGGGCTGGTATATCTATGTGTTGTTCTCAGCATGTCATCACAATTTCAAAGGGTAGAAGCTACAGGATAGCCCTATTTGTTTAGAGCAGGGGTGTCAAACTCAAGGCCCATGGGCTGGATCCGACCTGTTGGATGCTTAAATCTGGGCCACAGGGCCACCCTGGAAACAGCACAGCCCATGGTGCCTCTGCCAGTGAAAACAGAGCTTGGGAGGTGTTAAGTTTTGAGCATGGGCGAGAAAGAATGGAGACAAACCTCTGAACGGTGAACTTCAGCTCTTTATTTATATTGTGACTTTCTCAATTTAACAGCAGTAAAACCTGCCTTATATAGGCAAACCTTGTAACGTTTAACCAATAAGAACTCTCTGTCAAGGGCCAATCAGATTCCCCGGAACGGGCCAATCCGGTCCGGCCACTTAACAGCCAATCAGAAGTGCAGGGCCAGAACCCTGCACTTTCTCCAAGCTCACACTTTATTAATCTTATTGCATACACAACACCCCTTCCCCCTGGCTTCTTATTTCAGGGCGCCGTTACATAGTCCTTTAAATAGGACGGTTGTCTTTTTAGTCTCTTTGATTTTCGTTGTATCGGCTGGTTGCAATCCTGCTGAGGTAGATCGTTGTTTGGCAGTGGAGCTGCCTCTGGTTCAGAGTTCACTTCTACGTCGTTGCCCACATTTTCTGCAATTCCCTGAGGTACAAACATTTCTCCCTCCAGCTCCGCTTCCTGAGTTTCTATTAAATCATCGTTTCCTTCGAACGGGTTTCCTAGGACTTCATTTTCTTCCGTACCTTCCCCCCCCTCAGTTTGGTCATAGGGGAGTTGTGGACTGGCCACTGCAAGCCGCGACCGTAATTAGTCGATATGCCGTTTCCAAAGTTTATCATCAAGGCATTGCACAAGGTAGGATCTGGGGCCGGTTACATGTACTACTGTTGCTTCCACCCACAACGGGTCGCCTGATAGGTTTTTTGCATAAACCAGGTCTCCTACCTGGAAGGTGCGACAGCGGCCGCTGGATCCTAGTGGTTTCTCCGGTTCATAAGCCGGGTGCAACCGGTCAAGGTGGGAGTGGAGCTTTTGTCCCATTAGCAGTTCAGCGGGAGTTTTGTTGGTGACGCTATGTGGGGTGATGTGTTGCAAGAAGAGGATTTGATTGACCTTGTCGTCAATATTGTCGTAGTCGACCTTTTGCAAGGTTTTCTTCACAAATTGGACCATGCGTTCTGCTCGGCCATTGGTCGCAGGGTGCGCAGGCGAGGTGAGCGCATGGTGGATGCCGCGGTCAGCGAAGTACTGCTCGAACGCTAGTGCAGTAAATTGTGGGCCGTTATCAGATACCAGGACATCTGGTAATCCGTGGGTTGCAAATAGTCTGTTTAAAATCTTAATAACCGCCTCGGAGGTCGTTGTCGTCATGCGATGAATTTCTAACCAATTTGAGTAGGCATCGATGGTAAGCAGGAAGGTGTGGCCCTTGGTTGGCCCCGTGAAGTCCAGCTGAATTCGGGACCAGGGTCCACGTGGTGTCTCCCATTCAGTAGGCATGGCTTTTGGTGGGGCGTTGCTGACTTCTTGGCATTTGGGACAAGCTTTAACCCACTGTTCGATTTGCTTGTCAATGCCCGGCCACCATGCGTAGCTTCGTGCAAGGGCTTCCATTCGCATGATTCCGGGGTGGCCATCATGCAAAGTTCTCAGCAGCGCTTTTTGGAGCCGGGATAACGACTCTATCACCCCAGATGACACAGCCTTTCTGGGAGAAGAGCTCGGTCTGTCGAGACTTGAATGGTGTGAAGTCATCTGATAAATGGTCCAATGGCCATCCGCATTCTACCCAGCCTAGGACTCGTGCTAGGGTGTGGTCATGTTTGGTTTCTCTCGCAATGTCTCGAGCGGTCAGTGGCAGTGAGTTGAGTGCCTCGATTTGCAATGTGGTTACCGTTGGTGCCGGATCGTTGAGAGCCTCTGGAAGCAGTGCTTGGCTCAATGCGTCGGCGTGGGGAATGGCTTTCCCTGGGCGGTATTGCAACCGATAGTTATAAGCAGCTAAGAATTCTGACCATTGGGTCATCCTAGGGGATAATATGTAGGGAGTTGGCTTATCTCCGGCTACTATCCCTAGCAATGGTTTGTGGTCAGTCACAATAGTAAAAACCCTGCCATACACGTATTCGTGAAATCTTTTCACAGCTGAGACGATTGCGAGGGCTTCTTTATCAATTTGTCCATAGTTCCGCTCCGTTTTTGAAAGAGTCTTTGAAAAATATGCAACAGGGGCTTCGTTCCCATTAGGCAGTACGTGGCTCAAAATGGCGCCCACCCCGAAAGGCGATGCATCACAGGTTATAACTAACGGCAAAGTCTCATTATACTGCATGAGTACAGAGTCAGAAGTGAGCAGTTTTTTAACATTTTGGAACGCCTGTTCTTCACGGTAACCCCATAACCAAATTGCTTTTTTATCTAACAATCGGTGTAACGGTTCAGCGACAGTTGCTTTGTGTGGTAAAAATACATTATAAAAATTGATGAGGCCTAGAAGCGCCTGGAGATTGGCCTTGTTTCATGGCCTGGGGGCATTTTTTATCGCTTTTAGTTTACTTTCGGTAGGGTGAATGCCCTGGCTATCAATCCAGTACCCTAAAAACTCAACACTGTCAGTACACAATTTACATTTGTTTTTTTAATCTTAAGACCGGCTTCTTGGAATTTTTTTTGGACTAATTTTAACCGGTCCTGTAAGATTTTTTTTGTAGGGGCTGCAATTAATATATCGTCAAAATAGGGGACCACGCCCTTAATTCCTTGCAATAACCTTTCCATAAGGCTCTGAAAAATCCCAGGGGCTACACTAACTCCGAATTGCAGCCGGGTACATTTAAAGGCACCTCGATGCGTCACAATAGTTTGGGCCTCTGCCGTTTTTTCATCTACTTGCTGATATGCCTGAGCTAAATCCAATTTAGCGAAAACTTTCCCGCCCCCCAGGGAATGGAGGAGGTGCTGCACCACCGGAACTGGATACGCGTTCTGCTGCAGGGCGTAGTTCAAGGTGGCCCGGTAGTCCCCACAAATTCGGATTGACCCATCTGGCTTAATGGGTGTTACAATAGGGGTTTCCCAAGGGGAGCGATCGATGGGCTCTAACACCCCCTGAGCTATCAGTTTGTCGAGTTGTTCGTCGATTTTCGATTTTAAGGCAAACGGAACTCAACGGGGCTTTAGGCGAATGGGAGCTATGTTTGGATCTAAGCTGAATGAGATTGGGGTCCCCTTGTACTCGCCTAAGCTCTCCGCGAAGACGTCCCTGAAATCAGAGATAAGATCTTCCTCCCAGTCACAGCCACTGACTCGGTTTATGCTGGCCACTTCAATGCCGAGTGGCGCAAACCATTGGAGGCCCAGTAGGCTAGGCCTATCTCTATCGATGACAGTTAAAGGTAAGTATGCTGTGTGCTTCTTGAAGGAGGCTCGGACTCGGCAGGAACCGACGACGGGGATTCGATTCCCCTGGTAGTCCTTGAGGATGACGCATTGGAAATGGAGATCTTGGCGTTGAATTGTGGGGATGAGTTGCTTGAGTATCTTCCAAGACACAATTGAGAGGGACGATCCCGAGTCAACCTCCATGTGGCAAGGCTGGTTCTCGATGGCTACCGTGACTCAGATTTTCTTAGTGTCCAAGGCTGAGGCGTGACCAATAGTGATAGTATGGTGAGCCTCTTCTCTTTGCAAAGTTCAATTTCTGTAGGAGTGGTTTACTGGCTCTCGCCTTACAGGATGGTTTCCTGTCGATTGGCGATAGTTAGCCCCTTTTGAGGCCTGGCTGGGTCTTGGCAAGCTGCGGCAGACCCGTCCGATGTGGCCTCGTTTCCCGCACTCATGGCAGGGTGCGTCGCGGAATTTGCATTCGGCCCTGGCATGTTTTGCTCCACAGCCAGCGCAAGGGTGTAAGGGCTTCGGGTGAAGGTCCCGGTCGGACCGCAGTCGATGGACCCTTTCTTCCTTGCTGTCTGATGACGAAGAGAGGTCCTCGTGGTGCGTTGTCGCGAGATGCCCTTCTGAACTAGGTGAGATTTCACTGGCCGGTGGTGGTACCGGAGTGCAGTTTCGGCGTAGTTGTGCAGCCGACTTCTTGGTTGCTTCCACTGCGGTAGCATCGGCGATGGCGTCATCAAAGCTGATGTCGCCTTTCGCCATCAGCTTGCTTTGGACGCCTGGTGCATCTAATCCCAGAACTATGCGATCTCTTAGTGCTTCTTCTAGATCGGTGAATCCGCAGAGGCCTCCCAAATTTCAGAGGTCTGCTATGAAGTCGGCCACGCTTTCTCCTTTTCGCTGGCTTCTTTGATAAAAATCGTGGCGTCTCACGAGCGTAGGCACGGTTGGAGTGTAGTGGTCTCGCAGGATAGGTTCGAGGTCATCCCAATCCATGGCCTTCACTTCTCGGGGTTTGGCTGGTGCTTTAGCCATTTTAAATACAGTTGGACCGCAATGCGTTAGGAACACTGCCCGTTTCTTTCCTGGTGTGGCGTCCTTTAAGTTGTTCGTCTCTAGGAACATTTGGAAGCGATCCATGTAGGACTCCCAGTCCTCGTGGGTTGGATTGAACGGAGCGGGTGGTACGATGCCGCCGGATATGGTTCCTTTGTTGGCGTCGTCTGTCACGTGCTCGGTGTTCTTCGAAGTTTCGTTGGTTCAGATATCTCCAAATCCCATCCTTGTCGCCAGTATTAAGTTTTGAGCATGGGCGAGAAAGAATGGAGACAAACCTCTGAACGGTGAACTTCAGCTCTTTATTTACATTGTGACTTTCTCAATTTAACAGCAGTAAAACCCGCCTTATATAGGCAAACCTTGTAACATTTAACCAATAAGAACTCTCTGTCAAGGGCCAATCAGATTCCCTGGAACGGGCCAATCCGGTCCGGCCGCTTAACAGCCAATCAGAAGTGCAGGGCCAGAACCCTGCACTTACTCCAAGCTCACACTTTATTAATCTTATTGCATACACAACAGGAGGGCCATGGGCAGCACTCCCAAACTCTGTTTTCACTGGCAGAGGATTGTAGGAGGCCGTTGCTGCCAAAGACAGAGCTCATGTGGGCCGCAGGCCGTGGTATGATTCAACTGGTATAACAACCAGTTCGGTGATCGCACACATGCACACCATTTTAAAAAGCCAGTATTCAGCTTTCATTCTTACTTTCTATTGCAGCCTCGATGAGTAAAACAGCTGAGGTGCAGCAAAACCGCTCTACCGCGCAAATCAGCATGCTCCAAAACAAGGAAAGAAAGCACAGGAAAGAGCAGGGGCAGGTGGGCCGGGCCAAAGGATCACTGGAACTACTGGTTTGCCTGAACCAATCTGAACCTGTAGGATCCCACCCCTGGCGAAGCTCTGTTTCCGCTGGCAGAGTGCTCAGACCACACCCCTGACACGAGTGACGTCGAGCTCACCACGCTCACTCTGGCCATGCTCACATCGCCCACCCCATGTCAAACACAACCCTGCTGATGCAGCTCTCAATGAAATCGACTTTGACACCCCTGCTTTAAAGAAAAGGGTTTGCAATAAAATAAGGGAGCTATAAAAGCATCTTTGAAAGGGAAGGAGGAGACCAAGTTCAGGCTTGTGGGAGCCTCTTTATTTATTTTCTAATTAAAATCCCAAGGTCTGTTTGTGAATCGAGAGATACAATCTTCACTGCATCCTTTTGAGGCACATCAAACTAGAACTAAGAATGGAACTGTAAAATGGCAGGTCAGGGGAGCAAGGCTATTACCCATTACAGTCAGGGCACTGAAGACGAGGCCAACTTCCATTGGAGGGAAGCTATGCAACGGTTGAAATGATAAGATAAATCAATACTTTACCTGAAAGGCAGTAGAACAAACCACTTAAAATATAATGCTAGGGAATTATTTCAGTATTTTCTCACACCTTCCCATTTGCTAAGCCTTTAAATTCATTGGACAGAAAACTATGTAGAATGTAAGGGCAGGTGTCAAATGAACCTTTCAGTAAAGTCCTTTTGGCTTCCCAAGAGTCAGGAACAAGGATGACCTGTGTGCAGAAGTAGAGATCTCTTTCTGGGTGACCATAAACCAGAAATTGAAATATATAGCTCTGAAACTGTATTACATGTACCTTAAGGTCATGTTACCTAGTTTGGGTAATGAAAAGTCTGCAAGAAAACAGCCAAGCTCAGAGAACACCAAGGACCTTTCATTTCAATCCTGAGCTACCAATATTGTTAAGTTCTGCACATGGGTGCAAGGAATGGAGACAAGGCAGTGAACAGTGAACTTCAACTCTTTATTAATCATGCTGAACAGAGCAAAACCCTAGGGCAGCAGCAGCCCTTTTATAGGGTAGGCTGCTGACCTATTAGCCAATGAGAAACATGGAAGTGTTAAACTCTTGAACCAATGAGAGTTGGCCCATTAACAGCCAATCAGACTTCCCAGAAGGGACCAATCCGATATCGCTACTATCGGCCAATCAGAAGTGCAGGATTAGAACCCTGCTTTTTTCTTAAGGTTGTTAAAACTTTATTAAACGCCTTTATTAGTTCATAACAAATATTATCCTTTATCATTAGCTAAGTGATTTTTTTTTTAAAGAAATTGCTGTTCCTTATATGTTAATAGCAGCAGAGCCTGGAAACTTTTGGTCAGATTTAGTGCCAGGTGTTCACACATGTTAACTTTGTTTAATATTAACCTTGGCTGGGGTTGGGAATTTTTGCTGAGCATTTTGCCAGACCACTTGATTATCCAGACAATATGGACAAACATTTTGGACAAATCCAGAAAATTCAACAGCTAGGAAGAAATGCTGCCCAAAATCGATTGGATTGAGATGGGCATCTCTGGAAATTGAATGCATGAATGAATGCAAGTATCATTTCTGAAACTCAGATGGCAATGGTCATGCACCTAAAGGAAATATCAGCAAATTTAAAGGTGGTTTAAAGGCTGAAAAAGAATAAATTATCAGAAAAATGTAATCATGGAGCTTGGATCAAGGGTGGACCATAGGAATGGATGGCTAAGGAGAAGACGCAAAGATGTCAAATGATAATGTATGAGAAAGTACAAAGTAGTATCATATATGTGTAAATATAGGTATTTGTTTTCTTAAATATAGGTATATAGATATAAAAATGCTTAGAATGAGGAAGAAATTAATACAGCTATGGATAATATGGCTATAAATGTTAGTAATCAATGTAAACACTGTTGCAGTATCATTGCAAAATGTGGAAATCTGTTTTTAATTGTTAAAACGTTGACCAGGTGGTTTGGGGGCATTTTGGGGGCTATTTTCAGACCATTTTTGGCCCCCAAATGATCCAAATGGCGCAAACTACAGCCTGAAAACAGCCCAGAAACCAGGGCATTTTGGGGCAGTTTTCAGGCCATTCTCCTGGCTGTTTTTGGCCCCCAAAATGGCCTGAAAATGGCCAAAAAAGGGGCCAAAAAGGGGGCAAGGGTAGGGCCAGCCAGTGGTGGGATTTGCCAGTTTGCCAAACTGCACCTAATCTTAACTACTGGTCTGCCAGAACCGTTGCAGCAGCCTACCTCTGGATTGAGTGTAAACCAAACAGGGCTAACAATCTTAGGAAGCCAAACTACTATTTTGCATTGGCACCATAGTCTCTTGGCTAATGTAACACTGCCATAAGCTAAATAAATAACCCCACCTGAAAGAGGCAATGCTATCTGGAGGAGGGTTCAAAACAGGTAAGATGATTCAGCAGCATTGCAATGAAAGCTCCACCCTTTTATACATCAATGCATACATCTGCAAAGGGGGCGGGGCTTGCATGCCATGGCTGTCATTTTCCAAGCCTTAGCCTCCCTATGGATGGGACAGGGAGGCAAAATAAATTTATGCAATTCAAAAAAGGAAGGCTTGTTTGTTGACCTCTTCCCCATCACCAGCCAGTCAGCCAGCCGCACCAATATATTGATTTGTAGGATGACATTTGATACAGCCTATTTTTAGTACATAAGCCCAGTCAATTCCCCCCCCCCCCCGGAACACCCAGGTGGTATTATGACATTAGCAAGCTGAATGACAAAGAAGAAAATAATAGTAGTTTTAGAACTGGCGTCAAACAAAAACAGATAACAGGTAATCAGAGTTGGAAGGGACCTTGTAGGTCATGTAGTCCAACCCCCTCCCAAGCGGGAGACCCTACACCATCTGACAAATCTCAGTCCAATCTCTTCTTGAAAGTCTCAAGCTCCCACAACTTCCAAGGGCAAGCCATTCCATTGGTTGATTGTTCTCAAAGTTCCTTAAGATATCATCCTTTGTAGAATAAAAGTCAGAGCTATCAGATCTGGGACATTAATGAGAAGTTCTAAAAAAAAAAAAAAATCAGTCCTCCATGGGAGGCTCCCAATTATATTCAACTCCTCAATTCTACATCTATCACTCAGTTGGTTTATTTATTCATTACATTGATAGAACACCCATCTCACTATGTGTCAGTCGTCTCAGCTTGATCAGTTAAAAAGAAAGACTCTCAAATCTATTGTTAACAGAAGTATACTAGTAAACCAAGTGGCATACTAGTTGTTCTGTACAGTCATTAGCATACTTGCAACGCCGCGCTGTGATTGGCCAAAGCACACGGCGATCTCATTGGCCGAGCGAGCCGCACTGATTGATCTGTAATGAATCCCCCGCGATTGATGGAAACTAACCACGGGAGATTCAAAGTGGTGCCAGAGAATAAAAGCCGCTGTTTTTCCCTTGAATCCTGAGCCAATCTAGGGACCAAATAAAGAGCTGAAACTGAGTCACTGGCTCCGAGTCTCCTAGTAAACAGTGTAGCCAAGCCATATCTGAACTTTTGCACCCAAAGCATCTGGTTAACTTTTTCCTTTTCCTTTGGTTATTTCAATCTGTCCAGGTACATTCAATTTGTTTTGATATCAGTCCAGTGGTGCGTTTCAAAAATTGTTACCACCGGTTCAGTGGCTTGTTGGGTGCGTTTTGCACACCCGCGTACCAAACGCACACTTTGCACAGGCGCAAAGGCATTTTGGCTCACCTCCTGCAATCCTGTCCTTTCCCTGTCGCTTCAGCAGCTGTTGCGTGGCAATTCCTGTGCCGGGCAAAGCAGTTGTGCTTCAAAAGCAGGACATAAAAGTTTGTATGGGAGACCAGGCAGGCGAGTGGGCCCAACACAGAGCATCAGAGAGAAAAGCAGTTTGGTCTCCACTGCTCATTGCTGCTATACTGTCTTGGCAGAACCAGGGCGAACTGGTAGAATACCATCACTGTATCAATCCCTGGTTTGGCAGCCTGGATGGTCTCTCATTCCATTCCCTGACCTTGTCGGCAAGTGGCACCCACAGGCTGATATGAAAAGTAATTTCAATTCTCCTCATCCCAGCCCACCTCTTCTTCCCCACAGCTCACCCCCCACCCACCCTAATTGCTTATGACAGCCTGGCATTCTGGCATGGATGATGCAGCAGGAAGACAGTCCTGTTGCTATGCAAAGCGGCTTCAGGGTCCTTGGTGCTTAAATGCACCAATCATGAAGAAGACCAACCTGTTTTCCCACCTGTTTTCCAAAGCACCAGAAAGCAATGAATGGAAACTAACCAAGGTGAGGACCAACTTAGAAGTAAGAAGAAACTTCCTAACAGTGAGGACAAGTAACCAGTGGAAGAGCTGGCCTTCAGAGGTTGTGGGGTGTGTTCTATCGCCAGAACAAAAGCAGACTTGAGACCGGAGTTGAATTCAGCTTTTTATTAACTGTCAGTAACTTCAACTAAAGTCGAGCGGCGGCAGCCCTTTTTATAGCGGCTGCTCGTGGCTCGCAACCAATGGCATTTATTTAAACTTCCCGCCGCTTAGGCGGCCAATCGGAACTGTTGTTATCTACCAATCGCTAAGCGATGGTATTTGTCCAATAGGAATGCAGTATTACGAGTATACAAACAAGTACACTACAGGTTGCTCCATTACTGGAGGCTTTTAAGAAGAGACTGGACAGCCACCTGTCTGAAATGATATAGGAATGTCCTGTTTGAGCAGGGGCCTGGTCTAGAAGACCTCCAAGGTTCTTTCCCCCACTTCTTTAACCTCAAACTAACCACTATTGATCTCACCCCATTCCTAAGAGGTCTGTAAGGGGCGTGCAGAAGTGCACCATCGTGCCTACCATCCCTGCCCTATTGTCCCCATTGATTCGTACCTATTTCCTGTATTCTTACTCATATTTATACTTATGCTTCTTATCTTGTAAGCGATTGACAAATAATCAAATAAATGAATGAATGTTCTAAGAAGGGCACCATCACAGACACCATTCTGACTTTTCAATTCCACTTCCCTCCCCTGCAGACATCCTTATTCGGAGGAGCAAAACACGAACCTATTCCAGAATGTTCTAAAAAAAAAAAAAAAAAACCTGGAGAAAAAGAGGAAATTCAGAGCCTGCTTATTTGCATGAATCAGCGCCCTGCTGATTGTAGCTTTTACTCCTCCCCAAAATATTCAAGATTTCCCATCCCCCACTGAAAGATTATCTACAGCTTAGCTACTGATAGTTTTTTCCATTCTTGTTTTTTCTAGCAGATGCAACTCAAGGTGACAACGGGGTCCTTCGTAGCTCTCCCTGCCTTTAACATCTTTGTAGAAATTAAACTAGGGATTCCACCTAATTTTATGCATTTATTGCTATTTTTTTAATAGAATTACATCTTTAAAAGAGTTTATAAAACATGCAATTTGGGCTTCCGGACTTGATAAAGACAATATTTGTTGGGCTCTGGAATTATTTGACCCCAAGTTAAAAAATAACAGCCAGCTGTGGAAAATAAAACCTGAACTGGCCCAGAGCCTTTTATGTTGACATTTTTTCCCCTTTTATCTTCAGTAGATATGTAATATATGTTTGGCAAGTTCATGAAAGCTTTTAAAAGAAGTGAATTAAAATCTTTAAGCTCAGCACAAAGTGTTTTTTTTCCTCTCTCTCCCCCTGGACAGTCTGACCATTTGCATTTGATTCAAATTTGTTTGTTCACACCCAAAAATTATTGGGCAAAATCCAATTTAAGGTCAGCAATCGCCCCCTGTGGTTGTGATTGCAGGAGAAGAGTTCAAGGCAGGCTTGAGGCTTCAGAAAGACCTTTACAAAAGTTAATTTATGCCTAACTCCACCTGAAAAACCTTGGCATTTAATTTAGTTTGGCAGTAGTCCATCATGACAAATGCTAAGGAAAGGCACATTGACTTGCCAGGAGATATGCAATTAGGTTTTAAGAGAACCGAGAGTAGAAGGTGATGTGAAAACAGATTAAGTTTGAAGAAGTGGGTTGAAGATAACACAATGCATTTGAACTGAAACAAATACAAAGCTATTCCTTTAAAAGGGGAAAAGAAAATACCAAACTATTTTAAAGCTGACTAGACAATCCATACTCTATTGGGTCGTCATTTCAGAAATATTTCTTTCCCTAAGAAGAGAAATAGAACGACTCGGGGCAGGCAAAAAAGCAGTGGGGACTTCCAACTGGCTTTCCTATTGAATTTCCTTATGGGAATCTGGCAGGGAGAATTAGAAATTTCCCTTGTGTTGTGTAAGTGCCGGAAGAAAGCTTGGGAGTCAGTGACTAGTTTTCAGCTCTTTATTGGTCCCGAGATCAACTCGGTTCGGCTAGGGTATGCGGCAGCTAATATAGAACTTCCCGGCCAAGCTGCGGCCAATGACACCGCTTTGAATCTCCCGCGATCGGTTTCCTCCAATAGTGGGGGATTCGCAACGGGACAATCCGTGCCGCTTGCTCGGCCAATTGGGTAGCCGTGTGTCTTAGCCAATCAGAACGGTTATTTACAAGAATGCTAATGAACAATACAGAACACCTTTCCTTCCTGTCATGGCCCCATTGGAGCTGGAGGAGGAGGAAGAGGAGGAGGAGGAGGAAGAGGAGGAGGAGGAGGAGGAGGAGGAGGAGGAGGAGGAGGAGGAGGAGGAGGAGGAGGAGGAGGAGGAGGAGGAGGAGGAAGAAGAGGAGGAAGAAGAGGAGGAGGAGATGAAGCCAGGGCCGACAGAGGGGGAGAGTGCAGTCCCTATGCCCCATGAGGAATGACCTAGAGATTAGGACAAGGTAGTCCCAAGTTCCTCAGGCTTCAGAAAGAGTAGGCAGGGAGGAAGGCAGGGTGCAGGCTGACCGAGCAATGGGGGAGGAGATGGAAAGGACAGGCAGCGGAGCAGAGGAGGGGTGGAGCTCCAGAGACAAACAAATGCTTCCCTCACCCGATCCCCAAGTGTGGAAAATGGCAAGGAGGCAGAGTCAGCGCAGGGCGACCTGACTACTCAGGAGGAGGGCGCCCCACTCCTCCTCCCAAGGATCACCTGGAGATTAGCATTTAGGGAGATGCTATGGGAAAGGATTTTTGTCAGGAGCAACTATTTTGTGGCAACACGCTCCACGACTCTGAGAAGAATTTTGCTCCAGAATCCTTTGCTGGTGAGGACTGAGGTTTGATCCTTTGCTTTGATATTTGTCAAGTTTGTTTAGGGTTCATGAAATGTGTCTTTAATCACAAAAGTTTGGGGACATCGATGCACCTCAGAGGTGGTCTTCAGCAGGTTCTGACCAGTTCTGGAGATCTGGTCGTGGAAATTTGGAGCAGTCCAGAATACCACCTCTGACTGTCCCAACCCCCATCTATTCTTTGCCTCCCAAGTACCAGCTGATCAGCTGAGTCTTCTTTTGTTGCTCTGCACAGGAGAATGGAGCTGGAAAGCAGGTTAATGGGGTGGGGAGGGAATGGAGATTTTATAGTATCCTTCTCCTGCCACGCCCACCAAGCCACGCCCACAGAACCAGTAGTAAAATAATTGGAATCTCACCACTGATGCACATCCCCATATTTACATTTGAAAACATTTTAACAATCTGTACCGGGATGATACCTCAAAGATGCAAGAAGGAGTAATATGTCCTGCTGGTTTTTCTGCTCTGACTTTGTAATAGCAGCCATGCCCATGGTTCATTTCCAACCATGGCAAATCTCTCACAACCTCCTTTGGATCTCCCAATCATCCTTGGGGCTTCCAAGCAGCTGGACCAGTGCCAGGTTTGATATTGCTTTCAGTAGAATCAGATTATGTATAAACCCCTAGTATGAACTGAGAAGAGATTGCGATGACTCAGCAGTTAAAGACGCTGAGCTGGCAGCCTGGGTTCGCGAACTGAGCACTGTGTGACGGGGTGAGCTCCCGTTACTTGCTCCAGCTCCTGCCAACCTAGCAATTCAAAAGCATGAAAATGCAAGTAGATAAATAGATACCGTTTTGGTGGGAAGGTAGCAGCATTCCATGCACCTCAGTATATAGTCATGGTGGTGATATGACTACAGAAATGACTTTGGCCAAGAAAGAAAGACTTTGGCTAAGAAGCTGAGATGAGCACTGCCTTCTAGAGTCAGACATGATTGGGCAGGGGAAAGCTTTATCTTTACAAAGTGAGTAAAGTATAAACTGTAAAGGAGATCTTCAAGTTTCACCTTGGCAACACTGCAGCCATTGTGTTTATTCATTCCAATCTGCTGGTTCACCCGGATCAAGCACCTGGCTTGTACCGAGAAGATTGAAATACTATAAAACTTGATTTTCAGTCTCAGTTGCCTCCCAGTTGCAAAGCTCTTGCCGTTTTGCTCTCCTCTCAAGGCGTTCAGTTATTCAATTTTAGCCGGGTGGGTTTTTCATGCAGCAGCGAGAAGTTAAGCCCACAACGTGTTTTATATCACATTGTGGCGATCGCGGTTCATTAATGAGTCTGGAAGATTGAGATTGGCTCGAAAGGCAAAGACCTATACAAAACAATTAATTAAGAAAGTGAAAAACAAATGAACTTCTCAGAATGAAATTGGATCCTCGAGATGAGGTGGCAAAGCCCAGAAGGGAAGAATTCTAATTGAAAAGTGGAGCTGGAAGACTTACAACCTAGTTTCAACATTATCTTATCAGAAAATTAGCACAATGTAATTTTTATGGAGTTTTTTAAAAAAAACAGATGTTATTTTTAACCACATCAAAAAAATCCCCACCTCCTGGCTATTGGCACAAACTGTCATAATTGCTATAATTCCAAATCTCAACTGCCGAATGACAGCTTTGATAGTTATCTTAGACTCAGGATGTGTTAGTAAGACAGCTGGGAGATGTATACTTTTCTCCATTGGCTCTGTGTGTATGTGTGTGTGTGTATGCACACGCGTGAGTCTCGTACTAGATTTGGACTTCATTTGTGCTTATGATTTAATCTCCTTCTCGAGAAAGTATGAAAGAATGATCTTCCCGTTTGCCATGCTGGAGGAAATCAGGAGGTTAATAATATTGAGGGAGGTAAAATTGACTGCAATTAACATACTAATTATACCTGTGCTTTGAAAGCAAAATTGTTTTATTTTACATTCCATGGTGAGTTCTGTCATGTTTTAATATATCACTGAAACTTATATTAATGTGTTGAGACCTTATATATGAGATAAGCTAATGAAGCCTATTCTTACGAATTTAGCTGCATAGATACCAATCAATGAGAATCTATGAAATAAGGTAATGAGGTATGCACAGCAAGAGCCAGTTTGGTGTCGTGGTTAAGAGATTAGGCAAAAAAAAAAAACCCAGGTGACCATGAGTTCTAGTTTTGACTTCAGCACAAAGTCAGTTTGGTAACCTTAGGCCAGTCACTCTCTCTTGGTCCTAGAAAGGAGGCAATAAAAAGCCACATCTGAAAATGCTTGGTAAGAAAACTGTAGATATTTGTCCAGACAGTCTCCAAGAATCTGATACAATTGAAGAAAGAACAAAAACATAGTGTTAATTAAATAGTTTCTAATTGGAAAGCAGATTTCTCCAATCTATTAACTCGTGTTCTGTCCTGTCCTTTCTGTCCTGTCCAGTGGTGGGATTCAAAAAAAATTACTACCAGTTCTGTGGGCATGGCTTGATGGGCGTGTCTTGGCTTGGTGGGCATGGCTTGGTGGGCGTGGCAGGGGAAGATTACTGCAAAATCCCATTCCCTCCCCATCCCACTAACCTGCTTTCCAGCTCCGTTCTCCTGTGCAGGGCACAGTTCTCAGCTGGGACTCTGGAGGCAGAGAATAGATGGGGGCAGGGGCAGTCAGAGGTGGGATTTGCCAGTTCTCCAAACTACTCAAAATTTCCGCTACCAGTTCTCCAGAACTGGTCAGAACCTGCTGAATGCCACCTCTGGTCCTGTCATATCCTATCCTATCCTTCTTTAAAACACTTGACAAAGAATGAGATATTTCTAACAAAAAATGGTGAAATGTGAAGATTTTATTGAATGCTGTGCTATTTAATATATGTATAAAACTTCAGACACAGAAGATATTGCACATCTTCTGACTGCCAACGATTTGGTTCATTAAAAGTACAATACTTAGAGTCACTACTTGACAGATTTGACGGACTATTGGATAGTTACAAAACGGCTGTCTTATACCCACAAGGGCACTTATTTGTTACTGGTGGGAATGCCAAGTTTAGAGTGAGTCAAGGCCATTCAACTGAGAAATTGTTTTGTAGAACAGAATGTGATCACAGTGCCATTTTGTCTTTTTATACACTCTCTTTAGGGACAACAGAGGGAGGGAGGGAAGGAAGGAGGAAATGAATGGGTGAATGAGTGAGCAAGGGAAGGAAGGAAGAAAGGAAGGAAGGAAGGAAGGAAGGAAGAAAGATTCATATGTTCCCATGAATCTTTATCAATTCAATTTAGTTGTTCCATAACAACTCAATTCAACCAGTTGCATTACCCTTCAAAGCTTCTGAATAGTAAAATTTAAAAAAATCTGATAAAACAAAGTAAAATAGCTCTTATCTCAGATTGGGAGAGAATCTTTTGTACATCTCGTAAAGTTGTATATTTGATTTTTTTTTCCTACATCAAAAGAACAATATTCCTAACAGTACTTCAGAAACATGGAAAGAAACTCCCTTGAGGGCAAGTAATTCTTAAATTCTTGCCTTTTCCTATTTTAAAAAAATGCAATATTCTTCTAATCTTCATTCTGAAATCTTTACCTTCCCAGAGTTTAGGACAATGGCACATCTCCACTTTAAAACAGCAGGGACATATATATTTGACTGAACACCAATCTGGGTTGCTGGTGAATTTGAATCCTAAATTGAACTATGGAAACTCGGTGGTGGTAATTGGGAGGTGGATGCCACATTTTGAAAGGCTGACTTCCTGGGAGGTTTTCATCTTTTTATATCAAGAACCGAAAGAAGAGTTGCTATCAGAAATTATAGTGTTAATTCAGCCTCAAAGATTACAAAGAATAAGTGTAATTGAATGAAGCCGCAGTGTGTAGAAGAAACATCAAGCTCACTGCCTTCTTAGGTGTGTTCTTCTTTTTTAATAGTGCATCACCAACGATTTGGGTGCTAATCTAATGGAAAATGTACTGCGTAAACATGGCTAGCTGTGAGCAATATTATAAATTTGTGCATTGCAATTTCTCTACTTGCACCGACTTTTCCAGTGATGAATTTTCAAGATATTTTCGTTCTTTTACAAGCATCACACTATCATTAACCCTTGTTTAGTCCTAATTGCACTTTTTTTTTCTTTGCAGTACAGTATTATGGAGAGCTGGTAACCTGCAATCTTATGGTTGTGCTGTCCCACTCTCACACGCACATATGTAACTGTGGTTTAGTGGTTTATTAATATTCTCGCGCAACTCTCTTCAACAAAAATGCAGAACTGTCCCAATTAAGTCCAGCCACAGACAGACCAATGCTAAATAGTCCACAGAGCAATGGCCAATGAGTCCACAAGGTACTTGAAAGTTTCCCATTCAAAATAAACTCACCAGGCAAAATTGAATCATCAATACAAGTGGGTTCACAAGGCAAGAAAAGTGCAGAGTTCACAAGGCACAATCCAAGTCAAGGCATGGTATCAATCCAAAGCAAGGCAAAAATAACAATGACCAGAAAACACACAGCTAGGAATTGAACACATTGTTTCCAGCATCACTTCCATCTACTGCTGTGCTACATAGTCCACTTCTGGTACAGGCCATCAAGAAGGATGAGGCTGCCTCCTTGTGAGTAATCTGGCTGACCTTCTCCGCTCCTGCCTTTTCTCTTCTTTACATGTTCTTGGATCATGTGTAGAAGGTAGTTCCTCTTCCCCATTGCTGACCCACTACAGCTACATACTTTCTCCACCTGAAGTCTCAGGGCATTCCTGCTGCAGCTGTGCTTGAGCCAAATCATGTCAGATGGCTGCTTGTCTAAGAAAGTGTGCACCCATTAAGAGTCATGACTGACATAGGTCAGTTATCCCTGCATTGTATATGTTCTTGCAGATAAATAAAATGAATGAGGTTTCAATGCAATTGTTCTGCCAATTTGGGGAGTGGGTGGAGGGAAAACAGTATGAATCAGAATCAAATGTTATGGCTGCAAATAACAGGTTAAAATCTGTGCCCCTCCCCCCAAATTTGGATGTCCAGACTGTGTCATGGCTGACACTATCAAAATAACATCACCAATGGATAACAAGGAATTATCAGCAGATTTGGGGAATTTCAGTTAACCAAAGTATACATAGTTTGTGTTTTGCTTGAGTGTATTCGTGTGTGTGTGTGTGTGTGTGTGTGTATACGTGCAGACGTTGAGAATCAGGATTAGGGTTAGGTGTCAGGTCTGTCCCAACTTGTATCTTTAGAAAAGAAAGATCCTCGACTCCATTTGTAGTGAAAGGTATATTTTTTACTAAAGGCAAGTAGTTACAGTATAAGCCAGATCTGAATATTCCTATATAACCCCAGTGTTTTTCCCTTCTCCTAGACCCTCCCCCCTATTGGTCATCTTCCTAATGTCCAATGATATTCAAACTAGTTCCTTTGGTTACAGTTTGAAAGTTTGGCGCCTCTTTGGTGGGTGTTTGCATTCCGTTCCCATTCTTGTGTCCTTGGATCATTCAACCATTAACTCTGTTTGGCACTTCTGGTTCCTGTCAACCCCTCTCTCTCCTTACCCCTTCTTTGTGGAAGGATGCCATCAAAGTGAAGTCAGGTTGAAACGGTGTGATGGCAGATCTGACATTCTGTCCCCCCCTTTAAAAAGCAGTTTAATCCTGAAATAGAAAAGTTAAGAACTACTCCCAGCCACCCTGCAAAATACATCCCTGACTACTAGATCAAGATGCTGCGCAAAAGTGTGAAAGTATCAACTCTGAAGCTGACCTGGCTGAAGCCATTTTCCTTCTGCCTCATAGTTGTCACAAACTTTGAAAAGGAGAAGGAGGGGAAGCAGGCCGACTGGCTACTGGTCAAAACAAAAGGTTTTCCTGTGGGAACCAAGGTCATCTCAGCAGATGACAGAGGAGTGACCAAGCAGCCTCCCTGCTACCTTCATTGGATAATGTGACCAGTTACACCTGGGGTGGTGTTCTTTGAGGAATATACCTGCCTCGGGATTCTGCTTGGGGTGGATGCGTTACTCGGAACCCTGACAGAAAGAGGCACAAGAAACTTACAAGAAACAAGCTGATAAAAAATGAACCAAACCAAAAGATTTTAACATTGGTGACAAAGACTAGCTGTCCATCAAACACCTTCAATCCAGATCACCCTTAATGTCTTAATGAGTCTGTTTAGTTAACCCAACCAAAACAGAATATAAGCTTGGAAGCATAGGCTACTGTCAGAAAAAGTGGAGAATACCTTTTACTTTTCTTTCTCTTTTCTGTTTTTCTCTTGTGGTTTTTACTTTGTTAAAAAAAAATCTTTAATAAACATTTTTTTAAAAAAAAAGAGAGAGAGAGAATGGAATGGCTGGAAAAACTGGAAGCTGGAACTTGTTGTTGCCAGTTTCATTTATTCTTCTCTGTGAAGACCATGAGAACTTGGGAGAAATGGTGGGAGAACACATTCAATTTAAACCAGAATTATTCCTGTTGGGAATAACGACAGAAGGCCACAGCAAAGGTACAACATATTTAATTATACACGGATTGACCGCAGCAAGAATAGTTTATGCACAATATTGGAAAAATCAAAATACACTACTGAAAAGAGAGATAATAAGGAAAATAATGGTGTGTGCAGAATCTGATAGACTAACTTTAGAAATGAAAATAAGGGGGGGGATTCAGAATATCACGATACTTGGAACAAGTTTTATCTGTGGCTGCAAAAAAGAGGGGAAGGTTGGAACAAAAACAGCTAAGAGGATTGGAAGCAAAATATTGTACCAATAATAGAAATGTTAATGGGTTTGGTTACACCTTTGGTATGTATGGCAAAGTAATGCCAAAACGGCTGCACTATGTTTAGTATTTATAGTTGTAAACAATAAAAATATATACAAAAAACATACACTGTGAGGACTGATAGAGGACAGGATACAGTTAAAAAAATAAAAGACTTTCAAATGTACTAATCTAACCAGAGCTTGAGAAATAAGGCAGAGGATCAATTAAAATCTGTGAATGAATAAATAATTACCTTAGAGTATACACACAGCTGATCCACCTGGGATTGTAACAACAACACAAAAGCCATGCAGGTCATATGTTCAATAGATTTGATATGCGAACTGCAATGCCAATATTTCACAGGTGTGCATGAGTGTCTGGTATGTTACCAAAAAACACAATGGTGTGGGCGGCTGCTAAGCAGGAGATGATGTTTCCTTAAATCTCTGACGTATTTATTCCAGGGTATAAATTTATATCCATCTTGTATTGAAAAGTTTAGTTGCTTCTTCTCAATAACTCAGTAACCCAGGGAGACTTCTTAATATGTTCTGGAAACTGTTCAACTATGGCTTTCTCTGCCCCCTGCTAGATAATCTAGTTGAAGGGTTCACATTGTATTATGTATTATTTTGTTTTAATAGATTTAGAGAATGGACTATCTGCTTTTCTGATGTAAATGACATCAAATTAGAGATACGGTGGCTGTTGCAAACCATCTTTAGGCCCTAACATTGCAGGATCCTAAAATGAGAACAACAGAGAAGACAAAAGACACAGTGGTATTCATTTGTATAAAAGCTGGAGTAAATAAAGACTTTTACAAAGAGTAGAAAAATAAGAGAAACTATGTCACAGCTGAGGCTTTTATAGCCAAAATGATTTTTTCACAAGATTAAAAAGTCACTTCTGATTGAGTTTAGCTCCTGGTATTTTATCCACACTATGATCTTGGAATGAATGTTTTACCATTTTCTCTTTCAATGCTGAGTTTTCCATGGTATTCCCAAAGGTTGCTTCTTCCAAGAACTCATAGATTAATACATACTAAATTCCCAGCAGTTCTATAAGGCATCCCCCAACTTTTTTGGGTTGATATTTAGGCAGAAGGTAAGGGAGAAGGTTCTCAACAGGTGTCCTAATGCATGCATCTTCATGTAGCACACAGAGTATATATAAACGTATGGTCTTGAACTTGCCTACTCACAAACTGTAGCCAGGGCAGTTCTTCAGGGTAGATGTAATACTACTTTTTTACACCACACACAGCTTCCAAAATGATTTGAAAGTCAACTTCATTGAAAATGCACAGCTGTAGTCCTATCATGTGGAGAAAGACTTTTGAGAGTCCATGGTATTCTAAGGAGATCCAATCGGTCAACCCTGAAGGAAATGAATCCTGACTATTCTTTGGAAGGACAGATACTGAAGATGAAGCTCAAATATTTTGGCCACCAAATAAGAAGAGAGGACTCACTGGAAAAGATCCTCATGTTGGAAAAGACGGGAGGCAAAAGGAGAAGGGGACAACAGAGAATGATAAGGTTAAATAATATCATCGACGCAATGAACATGGATTTGGGCAAACTCTGGGAGACAGTGGAGAATGGGGGGCCTGGCGTGTTATGGTCCATGGGTCACAAAGAGTCAAACATGACTTAGCAATTGACCCACAAGTCAGGTCTTGAGGTTACCAGCCCATAAATCACTGGCCAAGTTATTGTTGTTGAAGTTGGTGAACCATCTGAAAGAGGAAAAAAATATTTCCTCTGGATGCCACATGTGTTTCAATGCTAGAACAGAAGAGATATAAGAGTCTTCTAGAGCACCGTTGCTTCTGCTGAAAGAACCAAAAGCCAAAGAGATAGTTTTGCTCATTCCTACACAAAAGAACTGCCTATCTATCATACTCCTGGCCCAGTTAAGATGTGAATGTAATTGTGACTCATTGGTTATGTTCACACTGTATATTTAAGTCATTGAAAGGTTTACTGGCTACTTGTCCAAATAAAGATATACATTTAGTCAGCAATATTTTTTTTTTTCACATAGCTTATAGCATTGTGTGAAATCTAGTGTTTTGGTTAGGTTATAGAGTTCAGTGTTTCTCAACCTTAGTCTGTAGAGATTCTTAGTCAACCAGGTCATGATTGTCCCAAAGATGCTTTTTCAGGAGGCAACTGGGCTTTCTTGTTTTTTCTTTTGAAGATGTCTCACTTCTCATCCAAGAAGCTTCTTCAGCTCTGACTGGATGGTGGGGAATGGAAGGATTTATACGCCTTGCAGACAGCTGATCATTTGCATCCTTTTAGAGGGTTGTTGAAGCACTTGGAGGTTTATCTGTGTCCTCAGGATCACCTGAGTGGAGATCCTAATTCCTATAGTCTGCAATTTTTTTTCCCTCTGGAAATCTATTCCTACTCCCACACCATTCAAAGGTCCATCCCAAATTTTATAGCTAAAAGTCTGTTGAGATTTTCAGCCATCCAGATCATGGTTGTCCCAAAGGTGCTTTTTCAGAAGGTAACTGGACTTTCTTGTTTTTTTCTTTGAGATGCTTCACTTCTCATCCAAGAAGTTTCTTCAGCTCTGGCAGGATAGTGGGGAATGGAAAGATTTATATTATAACTTGAAGATGGATAGAAATTCTGAATTCTGGGAGTTCTAATCCACCATCTTCAAGTTGCCAAGTTTGAGAAACATTGATATAGTCCATTTTGTAGAACTATCATTTCCGATTACAAAAAATCCAGACCACCTCTAGATGGGCATGGTTCTCTTTGCTATTTAGTGGTTATTTGGATGTCAGCAGCCCAGATATTGTATGGACCTAGAAGATGGTTTAATTCAATAACCAACCTAAGTGTATTATGTGAATGCAGTCACAGAGTTTGGCTGGCCTTAACGCACATATTCTCATTTACCAATCCATTTCCCCATAGATCTTCCTGCATCAGTCACCTCCTCCAGCCATACTGACAACATAGCTGAGGAACAACAGAGGAAAACCCGTTAAAATTAAATTCCTCTGAGGAAAAACCTAGGGTCTTAATTATAACAGCTTTGATTAACATCCAAGTTGAGTTTTCAATATTTCCCTTTCATTGTGCGGCACCAATCGGCCATTATTTTCCACTTTCCACAGAGTGGCATCTTCCTTCCTTTCGCAGTAACTCTGAAAACCTTTTCCTGTAACTGTGAAAAACCTTTTCCTGATGAAGAGCACCCAGGATAGGACAGGGATTAATGAATCAAAACAAAGCAAGACATCTGGGTGAGCTGTGCCCACCCCTACATTCCTCAAACTCTCTCAACTCAACTAATGTTGATGAAGAAATTCCCAAACAAACCTCTTTGTAAGTTGAACAAGAGGGAGAGAGTTTTTTTTTTTTTAATGGTGCATTTCACAAACCCCAAACCACTGAGACACCTGGAAGAAGGAAAGCACATTTTTTTTAATTCCCTCCCTCTTCGAATCCCTCTCTCTTTTTTTTTTTCACATCACTTAGTCTTTTGTACCTGATTTTTTCCCCCCATCCTGGGGAGTCCTAGTATCTAATGGATTAGCAGTGATCTTCATAGATTGCTCACACCTGCAGTTCTGACTACTCCCCTCTTCTACTTTGTTCAATCAGCCATACCTTGGTAAGTCCATCAGCTTCCAGACTGACATGCAAAGCAAGACCCACCTGACAGCTCAAGACTTGACACCTGGGCGGAAGGGAAAAGTGTGTTTGTGGGGGGAAGGGTAAGACTGTGGACTTAGTCAATCAAAACTCCTGGGAGAGGTACCAAGAACAACAAGGGGAAGGAACGGTACATGATGCGTAAGTCGGAAGAACAAAACGGGTAGCCGTGGGAGTGACTCACGCGAGCATTCAGAAAACAAAACATATTTTGGTCGACTTGTGCTAAAACCAAAAAAAAAAAAAAAAAAGTGGGGGGGGTCAAAAATATATAGAAGGCTAGAAAAGATAACAGGGAAACATGTAGATTTTAAACCTGAACTTTTTTTTTTTTATTTGGGATGATATCAGAAAAAATTGGACAAGAGAAGTATATATTTAGTATTGCATGTTTTATAAAAGCAGTGAGGATTATATTCACACAATATTGGAAAGATGAAGAAACACCTCAAGACGAAGAGATCATTAAGAAGTGACAAAACGGGCCTATTATTTGTCCTGAAAAGCCTTGTAGAGGCTTTTTCCAAGCCTCTGGGAGGCCAAAAAAAAGACCTCAAACCATCCCAAAAAATCAGCTTTGAGGCACAGTGCAGGTAAGGGGGCGGTAAGTGGGGTGGCGGGGGGAGGATTGCATGCGCAGGGGGCATGGGGGGGCGCATTGCATTCTGGGTGCTGGCATGTGAGTGCGCACATGCTAACGGCACACATTTTTTGGCAGAGGAGCCCAAAAACGTTAGCCACCACTTTTATATAGTATGCCTTATTTTAATTATGATTCTTCCGATATGAATAAATATTTATCTTGAATGCTGGCAAATCCTAGATGAGTCCAAGGTAGCCTGTGTTTACTAATTTAATTACTTTACCAAAACTGGCACCCATCTGGATTAAGGATTGGCATTGTTTTACTTCCATGCTTTCCACATTAGCGTACAGGTAGTCTGTCCTCTACTTATGAACACAAAGTAGCCCAAAATGTCTGCTGCTAAGCAAGACAGTTGTTAAATGAATTTTGCCCCATGTTATGATCTTTCTTGCCGCCGTTGTTAAGTGATTCACTGCAGTTAAGTTAGTAACCCAGTTGTTAAATGAACCATCTTCTCCTGACTTTGTTTATCAGAAGGTCGCAAAAACAGTTTATGTGACCCAGAGGTGGGTATTAATGTTATTGTGATATATGTTATTGTAAGCACTTTGATTATAATTGCCTAAAAATAATTTTACCCAGACAACACACAATTGAAATGGAATTTGTATATATTATACTAATAAAACAAATAAAACTAGATCGATCAATCAATAGAGAGAGAGAGAGAGAGAGATGCCAGTTGCTAAGCATCTGAATTTTGATCATGTAAACATGGGGATGCTGCAATGGTTGTATTGACCATTGTGAAAAATGGGCATGTCACTTTTTTCAATACAGTTGTAACTTTGAATGGTCACTAAATGAACAGTTGTAAGTTCAGTACTATCTTTAATGCAGAGCAATTTAGCAATGAATCATACATCACTACTCTCTCCTAACATCACTAGAGGAGAAGAAAGGATTTCGGTACTAAACCCCCACAAACTTTCAAACAAATAAATACAATTTTCAAGCAAATGTTTGTGGTGGCAAGTTTTTAAACACAGGGAGGTTCTTCCTGAGATGAAGCATTGGATTTGCAAGGGAGGTGCATTTACAAGACAGGATTTCCATGAAATAGGGAGAATTTTGTTTAATCTGCACTTCTGAATCAATATGTAAAGCTGGTATGATGTGGTTTAGAGGCTGAGATGACAAACCAAGATTTGAGTTTCTCCTCAGGGATGGAAATTCACTGGTTTATTTGGCCCATTTCAACCCAAGCTACTTTATAATATTGTTGTTGTGGGTATGAAGTGAAGAGAGAGCCCTATTTATGGCTCATGGAGTTCTGGAAAGAAAAGTGGCATTGCCAAGAGAGCCCATCTGGTGTACTGGTTGAGGCTCCAAGCTAAAAAGTAAGACTTCAAGTCCTGTCATAGCCATGAAAGCCAGATGTGTGACTTTGGGCCAATCTCCAGGAGACTGGGAGTTTTAGTCCCACCTTAGGCATGAAAACTGGCTGGGTGACTTTGGGCCAATCACCAGGAGACTGGGAGTTCTAGTCCTGCCTTAGGCCTGAAAGCCAGCTGACTGACTTTGGGCCAATTACCAGGAGACTGGGAGTTTTAGTCCCACCTTAGGCATGAAAACTGGCTGGGTGACTTTGGGCCCATCACCAGGAGATTGTGAGTTCTCAACCCACCCTAGAAATGGGTGACTTTGAGCCTATCACTCTCTTTCTCAGCCCAACCCATCTCACAGGATTGTTATTGTGGGGAAAACAGGAAGAGGAAAGGGCGTTGGATATGTTGAGTTCTTTATATAAATAATAACCAATCCATCAAATATGAACACCCCCCCCCCAAAAAAAAAATCACATCTCTCTTTGCACTGCAGGGCGATTTGCTATGTTTTAAAGCTACATTTGACAAAAGTCTGCAGAAAAAAAAAATAAACATTGTTTTTTAAAATAATCTCCAAAAATGCATTCCTCTGGGATAAATTGTAAAAATAGAGGGGGGGGGCATTTCAGGCAAAACTGTTATGAAAAAAGTATACAAGTTTGGAGCAAGATTCTTGGGAGTAGGATGAATGAGATTTGCAAAGGAAATGGGCTGTTGAGCGAAAGCAGAAATCAACACTTCTGCCCATCTCTGATTTCAGTAGTTCTGTGTTTTTAGAAATAAAACATGAATGCTTAAAAAAAAAAAAAAACACCTTCCAACGCAGGAGCAATTCAGCAATGCTTTTCTAGAAAGCAACAGGCATTAAAGTACAGTATGCATGTCACAGATAGCAATCAGAGTGATGCATAAAATAAATGGGGCATTGCAATTGGATTGCATTATGTGCCAAAAAACTGAATTATCTTGCAACTCTTCAGCCGTAATGGGGAAACATAGCTTGCATTCTCCCTGTGTGGTCTCTCTCTCTCTCCCTCTCCTTTCAGCTCACACTTTTCCACTTGTTATCTCTTCCTGACCTACATACCTAGCATAGAGACTCTCTCAAGCTTATCAATCAAAGCTTGAAGCACACTGGAGCTAGCTTAGTTGGTTCCTGCGTTAATCAAGAGGAAGCAGTAATTGGCCCTTACATGGACGGCTAGGTATGAAATCCTTGAAGAAAAACAATAAATGACAGAAAGAACTGTGAACGGATGGTATCTTGAGTGAGAAACAAAACCAACAGAACAACAGAGTTGGAAAGGGGCCATAGAGGTCTTCTAGCCTAATCTGCTCAAGAAGGAAACCCTACACTGTCTCAGGCAAATGGTTGTCCAATCTCTTCTTAAAATCCTTTAGTGTTGGAGGACCCACAGCTTCTGGAGGGTAGTTGTTTCACAGATTAATCATTGTAACTGTCAGGAAATTTCTCCTTAGTTCTAGATTGGTTGATTCATTTCTATCAACTGCTTCTTATCCAGCCTTCAGGTGCTTTGGTTGATCCCTTCTTCTTTGTGGCAGCCCTTTAGATATTGGAACACTGTTATCATGTCACCATGCCTTTTTGCACTGTAGGACTTAAGAGTAACAGCACACATTTCTTTGTGGAACAAAGAGGTCTCAGTTGATTCTAGAATACATTTGGGATATAAGCAAGCTGAGGGTCTTTGCATATGGCTAAACTACAACTCCCAGCATGCTTCATCACTGAATATACCACTTGGGGAGCTAACAGTAGTAAGAGCCAGAACTATGGAGGCCTCAACTGGTATTTAGCAGTAGTTAGGAAGCAAAAAATTGCTGAATGAATTATGGTAGCCTCACCCACCTTCCCCAATCTCAAAAAAACTAACCAGGGTTGGAGCTGGTCAATACTTGAATGGGAAAATACCAGGAAATCTCAGGGCTATAGGTTAATTTAAAAAAAATATCCTGGAAGAAGGCAACAGAAAATCAACTTAGATATTTTTGCAAAATAAGGTACATGACAGTCATCCATGAAATCATGACAAGCTGAATTTCACTCAAGAGATTTTCTAGGAAAACCATTCATCTGATCTACAGGCGATAAAAGGTTTGGTAGAACAGTATCAGGATGACTATCCTTAATACCTGTTGAATGACAGGTTGTATTGCATTGTTGCATTGTGGGTTGGGCAATACATTTGACAGAGTGCTCATAACTGTCACAGGATTTGCTCCACCCTTTCTGCATTTTAGATCATTTCAAGTATTGCTCTTCTAGGTCCAACCTTCATGAGAACTTGAAACTTGAAAAAAAATATGATGCCTATCTTTCTCTACCTTGTCCTTTCCTCTCTTCCTCCCCTCTGTCCCTGCCCTTAGGATGTCAAAATGTGCTGAACAAGAACTCACACTTCCAATTCGCTTTTTGTGTGTCTGCTTTTCTAAAGATTCAATGACATTGCAACGAATTTGTAAAGCGACACCACAAACCAGGATTTTTTTTTGCTAAATGAGTGCATGCATTATTTATGTTATATATTATTTACCTTATATTATAATTATACATATTTATGACAGTTGCAGTATCCCAGGGTCTTGTCATCCCCTTTTGTGACCTTCTGACAAGCAAAATCAATGGGGAAGCCAGATGAACTTTACAACTGTGTCTGTCAGGATTCCGGCAATTACCCCCATTTAAATCATGAGCCAAACTTCCAAAACTTCAAAAGGATTTGTTGGGAGTTAACAGGTCCAGCACTGCCTGGGTGTAGCTGACTCTGAGACACATCATTCATGGTCACCCTTGACCCTGGTTTTCCCCCACACCCTGGGTGTATCATAATTCATATTCTCCAATGGGACACATCCATAGCCAAGAGTCATCAATCATGCTCTCCAGTTAGAATTTTGCAGGGCTGAAACTTCAGTCACCTAGTTACTATTGGGCTCCATATTCAACTACGCCCACCAGTAATAAAAGAATGAAAGATGTTAATCATGGATCCCTCCCACCAGCGACGAAGTAGATGCAGAATGGGGATTCCCTATGACGCTGCCTCGCACTGCTACCTGGGAATAGGAGGCTGAAATGGAATTCCCACATGACGTGGCTGGGCTGCTGCGCTGTATAAGGCTTTAGTGTGGGGAGGGGGGATTTATACACTGGGTGTTACAGGGTGTTCAGGAAAGTAGAGGGAATCAGTGATAGGGAGGATGCAGGGTGTTTGAGGCTATGGCATGGGAGTCATTAATTAGCCATATTAGGAGATGTTGAATACATGGGTAATTAGAATACAGCGGTCGGTTCTGACTTTTAATTGCTGACTGAATAAAAAGACAGTCAGATTAAACTCTACAAAGGCTTCCATACAAAGTTTCTTTATTGGTTCACAAGGCATCCTCAAATATAACTCACGGTTACTTCGAGATTCATCTAATGTCCAATTCTTTGCACAGCTGACTTCATGGTGTAAAATTATAGTGATTTTTTATTTCATAATGCTGGAGTAAAAGGTGAGATACCAGCACGGTACTGGGGTCCAAGCAAGAGTAAAGGAAACTCCCCCAACCCAACCAAAGGTCAATTCAGTGACCAATAAGGATTACAGATGTGACCACATGACGTGAACTACATTTCCCATGATGCATTAACTACATTTATCATGAGACATTCCCTCAAGGGGACAGCTCCCAATTCTAACTTAACTATCTTAATTCCCAATTACCTATAGAGTGTCTGGGCAGCACATGGTCTACAGGAGGTAGCTGCGATTAGATGGGTGGGGTTATGCTATAAAGAGCGCTGGAAGGCAAACGCTCCCTGTGCTAACCTAGATTGGAATTCAAGCTGTTATCGCTGGATGGGATGTGCGTTACTTGTATAAATAAATGATTGCATACCTCAATGTTTGCTGGTTTGTATCTTGGGAATATGAACATCCGAAAGACTGGCTAACAGTTACTATCTTTGAAAACATTTATGGAATGCACTTTCATTTTGCAAGCTGCTGCACTGCTCCCCCCTCCCTTTCTGTTGGCAACTCCAAAAAGAGCAGAGAAATATTTTATGAGTTGACAGTGTCACTAACTTAACAACTACAATGATTCACTTAACAACGGTGGCCAGAAAGGTCGTAAAAAGGGACCAAATTCCCCTGACCACTTTTTCACTCAGCAACAGAAATTTTGGCCTCAATTGTGGTCATACGTTGAGGACCAACTGTATCAACATTGATTGCACCAGCAACAGGTAAGGTTTTGGGTGAAAATGTGTTTGGATTACGACTCTCCAAGTCCAATCGTCTTTTTGAATCAACCTAATCACTTGGAAGTGAATTCCATCCTCCTCCTCCTTTTCAAAGTTTAAAAGAAAGGGGATCACAAAAACAAGAGTGGCCCTTTTTTCCTTTTCTGTCTCAAAAAAATTAAATTAAATTAAATTAAAGGCTTTTTCCCAGACTTAAGCTAAACTTTATCCACCATCATCAGTCAAGGCAGACAGCTGAGAGCAATACTAGAGCAAGTAATTGTGCCAATCTATCAACAGCTTTTGTCCCTGAGTTACTCAGTCTTACACTAAAGTGGGCACCAAACAGCACCGGAGTAGATTAAAGGCAAAAGAGATCTCCCTCTCTCTTTGGTTGCTTCCCTGCCTACCAGCTGTTATTTTCTATAGGAGGAGGCGGGAGCTCCCATAATATCAGAATAATATAGACAATCTCGCCTGCAGCAAACTCATTTTTCTCCTCCGCATGTCATAAAACAGTTTATTCTTCTCCTTTTCACATTAAACTTCCTTCTATCTTGTCATCTAGCCCTGACGTTAATTATGTTTGTACAGTATTTTAAGCATATATAAGTCTCTGAGAAAAAACATTTACACCCACCCAACCCCCATAATACACACATACTTTGGGGTTTGGGGTTTGTTTTTGTTTTTGGCTTCTCCTTTGCATTTAAGGAACAAAATCCCCTTTGATCCCGAAACACAGTGTGTGAAAGTGCATTTTATTAACATCCATAATGGTTCACATGGATGAAGAAGTGCCATTTTTGTGTAGGTTGTTATAACTCAGGGGTGTCAAACTTGATTTCATTGAGGGCTACACCAGAGTGGTGCTTCACCTCAGAGGGGGTGTGGGGGGGGGCTTTGGCTAGGATGGCTGTGGCCAGCATGACATCATTCATGTTGGGGCATTTGTGGGGGCCTGAACCAGGGGTGGGATTCAAATTTTTAAACAACTGGTTCTGTGGGCATGGCTACGTGGGCATGGCTAGGTGAGCTTGGCCATATGACTGGGTGGGTATTGCTTTTTTTGCAGCACCCCCCTTTTTACCACCCTTTTTCACAGCACCCCCCTTTTTTTGCCTTCCTTTGGGCCTCAGAGAAGCCTGAAGCCTGTGCAGCACCCTCCTGTGCTCCGTTTTTGGGCCTCCTGGGCCTCAGGGAAGCCTCCCGGAGGGGGTGTTTTTGCTCCCAGGAAGCTTCCATGGGACCCGGGGAGGCAAAAAAGAAAAGGGGGTGTGTGTCCAAAAAAGCCACACCCACCCAGTCACATGGCCAAGCCCACTTAGCCCCTCTCCATACCCCTTTTTGTCTGCTGTGCCTCAGGGAAGCCTCCTAGGCGAAGCTGTAACACAGCGAGGGGGATCCTGGCATAGCTGGTCATCGGAACAGCTGGTCGTTGGGAGGGGGGAAAAAACCTGAAGGATTGACTGGTGGGGAGGGGAGGGGCTGGTGGAAAGGGGTGGGCCAGCCAGGGGCACAATTTGTCAGTTCTCTGAACTGCGGATAATCATAACAACCGGTTCTATAGAACCAGTCCAAACCGGTATAATCCCACCCCTAGCTTGAGTGCTCTGCCACCGAAAACAGGCTCCTGAGCTCCCTTTTTGGCTGGGATGACCTCCTGCAACCCACTACCAACAAAAACGGAGCTCTGCACCTCAGCTGGCCCTTCACTGTTTCCAGGGTGGCCTCATGGGCCAGATCTAAGCACCCTGAAGGCTGGATCCAGTCTGCAGGCCTTGAGATTGACACACCTATTCTAGGTACTCCACAACTTATAACTATTTGTTTAATGCACTGTGTTGTATTTGTTTTGTAACCATTTGTTAAAAGGGTACTGAAAAACGTGACTTAGGACTAGTTTGTACATTTATGACCGGTGCAGCATCCCCAGGGTCACATGATCAAAAATTGGGTACATGACAACTGGCATGCATTTATGGCAGTCACACTATCATAAATTGTGCGATCACCATTTGTAATCTTCTCGACGGGCTTCTAACAAGCAAAATCAATAGGGGACACCAGATTCACTGAATAGCTCCACAATTCCCTTTAACAACAACAATGATTTGCTTAACAACTCTGGCAAAAACAAATTGTATAATGGGGCACAACTCAGTTAACATTTCTCTTGCTTAGCAATGAAAATTTGGGCTTCTACTGTGGTTGTAAGTCAAGGACTACCAGTACTTCTCAGCCACCTACCTATCGGAAGGTTTTTACAAAAGTCAATTTCCTTTGATGTGAAGTTTGGTCCCCGATAATCCAGGTCAATATTCCTTTCTGGGCAGCAAAGTGGTGTCAGGCACAAAGAATTGCTACTATTCATAAGGTTACAGCTGTGAATATTTATTTAAGATGATACACAGGAATCTGGTCAACTAAAGATCAACACTAAATTGGCACCAGATAAAAGTCAATGGAATTCAGGAAGGGTTGGACTTGGAACGCTTGTGGGAATGCAAGAATTCTAAACTGATGATGTGCTTAACTCCACCATCACCACTCCAGCTCTGCCTGATCTTCTCCTACAGATAGATAGAAGTTATTGGTTAGGATCTTCTTCCTGGCTATTTTTTCATCTTCAAAGTCTAACCTACAACCCTCTTCATCTCACACTCAACTATTAATTTGGTCCAACATATTTGTAACTTTTTTGAGGTTAGCCAGGAAGCTTTTGCTGTAAGGGAGGATATTTTTAGCTTGCATTAAAGTAGCTGATGTACTGAGTGAAAAAGAAGACCTTGGCAGAGATAGGTCAGATCTGTAACCAAAGTGATGAGGAGAAAAATATAGCTCAAGTCCAAATAAAGCAGAAAGTATGCAGAAGCAACTCAGATACTTCCCTAGCTCGGTTGGGTATAAGAAAAGGAGGATGTACAGAACAATCAGATTTGCAAGATTCTATTTTATTTATTTGTCAAGCAAATATTAGATAACAGGTATAAGTATAAACCTGATTATGAATACATGAAATGGATACAAATAAAAAGGAACACTAGGACAAGGACAGAAGCCACATTGGTGCACTTATGCACACCCCCTACAAACCTCTTAGGAAAGGGGTGAGATCAACAGTAGACTAAAGTTTTTGGAGACAGGTAGAATATTCCAGACATTGACCACTCTATTGCTATAGTATTTCCTGCAATCAAGTTTGGTGCAGTTTACCTTGAGTTTTTATCTATTGTGTGCTCTTATATTGTTGTGGTTGAAGTTGAAGTAGTCATTGATGGGTAGGACATTGCAATAGATAATTTTATGTACAACACTTAAGTTGGACCGAAGGCAGCGTAGTTCTAGGTTGTCTAAGCCTAAAATTTCAAGTCTGGTGGTATAAGGTAGTCTGTTGCGAGTAAAGGAGTAGAAGACTCTTCTTGTGAAATATCTCTGGACTTTCTCACTGTATTAATATCCAATATGTAGTGCGGGTTCCAGACTGATAAACTGTATTCAAGTATTGGTCTAGCAAATGATTTGTATGCTCTAGTTAGTAATGCAATATTACCAGAGAAAAAGCTACATAGCATTAGTTTAACAACTCTTAATGTTATTGTTATTCTGTTATTGTATCCTATCTCAATAAAGTTTAACTCTAGTCTTTCCATGGAGTTGATTCCTAGTCTGGTCTACCTAGTCAGACTTACAATTATACAGGTATATCAACAGAATATCCTGACTTCCAGACAAGGCATGATAAATTGAAGATATCTCTGATCATGGAGCTGATAACTAAAGTGAAAACCAGTGACTTCTTGCTTGTATGTGGCAGTATTTGAGGGGCTGCCACAAAGAAGAGGGGGTCAATCTATTCCCCAAACCAGAAGAATTTTCAGGCAAAGTCCAAGGGTCAGATCTTGTAGAAAGTTTGTCAGCTGGTCCAGTTTCAAAGTCAGAGTTGTGAAGTTCAAGAGTCAAAGGTGCAAAGAGAGTGAAAGTTAATGGGAGGTTGTCATCAACAGAGGACCTTGCTGCTGTAGGTCCTGAGCTATCTCTGGCCTTCACATAAGTAACTTTCCCCAACCTGGTACTCTCCTGCTATAGTGGAATAGTAATCTTCAGGATTTCCAGCCAAAATACTGCATCTAAAAAGTACAAAATTCTAGAAGGTGGTCATATATGATACAGAGGTGGTATTCAGCAGGTTCTGACTAGTCCTGGAGAGCCAGCAGCAGAAATTTTGAATAGTTCAGAGAACTGGCAAATACCACCTCTGACTGGCCATTTATTCTCTGCCTCCAAAGTCCCAGCTAATTGGCTGGGTCTTCTTTTGTTGCCCTGCACATGAGAACTGAGCTCGAAAGCAGGTTAGTGGGGTGTGGAGGGAATGGGGATTTTACAGTATCCTTCCCCTGGAATGCCCACCAAGCCAGGCCCACTAAGCCAGGCCCACTAAGCCACGCCCACAGAACTGGTAGTTAAAAATTTGAATCCCACCACTGACATAATAGTAATATCAATAGCACTTATACTTATACACCACTTCACAGTGCTTTACAGCCCTCTAAGTGATTTATAGAGTCAGCATATTGTCCCCGACAACCTGGGTCCTCATTTTACTGACCTTGGAAGGATGGAAGGCTGTCAACCTTGAGCCAGTCAGGATCGAACTTCTGGCATTGAGCAGAATTAGCCCTGCCATACTGCATTCTAATCACTGCAATATCACAGCTTTTCTAATAGTGTTTCCTTAAGAAAAGAAAATATTTTAATAGTTTACTAGAAGTATTTTTTAATAAACTAATAACAATATAACAACATGAAACTCACAAATATCCATGAAAAAAGGAGGGTGAGTAGTTTTATTGTGTAATTTAAAAAAAGGAGCAATAGAAAAATTATTTGTCATATATAAGTTTCAGGAATCTTGTTCTTTACATCAGGTAGAAAGCACTGTGATTATCAAGGATTATTTAGAAATTAATCAATTTGCATTAAAGTAGCTTTAGCTGGAAAGCTTCTTTTCTGGCTGTCTTGTTACGAACTTCAGAGAGAAAGAAACTAAATCAACTTTCTTTTTTTGTTAAGTTCCTAGGGCTGCACTGAAAATTTTTACCTCTTTTTATTAAGATCTTAAACATTACAATTTTTAAATTACATCTTTGGCTCACTTTCTTTTCCTTTCTTTTTTTTTTTCTTTTATTGTTTTCTAATCAATTTTCTATTTCTTCTTCTATATTTCTGTAGTTTTTAAAATCTTGGTAAAAATTCAAAATAACATTTATTTTGAAAAATTAAAATGCCTAAGTTATACAGAAGACAAATAGATATGATGCTTCAGTTTCTCATCATATCCTTCATTGATTTCTTTTTAAATTATCCAGACAGCCTATAGCAACTTTTGCTTATGAGTTAAGTGCAGATTAACAGAATAACAAAAATCTGCTAGTCCAACTCCTTGTTTAAGTAGGAGACAGTGTATCATTCCAGACAAGTGGCTGTCCAGACTCTTCTTAAAGCCTCCAGTGATGGAACCCCATAATCTCTGGAGGCAAGCTGTTTCACTGGTTAATTGTTCTCACTGTCAGGAAATTTCTCCTGAGTACTCGGTTGCTTCTCTCCTTGATTAGTTTCTATCCATTGCTTCTTGTCCTGCCTTCTAATGCTTTGAAAAATAGATTGACTCCTCTTCTTTATGGCAGCCCCTCAAATATTGGAACACTTGTATCGTGTTACCCCTAGTCCTTCTTTTCACTGGAGGTACCCAATTCCTACAAGCAAGGAATATATGTTTTAACTTCTAAGCAGGGGTGGGATTCTACTGGTTCAGACCGGTTGAATAGAACCGGTTGTTATGATTCTGCACAGTTCGGAGAACTGGCAATCATGCCCCTGTCTGGCCCGCCCCTCCCCTCCCCTCCCTGCCCAGTCAGTCCTTATCATGCATGCATTGCGTGCATGCCCAACATCGCTGATGCATTCTTTCCCAACCAGTCACTCCTTAAGGAATTTCTTTTTTTCCCCTCCGACCAATCAGTTTTTCCTATGATCAGCTTTGCTGGAATTCCCCTCGTTTACTTACTGCTTTGCCCAGAAGGCTTTCCTGAGGCCCAGGAAAGCAAAAAAATGGAGGGGGGCTGCAGCACCACCCCCACCTCCTCCATTTTTTGCCTTCCTGGGATTAAAAATGCCCCCCTAGGAGGCTTCCCTGAGGCCCAGAAGGCCCCAAAAATGCAGAGGGTTGGCTGCAAAAAAAAAAAAGAAGCCATGTCCACCCAGTCACATGACCATGCCCACTTAGGCACGCCCATTTAGCCATGCCCACAGAACCGGTTGTTACAAAATTTGAATCCGATCCCTGCCTCTAGGCTTCTAATCATCCTTGTTGCTCTTTTCTGCACTCTTTCCAGAGTCTCTAGATGTGTTTTATAATATGGATGCAGTATTCTAAATGTGGTCTTACTAAGGCTTTACTATAACTCACATGATCTTGAGTCTGTCCTCTGCTAATGCAACCTAGGGTTGTGTTGGCTGTTCAGAATTACAATCCAATGCAATCCTGAGAGAATGACATGTTTGTTTTTTTTACACCTGTTTCACTTATCTGCTACTTGTGGGCAGAATCAGTGACTTGAAATTATACATTTTAATACTGTTAGTAATTAGAGGGAAACAGCCTGGGAGCAAAAAAAAAAAAAAAGGAATTGAGAATATTAATAATATTAATCCCTCTCAAAACAAATATAGCCTTTGAATCAATTTTGTTTTAAAAGGCAAAGAATGTACACAAATAGAAGATGGGAATCACACATTGTCTGTTATGCAACACAACGTATGTTTTGTGTTTTGTTTTTTTTTAGCTTAGAATGCTATGTGAACTCAGCCACTGTGGTTAGTAAACAGAATAACAGAAGGTCTTCTGGTTTTTAACTCCTGCTCAGGCAGGAAACCCTACACCATTTCAAACAAAATGGTTTTCAGACCATGGTTTACAGTTTCATGTGATGTCTGAATCCAGGAAAGCAATCTACTCAATAACCCTTAGTTAACTAAACAATGACTTTGTATAATGTGTGTATCCAGGCGGTAGATGGGCTTTGAACCATAATAAGAACGCATCAGTGAGATGCTTTAGTTGACTTGACTCCTATATGCCCATTGATTTCAATTGGTTAGCACCAGGAAAGACAAATCCAGGAAGAAAAGAAAATGAATTGTTCAAAATGAACAGTCTCCATTCTTCTATTCAGGCTGAGCATAGCTTGCAAATGTTTGTAACAATGCCAGCTCCTTTTGAATTATCCATAGGTGGCTTATAAACAATTATATAAACAGGTACAAGATGATAATGTTTGACAGCAGAGGTATTATGGGGAGAATAAGATGTGCTTTATCTTGAATGAAGGTATTAGTGAAAAACCAATTAAACTGTATGTGGAGATCTGCAACAATAACTAGGCTAATTCTATTGTCTTTCTCCCAAATTATTTTATTAGCTGCTACATATTCCTTCTAACAACAGCAAAACCCTGACTCTATTGCCTTCAAATAAAATTCCTTTGTAGGATCATTGCAAGAGTTGTTGTTATTGTTATTGTTAGTCTTACATCAATTTAAATCTCTATGGTTAGTCACCATGATCTCATTTGGACCAATCAGCTCAGGAAACCCCGTTTACCTCATCACAACCTCTCTGCTGTCATAGCAACAGGTGGCTTCATTCTGCTCATAGTTGGCTCTTTTGCATAATGCAAAGGCCCCTGCTTGCTTTTTAGATAATTAATCTTTTCCCCCTGCGAGCCTACTTGAATACATTAGCAAAACAAGTATGTGAAATTTGTTTATCCCAAGACAATCAATTGAAAATTACCTGCAAACGTAATTCTCATTAGGGTATGGGCGGTGTATGGTACGCCATATGGTGAATGAGAAGTGGTGAGAAACAATAAAACCTTTGCTAGGCCACACAACAGGTTGCTAAGTTTATCATCTTTTTTCCATCTGGAAATCGAAATATCCAGTTTTTTCTAAAAGGAAAAAAGTGGATTTTATTTTATTTTATTTATCAAAATAAACCTACAAGGAAGGTCTTGTCAAGCTGTAAATCCAAGCTGGAATGTTGGAGGGGAGGTAAAGTCAGATGAAGAAACTCAGATTTTAGAAATAATTATATTTCCTATGGAAGCCACAGTTATTGAACTCCCATGAGATGGGGACAGAGATAGAACAGTGAAGCAAGAAAGAAAAGATGGTGACTCACAATAACTCGACAAAATTACAGGGATCACATCACTCCAATTGAGGGAACTGGCTATGCTGAAGAGAAGAGAGAAGAGAAGAGAAGAGAAGAGAAGAGAAGAGAAGAGAAGAGAAGAGAAGAGAAGAGAAGAGAAGAGAAGAGAAGGACTAGGGATGATATGTAGCAGTCTTCCAGTATTTGAGGGGCTGTCACAGAGAAAAGGAGGTTGATCTATTGTCCAAAGCACCTGAGGGCAGAACAAGAAGTAATGGGAAGAACCTTATTAAAGAGAAATGCAACCTAGAACTAAGTAGAAATTTCCTAACAGTGAGAACAATTAATCAGTGGAACAGGTTACCTCTGGAAGTTGTAGGTGCTCCATCACTAGAGGTTTTCAAGAAGAGACTGGACAGCCATTTGTCCAGCATAGAATAGGGTCTTCTGCTTGAGCAGAGGGTTGGACTAGAAGACCTCCAAGATCTCTTCTAACCTTAGTATTATATGTTTTCTAACCTTTGAGTATTGTGCAATGTAGGATTGATCTCTTAGGCAGTAAGCTGAAGAATATTCTCCTACAATCGACAAAGAGAAAGCAAAGGAATAAAAAGAGAAAGTCACTACCTCCAACATCTGCTTAACTCTATTTATTTAGGTAGTTGATGTCTTTTCATCTGATGAACTCCATAGGAAAAGTCTACCTTCCAACTTACTAGGAAAGGAGATTTTGTGATGGCCAGCATGGGCCCTAGAAGTCCCACTGAGGGAAACTTAGACTGGGTCACTCCGAACTTATCATCTGGCTCTACAGGAAGCAATTATTCAGGAATGTATCCATTCCTAACTCGAGGGAGCTAGTGGGAGCAAATGGATTATAGATCTGCAGTCTTTATTACATCCACTCAACCAAAAATCTAATTCTTGTTATAACACTCACATCCTCTGTAGCATTCTCCTCACAAAATAAAATATGCAGGCTCATTCTGTTGCAGTTCATGAAATGTTTAAGGAAGCCTTTCTATTTTAATTTAGGACTGTTGTTGGATTTCTGTGGTTCTATTTATTTATCCCGTGAATTCAAATAGAAGTACCACATCAGGATAAGTCCATAATGGAGAATGTAAAATTTATAATAAATAAGACCAGCAAACCCGTTTGTGTTGATTTGTCATAGGGCAAATTTGTGTGCAGAATAACATGCAAGTTACATTTTGATTTTTTATATCCCAATGTTTATGTAAAATCTAAGATACCTAACAAAGGGATAATAAAATTCAAGAGCCTCTAGAGCTTTCAGTCTAGAACTAAGGAGACATTTCCTGACAATGAGAACAATTAATCAGTGGAATAGCTTGCATCCATAAATCATGGGTGCTCTGTTGCTGGAGATTTTCAAGAAGAGATTGGACAACTATTGTCCAGAATGGTATGAGGTTTCTGTATCCTGTACAGAGGTAGATTTATAAGCTGTACAGATGCAGATAGATAACTCAGCAAGATGTCCATAACAAAGTACATTTATTGGTTCATCAGGTATCCTCATAACTCACATTTGTGATGAAGTTCTTTAATGACCAATCCTTTGTATATATGCCTTGTAGTAAAAGATGGTTATCTCCTAACCCATCTCATAACGATAGAAAGAAGCTCCCATGAGTTAGGGAGTTCAGGCAAAAGTGAGGGAAACTCCCCAACCCATCAAGGGTCAAATTAGTGACTAATTGGGATTACAGATGTGGCCATGTGACATGGACTATATTTCCTAGGATACCTTTAACTACACTTACTATGATGCATTCCCTTAAGGGGACAGTTCATAATTCCTAAGTAACTATCCAATTCCCATAGACTGGCTGGGACAGCACACTCCCCGCCTGGAATTGTAAATTCCACTATTAAGAGAAGAGGGAAAAAAAATTAACTATAAACTAAGATAAGCAGTATCTTATCAGTAATACTATGACTGTAATACTATGTAATACTATGAATAGTAATACTATGAATAGCAGATAACTATATGCTTGAGCAGGGGGTTGGACTAGAAGTTTTCCAAACTCAGATGGCTTTGTGCTCAAAGCAGGATTTGAACTCACAATCTCCCTTGTTTCTGACTTAGTCGCTTGACTATCTAGTGACCCTTTGAAGTTTTAATGGACCTCCCTGAGTACTTATGACTCAGTTCTAACGGTATCCCCTCATGTCATGTGACTGCATTTTGGTTGCTCAACAAAAGCATTTATGAGATTGTTTGGATTTTCCGGGTTTAAGATGGCAATAGGTTTGTGGAATACGCTTATGGAAAAAATGCATTGAGATAAATAAACAATAAAATACATAATATCACTGTCCATTTCTACCCCCCTCACCTTCAAATCTGATTAGACTCTTCAAGTTATCACAAAGTCTTAAGTTACATAGATGGCTAAATGACTTCTGTATTTTCAGGGCAAAAATGATCTGACTGCTTCTTAAATAGAAAAAAAGGAGCTGAAAAAGACCTCTTAAGTAGGTAAACAAACAAATAAAATATGGATTATCTTATAATCTCAACTCTGCCCTCCACTAAAGTGAGTTACTACAATTTCTTTCTGGTTAGGTTACTGTAAAAGTTATGTCCATATATTTCTGCCTGATGAAAGCATCCCATAATATTTTTTATGAGGCTCACAGAGTGCACTTAAGCTTTCCAGACGTACCTTATTTGTTTAATAAACCATTAAAGCCAAGGCCTTTTTAAGACCCTGAGACACCCAGAGGCAAAATGTTAATTTGAGAGACCCAAATTTCTTCTGATTGCCTGCTTGGTCAATCACAGTCCAGATATGGAAGACCCACACAATGCCCCATTTGAATGACTAAAAGCTGTGAGCCATATTCTAAAATGCTTGGAAAATGAAATTGTCTACTTGATTTAACAGCTCTCTATGCAGATGTGGTAGGTTCTGACCAGTTCTGGAGAACCGGTAGTGGAAATTTTGAGTAGTTCAGAGAACTGGCAAATACCACCTCTGACTGGCCCTGCCCCCATCTATTCTCTGCCTCCCGAGTCCCAGCTGATCGGCTGGGTCTTCTTTTGTTGCCCTGCACAGGAGAACGGAGCTGGAAAGAAGGTTAGTGGAATGGGGAGGGAATGGAGATTTTACAGTATCCTTCATCTGTCACGTCCACCAGCCATGCCCACCAAGCCATGCCACGCCCACAGAACTGGTAGTAAAAATTTTTGAATCCCACCACTGTCTCTATGGCTTCCAATCTGTTAGCGTCATACCAGAACATGGTAAGTATTGAGTTTAAGAGATTGCACTTTTAGGCTCCATCCACAGAGCAATAGTATCAAGATGACATATTAGTGCTGCTATATACTGCTTTAGTAAGACCACATTTGGAATACTGCGTCCCATTTGGGTCACCACAATATTTTAAAAAATGATAAGGAGATCTTCAAAAGAGTACAGAGAAGATCAACAAGGATGATTATAGGGCTAGAGGCTAAAACATACAATGAACAGTTATGGGAACTGGGTATGTCTAGTCTAATGAAGAGAAGGATTAGGGGAGACATGATAGAAGTCTTCCAATATTTGAGGGGCTGTCACAAAGAAAAGGGGGACAACCTAGAGAAGAAGTAAGGGATGAAAACATACCAAAGAGAGATCCAACCTAGAATGAAGAAGAACTTTCGTGACAGGGAGAACAATGAATCAGTGGAACGACTGGTCTCCAGAAGTTGTCCGTGCTTCATCACTGGAGGTTTTCAAGAAGAGAGTGACAGCTATTTTTATGAAACGTTATAGGGTCTCCAGCTTGAGCAGGGGTTTGGACTAGAAGACCTCCAGGTCCCTAGTAATTTTATTATTCTATGTTCCGAATGCTTTTAGCTCACTTCTCCACAAAACAAGCATCTAATGTATGTCATGTAGCATCTATATTCATCCATTTTACCACCCTAGAAGCTTTAAAGATTGAAGTTATAAACATCCAAGTTTGATTATACAGGTGGCTGATCTCTGCACCAGATTCTCTATTTGATAACATATACAGGTAGTCCTCAACTTATGACTCATCCCAGAATTTCTGCTGACAAGTGAAAAATTTGTTTGTCCCATTTTACAACTTTCCTTGCCGCATTGGTTAAGTGAATCACTGCCATTGTTAAATTCATAACACGGTTGTTAAATGTGACACTCGCGTCCCCATTGACTTTGATTGTTAGAAGATCGCAAAAGATGGTCACATGTCCATGGGAACACTGCAACTGTCATAAATATGAACCAGTTGTCAAGAATTCGAAAGTAAATCACGTGCCCCAAGGAATGCTACAATGGTCATATGTTATTTTTTTTTCAGTGTCCTTGTAAATTCGAATGGTCATTAAATGAATAATGGTAAGTCAAGGATTACCTGTAGTATAAACCTCTGAAGATCTACATTTTTGTGCACAGTAAGTTTTACAGCCATCTCTTTTATGAATCTAATGATAATTTTATTTTTTTTTAAAAAACCTTGGGCGTGTGTGTTTTGTGTGTGTATGTAATTGTTGCTTTCTGTTTTCATTTGATTGGTTTGTTTGTATTGGAATATTGATATACAGAAGCTACTATGCCCCTTTTCTTTTAAAAAGTGGAAAAATTACAGATATTTGTAGTATCCCCAGTATAAACAGCTTTTATTTATTTTAATAAAATATTCATATATATCACTTCAAGGTAGTTTACCTTGGTCTTATTTAAAGAGAAATAAACAGAAAAATTATCTCAAAATAACCCATCAAGAAGAGCACTTAACACGACCACCCGGTATCATCATCTGTTCAAAAATATGAGGTAATCAAAATAAAATCTTATATAAAGATACAGGTTTGACACTGACAGCTTTGACCAGCAAACAGTCTAACAAAGTAAAAAAGAAAATAGAAATAAGAAATTATCTTGCATAAGATCCAAGAATATATTGAGGAAGGTTGCAGAATTTGAAATTTAAAAACCCAAGGAGGTTCAAAGTAGAATAGCTTAGTCAAGTTGAAAATAATTTAACTGGATGCCTTAAGATAATATCTGAGATCAGTCAGATCCAAAGGAAGCCACTGCCACCAGATATATACACTGGTGCAATGTTTATATTTCACAGAGGCAGGGGTGGGCTTCAAATTTTTTAACAACTGATTCTGTGGGTGTGGCTTAGTTGGTGGGCATGGCTTGGTGGTCATGTTATTGGCTGGTTGTGGCCAACTCAATATCACTCACGTCGAGGCATGCATCTCCTCACCTGGCCTCTCATGACTGTGGGGATGCTGCAACAGTTGTAAGTGTGAAAAATGGTCATAAGTCACTTTTTTCAGTGCCATTGTAACTTTGAATGGTCACTCCACACAAGCAAAGTACCAGGAAAAGGAGGGGGGGAAACTCCAGAGATGTTCCTGAGGCATAAAGTCTTGTCCTGCCAAGAATGTAATAAGGGTTAACGGAGAGGCAGTTTCTATAAGCAATACCAGAATGTTTCCTTCCTGCTTTCTTTACAGGATTAGGCCAGTAATTTCTTCTAACAATCAGTTCTCCGAACTGCTTAGCATGTTAACAACCAGTTCTAGTGAATAGGTGCGAACCTGTAGAATCCCACCCCTGCACAGAGGTACAATCGAACAGAGTAACAGAATAATAGAGTTGGAAGGGGACTTGGAGGTCTTCTGCTCCAATCCCCTGCTTCAGCAGGAGACCCTACACCAGGGGTGTCAAACTCGCTACAACACATTGTCATCATGTGGCGTGCTACAATATTTTTCCTCCTTCGCTAACCGGAGGGATGGGCATGGCCAGCGCATGTCACATCCCATCTGCAGGCCATGAGTTTGATACCCATGTGCTGTACTATTTCAGACAAATGGTTATCCAATCTCTTCTTAAAAGCCTCCAATGTCAGAGTGTTGGAACATTTACGACTTCTGAAGGCAAGTTGTTCCCCTGATTAATTGTTATCGCTGTCAGGGAATTTCTCCTTAGTTCTAAGTTGCTTCTTTCCTTGATTATTTTCCACCCATTGTTTCTTGTCCTGCCTTCAGGTGCTTTGGAGAATAGCTTAACTCCCTCTTTGTGGCAGCCCCCGATATATTGGAACACTGCTATCACATCACCCCTTTTTCATTAAACCTAGAGAATCCTTCCCATCATGTGCTTGACAAAAAACCTGAGAAGATCAGATGCTTCAGCCAATATTTTATGTATCAAAGCCAACCCTACTATTAGGTAGAGTGAATTATTGTGACCAGTTGCTAGAGCTGGTCCTAGCCTGCATAAGGCCTTCTGAACCATTCTGGCCATTGTATCTTCATAGGAATGGGCCCTAATCAGAGGTGGTATTCAGCAGGTTCTGACCAGTTCTGGAGAATCGGCAAATACCATCTGACTGGCCCCACCCGCATCTATTCTCCGCCTCCCAAGTCCCAGCTGATTGGCTGGGTCTTCCTTTCTTGCCCTGCACAGGAGAACAGAGCTGGAAACCAGGTTAGTGGGATGAGGAGGGAATGGGATTTTGCAGTATGCTTCCCCCAGAAGTGGGGAAGGAATGGAGATTTTACAGAATCCTTCCCCTGCCATGCCCACCAAGCCACACCCACAGAACCAGTAGTAAAAAAATTTGAATCCCACTACTGGCCCTAATTATTTTCCTATATCAGTTGTGTCCAGCCCACAGCCCACAGCCCAGACGCTATATGTATTTCTGTATAACTAGTAATGTACAACTAGTAATTCTTACATTTGCCATATTCTGTATTTTATACGCGGCCCAAGACAATTCACTCAATGTAGCCCAGGCAACCCAAAAGGTTGGACACCCAAGTCCCATCATCTATTCCTCCGGCACTTATTATGTCATAATGTCTTTTTAATCTGTTCTTATACAGCAGCATGGGAATAATTAGTTGTTCTATTTATCAATGCATTAATTTATGTGAAACAGCCAAAGTAACGCCCTTTAAAACTTTCTCAAATGAACCTTTGGCAAGACAGGACCAGAAATTCTTGCAACAAGTGAACTCAATAATTCCCATAAAACTAACCCAACAGCAGCAGCTTCCCATGCAGATTTTTTTTTTTTAAAAAAAAAAAATACAACTCCCTATCACCCATTTTTGTACCTTTTTAAAACCCAAGTACCTGAATTTCTGGATTTTTATATCTCCGTCGGCTTAAGAGGGACTAGCATTTAGATTTCCATGAAATGTTTGCCTCGGGCTGCGTGCCCTATCATGCTGGAACTGAGAGATCCCTTGAGATATTATAAATGTTCAGACACTTAAATTCCTAAAGCAAACATTGCTAACAAACATGGCAGCCCACACACCTGAAGGACACCAACGTTACATGTCAAAAAGGTTTAAAGGAGGATCAGGTTAATAGGCCCAGGTTTGAAACTTCACATATTTCCCCCTTTTTTGCACTACCTTGAAAAAAATAACTATTCAAAAGTGGAGAAAGTCGGGGGTGGGGGGTGTTTTGCAAGCAAGAAACCAAAGGTAAATTAGCAAAGAATAAATCAGTACTGTTCTATGCCTTTAAGTTTAATTTGATTTACAGAGTTTTTTTTCCCTAAGTGCCAAATCTCTGGTACTTGATTTAAACATGTCAAAGGGTGCAGGTTAGATGGACAGGGTCATTGCAAAATAGAGGAAGCAAGAAAATAAAAATATTTCCTCCAATAACCCAGGGAGCAGAGTGTTACACACTGAGCTTTCCTTTGAACCATTAAAAAATTGAGATTTTCCTAGGTCTTGTAGAAATCAAATGCACTAATTAGACATAATATCTCCTACAAACATTTTGATGCAATTGTAGGCTAATCTGCACCTTGTAACACCGATTTCACAGTGCTTAAAGAAGCACCCTCTCATCCTCACTCATGTCCAAGAAGTTGAGGGACAGCATAAGGATTCAGGCAGGGCAATTCTAGGTGTTGAAGTCCACAAGTTTTAAAGTTGCCAAAGTTGGACACCCCGATTCCAATGCTAGATTAAAACCAGGGAGACCCTTTCTATTCTCAACCATAAAAAAGCTTCTTGAGTGAGTGGGGAAAAATAATTATCTTTCAGCCCAGACCACTTCAGAGATTTGTTGTTCTGAAAGAAAGAAAAAATCAAAGAGTATCATGCTGGGAACGTTGCCCTGAACTCTTAAAAGTGAGAAATGCAAATGATCAAGAGCATTGGTCAAGTTCAAAGCACAGAAGAGTTTATTAGTGCTACTTCTAATACAAAAATCTAGTCAACTAATGGTCAAAGCTAAATTGGTACTAGATAAGGATCAACAGAATTCATGGGAGACTGAACTTAGGTCTCTTGTGGCAACGCAATGACTCCAAACTGATGACACATTTAACCCCACCTTCCATCTCACCCTGCTTTTCTCCTACAAGAAGATTGAATATAAATCTTTAAAAAATATTAGATATTTCTAGACCCAATTCATGACTTGGCCTCTATAGGAACATGTGATATGTATACTAAGAAATACTTTCAATAAAAATGATGGTATGTAGGGGGCCATTTTATAATGTTTGGAGTTCATTAGAGGCAATGCTTAATTCTTGCCAAAACAAGGGTTGGATTTGATCCAACTGCTCAGTCAGCATACATTCAGCTTTCTGTATAGCTGTTGAAGGGATTGTCCTACAATAACCCTGCTTCAACTCTGCTTTTCCTCCTGGAAACACAACTTTGCAAAAAGAGAAAAAGAAAAGAAAAGAACAACAGTATCTTCTTTCTTATCCCATATCCTCATTCCTATCCAAGTCTAGAGGTGACCCCAAACATTTTGATGAGAGGAAGAGCAAGGCTGTGTTTCTCCCACACTTTACATACAGAACCACTGGCTCTTCAGGCCTTCCTAGATACTGCTAGATTTCCCTCAAAAGAGACAGAGTATTTTTTTTAATACAAAATAATAAACTCAAGATCTTTCAGAGGGGGGCTTAACAAACAGCCATTCCTGTAAAGAACATCAGGATTGGTGTCTATAGGTGAGACAGGAGTTGAATTCTCCTTGGATTAGCTGTCCTGGCTCACCAACTGCTCTGCCGTGATTGGAAATCTGAGGCTCTACCTGAACTTTTCTACTAATTCAGTAATTACTGCTCTGCCTGAAATGGGCCCCTTTCCTGCAATTACTCAACAGGCGCTATCAGTCAAAAAGGTTAGCACCTGAATCTAGATTCTAATTAACACCTCAGGTAGGCTTTGGTTTTTTGTTTTTTTTTTCAATTAAAGCTTAATAGAACAGGGACTTTCCTTCGCATAGGATTTCACCTGTTGGCTAAGGTAAACACTTTCAAGAGAAGAGGCAGCCTCGTTTTGATCTTGAGATGTGGTAGCAATCAGCACAAAGGCCCCCATAGTAAAACAGCCAGATAATTAACTACAGTCCAGATGGTAAATACCTACAATTTGCTTGAGATTTCTTTTGCCCACTGATGTTTCTTATGAATTGATTTTTCTTATCCCCTACTTCATTCAAAACTTATTGCTCCTGGAAATGATAGAATTATATAATAGGTTCCACGGGGGAATCAACATTCTTCTTTGTTGTAAGGACCAATGGTGTTTAGAAGGTCAAAGTGACATCACTTCCATACAAAAGCATCAAAGCTGTTATAGCAACAGCAATAGCTCTTAGACTTATATACTGCTTCACAATCTTTATAGCCCTCTTTAAGCGGTTTACAGAGTCAGCATTTTGCCCCCAATAATCTGGGTCCTCATTTTACTGACCTCAGAAGGGTGGAAGGCTGAGTTCACCTTGAGCCAGTGAGAACTGAACTGCCAAATTGCTGGCAGCCGGCAGCTAGCAGAAGTAGCCTGCAGTACTGCATTCCAACCACTACGCCACCATGGCTCTTAGATGCAGATTTTAAATCAACCCCAAAGATGATCAGACCATAAAGACTTTCCCTATCCAGTCATGTTCAACTTTAGTGGGCAGTGCTTGTCTCCATTTCTTAGCTGAGGGAACCATTGATGGCTGAAGACATTTTCCATGGTCATGTAGCCAGCATACAGTGACGTGCACGGACCACTATTATCTTCCCACCAAAGTGGTACCTGTTTATCTACTCACATTTGCATGCTTTTCAATTGCTAGGTGGACAGGAGCTGGGGCGTATACTAGGAGCTCACCCTGTCACGCAATGCTTAGGTCTCAAACCCAGGCTGTCAGATTTCCAGATGACCAGCTCAGCATCTTTTTAACTGCTGAACCATCACATCCTCTTTATTGGACAATGTGCAATATATAAAGCTAGCATCTATCTATCCTACCTATCTAATCTCCACTTGGGAGAAAGGAGGAAAAAAAAACTCCAGACTGGACAATAGTTAGATAAAAAGGCAGTTGAGCCTTCAGAAAGAAAAGGATATCAGAAACTCTCAGAAGGGACAACCCCCTCCCCCCCCCCCCCCCCAAAAAAAGCTGAGAATGAAATGAATGTAATGAAACTGTACAATAAGAATGGAACTGGTACGCCTGGGAGTGCTTTACATCTGCATTCCCTCATAGGATTGACACTCAAAGGAATTAAATCTGAGTGTTTTGTCTTTCCCAACTCCCCCAGACTGCAGGCTTGTTTTTTTTTTTTTTTAAAAAAAAAAGCCCTTTCACTACTTTCCTGACCTTAGTCATGGTAGCGAGACTTATAACCATTCATTTAGTTCAAAGTTACAACAGCACTGACAAAAGTGACTTAGGACTGCTTTTCATTCACACTTATGACTCTTGGAGCATTCCCTATGGTCACGTGATCAGAATTTGGTTGCTTGGCAACAGGCATGTATTTATGATGGTTGCAATGTCCCAGGGGTCATGTGATCAGTTTTTGCGATCTACTAACAAGCGAAGTCAATGGGGACCCAGATTCACTTAACAACTCACTTACTAACTTAGGAACTGCAGTGATTCGTTTAATGATGGTGGCAAAAAGGGCTGTAAAATGGGGCAAAACTCACTTAACAAGGGCCTCATTTAGCAACAGAAATGTTAGGCTAAATTATTGTGTAAGTTGAGGACTCTTTTTTTTTTTAAAGATTTTTATGGTGTTTTCCACCAAAACAATTCAAATCATATTCACAGTTTCAACAGCATTATGACATCTATAAATATTATTATCTTATAAATCTTAATACATTTAATATCCTTGTATATTATCTTAAATGCTAAACTATCTCAACTGAAATGGCTAGACAACATTTCCTAATGGATTCATGTAGAATAATTGCATCAAATTATCATCATCATCATCATTATTCTCCTCCTCCTCTCCTCCTTCTCCTCTTTCTCCTCTTCCTCTTCCTCTTCTTCTTCCTCTTCCTCTCCTCCTCTTCCTCCTCCTCCTCTTTCTCTTCCTCTCCTCCTCCTCTTCCTCTTCTTCTTCCTCTTCCTCTTCCTCTCCTCCTCTTCCTCCTCTTCCTCTTCTTCTTCCTCTCCTCCTCCTTCTCTTTCTCCTCTTCCTCTTCCTCTCCTCCTCCTCCTCCTCCTCTTCCTCTTCTCCTCCTCCTCCTCCTCCTCCTCCTCCTCCTCCTCCTCCTCCTCCTCCTCCTCCTCCTCCTCCTCCTTCTTTTTCCTCTTCCTATTGTTTTTGTCTTTTTGTACTAGGCTCAACTTTATCTCTGAGCTTTCAGCATTTTTTTTCCAGGTAACCAAGATCTCTGTATTTTCCCCCAGGATGGGATGGCACAGCAGTCGACAGGAGTCTGCCCTGAGATTTAGCAGCTGGGTGAAACAGTTTCATCATTAGGAGAGCAAAATCTAATTGTTTTGAGATTTCATTGTTTCATTTTAATTATATTGTTGGAAAAGTTGATTTTATATATTTGAATGGTTTGGGGTTGGGATGCCATGCTAGCAAAGAGAAATCAAGAAGATTAATTGACAGGTCAGATCCTTTACATAAATCTGAAGGAAGCCAGCTTTCAAGTGGGTTTTTAGAGTAAAAATAAAATGGAAAGAAAGGGTTGTGTGGAAGAATGAAGCAGAACGATAAAGGTAGCGAAAACCATCCCTAGAGCGCTGAAACACCAGCGAGGAAGGATCAGATTTAAACTCACTTAGCAATAATTGTTAAGAAACAGAAGAGATCCGTTTATGAACCGGGAGTCAAAAGTTACTGTCTTGTTGCCACAGAGCAGCTAAAAGGCTTTTCTTTTCAAAAGATTAAAACTTCAAAGAATTGAAAATAAGAGACGCAAGAGGTGGTCATCTGTTTTGGCATGATAGGGTTTGATTCCTTTTCCCTGCCACCAGCCTTCCCTGCTTCTGCCTATTTGATTTTATTTGGGGGGTTGGGGGGGGGGGCATTCTTCTTTTTTGTATCCACTTCAAGGCAAATAAGAATTTGTGTTCTGTGGCGGGAGGCAGAAAATACATAATTTCGGGTAGGAAAGTTTTTTTCAAAGAAAGTAGGGAGGGAGACAGGGAAGAAAGGCAGAAAGACAGCCCAATAGAACACAGACGGGTTTTTGTGGGGTGTGTGATAAAGAAAAAAAAAATTCAAAGCGGTGGCCCCCGTGATTGTGTCAAGGTGTAATGGTACATGGAAATGATGTTGAGAAACAGCAGACAGGATAATGATCAAACAAATGACAGCTGAGTCCTCAGAAGGAATTGGGTCATGGCAAAGCCTTGGAAGGGACAACCCACCCCACTTTCAGAATAGCGGAGTTCGAAGGGACCATGGAGATCTTCTAATCCAACCCCCTGCTCAAACAGGAAAACTTATACCATTTCAGACAAATGGTTGTCAATCACTACTTTAAAACAAAAACAAAAACTCCAGTGTTGGAGCACACACAACTTCTGAAGGCAAGTCGTTCCATTGATTAATTGTTTGCATGTTAAGAAATTCCTCCTTACTTCCAGGTGGGTTTTCTCCTTCACTGGTTTCCATCCTGTTAAGTACTTGGACATGGGTTGGAGTAAATGGAGACAGCCTTTGAATGTGAACTTTCAGCTCTTTATTGCATAGTGACTTCTCAAAACAATAACAGTGAACTCTGCCTTATATAGGCAACCCTTGTGAGAATTGTCCAATAGCGAGCTATGAACGCTAGCTCTTTAAACCAATAAGAATCCTCTGTTAAGGGCCAATCGCATTCCTAAGAACTAACCAATCCGATCTGGCCGCCTAACAGCCAATAAGAAGTGCAGGGCCAGAACCCTGCACTTTACCTCAAGCTCATACTTTATTAACTATGGTACATACACAACACCCCTTCCCCCTGGCTTCTTAATTACGGTGTAGTTATATAGTCCTTTAAATAGGACGGTTGTCTTTTGAGTCTTTCGGATTTTCGTTGGACTGATTGATTGCAATCCTGTTGAGGTAGATTGTTGTTTGGCAGTGGCTCTGCTTCTTGCTCAGGTGCAATTTCTTGCGGTGCAAACAATTCTCCTTCCTGCTCCATTTCCTGAGTCTCACTTAATTCGTCGCTCCCTTCGAGCAGGTTCCCTGGAGTGTCATCTTCTTCTGTACTTCCCCCCCCCACCTCGGTTTGGTCATGGGGGAGTTGTTGACTGGCTGTTGTGAGTCGTGACTGTTAAGCCTGGTTTCCCCAACCAGGGTTAGGGAGACAAGCTAAACAGAATGTGCAGCGTTAGTCAGATAGGCACACAGATAAATGAGTGAGCTAATCTTGTATGTTTATTAACATACAGTAAAAATAACAGATACGCTTGTGCTATCAAAAATATAGTTTATTCCATTATGAGTTCATAGCATAGTCAAAATAACAGTCCAATAGTCATGTATCATTTAGTCAGTCCATTCAGGGATATTCAGTTAGCAAAGTCCGTTTAGAATATCCTATGTCAGTTCACTTACAAGTCAGTCCTTTGTTTTCTCTCCCGTTCGAGCAATGCAGTCTTGGGTCCTTGCAGTAATCAGGGATCATCAAAGCCAGAGAGAGAGCAAGCTGCAGCCTTGCTTCTTTTAAAGTGCTTTAAAGTGCTTTCACAACCACTCCCTTAATTACTATCCCACAGTTAAAGTTGCAGACACTTTAACATACAAACTATGATTACATATTATTATTTACCTAAACCAGTTAGGGTAAAACAATGTTATCCCTAACAGTGACCATAATTGGTCAATATGCCATTTCCACAGTCTATTGTCACAGAATTTCACTATGTAGGATTTGGGGCCGGTCACTCGCACTACCATTGCCTCTATCCATAACGGATCGCCTGATAAGTTTTGTGCGTAAACGTGGTCTCCTACCTGGAAGATGCGATAGCGGCCACTGGATCCTATTGGCTTTTCCGGTTCGTAAGCAGGGTGCAACCGGTCGAGGTGGGAGCGGAGTCTTCGTCCCATCAGTAGTTCGGCGGGAGTTCTGCCGGTGACGCTATGTGGAGTTATGTGTTGCAAAAATAGAATTTGATTGACCTTGTCATTGATATTGTCATAGTCCACTTTTTGCAAAGTCTTTTTAACAAATTGGACCATGCGTTCCGCTCAGCCATTGGTCGCAAGGTGCACAGGCGAAAACCTGCAAGATTTTTTTGGTAGGGGCTGCAATTAATACGTCATCAAAATACGGAACCATGCCCTTGATTCCCTGTAACAACCTTTCCATGAGGCTTTGGAATATCCCTGGGGCTACACTAACCCCAAATTGCAATCGAGTACATTTAAAAGCACCTCTGTGCGTTACAATTGTTTGGGCTTGGGCCGTCTTTTCATCCACTGGTAGTTGTTGATAAGCTTGAGCTAAATCTAATTTAGCGAAAACCTTTCCGCCCCCCAAGGAATGGAGGAGGTGCTGCACCACCGGAACTGGATACGCATTCTGCTGTAGGGCGTGGTTTCAAATGGCCCGGTAGTCCCCACAAATTCGTATTGACCCGTCTGGCTTAATGGATGTTACAATAGGGGCTTCCCATGGAGAGGGATTGATGGGCTTCAACACCCCTTGAGCAATTAGCTTGTCGAGTTGTTCGTCGATCTTAGCTTTAAGAGTAAATGGAACTCGACGGGGCTTCAAGCGAATTGGGGCTACTTTTGGATCTAGACTAAATGAGATTATACTCGCCTAAATGGTCCGCGAAGACGTCGCTGAACTCAGAAATAAGGTCTTCCTCCCACTCACAACCACCGACTCGGTTCACGCCGGCCACTTCGATGCCGAGTGGCATGAACCATTGGAGGCCTAGTAGGCTAGGCCTATCTCTATCGATGATCGTTAGAGGTCAGTACGCTGTATGCTTTTTGAAGGAGACTCGGACTCGGCAGGACCCGACCACGGGAATTCGATTTCCTTGGTAGTCCTTGAGGATGAGGCGTTGAAATTGGAGGTCTTGGCATTGGATTGTGGGGATAAGTTGCTTGAGTGTCTTCCAAGACACCATTGAGAGGGACGATCCTGAGTCGACCTTCATGTGGCAAGGCTGGTTCTCGATGGCTACCGTGACTCGAATTTTCTTAGTGTCCATGACTGAGGCGTGACCTATAGTGATAGTAGGGTGAGCCTCTTCTTTTTGCAAAGCTCGATTTCTGTAGGAGTGGTTTACTGGTTCTCGCCTTACAGGACAGTTTCCTGTCGATTGGCGATAATTGGCCCCTTTTGAGGCCTGGCTGGGTCCTGGTAAGCTGCAGCATACCCGGCCGATGTGGCCTCATTTCCTGCACTCATGGCAGAGTGCGTCGTGGAATTTGCATTCAGTCCTGGCATGGTTTGCTCCACAGCCAGCGCAAGGGCGTAAGGGCTTAGGGCGAGGATCCCGGTCGGACCACAGTCGATGGACCCCTTCTTTGTCACTGTCTGACGACGAAGAGAGGTCCTCGTGGTGTGTTGTTGCAAGCTGCCCTTCTGAGTGGGTAAGATTTCGCCGGTCGGTTGTGTTGCCGGAGTGCGGCTTCGCCGTAATTGTGCAGCCGAATTTTTGGTCGCCTCAGCAGCCGTGGCTTCGGCGATGGCATCAGCAAGGCTGATGTTGCCTTTCGCCATCAGCTTGCTTTGCATGCCTAGTGCATCTAATCCCAGAATTACTCGATCTCTTAGTGCTTCTTCTAAATCAGCGAACCCGCAGAGACCCCCTAAATTCCGGAGGTCCACCACGAAATCGGCCACGCTCTCTCCTTTTCGCTGGTTTCTCTGATAAAACTCGTGGTGTCTCACGAGTGTAGGCACGGTTGGCACATAATGGTCTCTCAGGATGGGTTCGAGGTCATCCCAGCTCATGGCTTTCACTTCTCGAGGTTTGGCGAGTGCTTTAGCCATTTTAAATACAGCTGGGCCACAGTGCATCAGGAACAGTACCCGCTTCTTTGCTGGTGTGGCGTCCTTCAAATTATTCGTCTCAAGAAACATTTGGAAGCGATCCATGTAGGATTCCCAATCCTCTTGGTTTGGATCGAATGGAGCGGGTGGTACGATGCCGCCGGACATGGTTCCGTTGTTGGCGTCGTCTTATCACGTGGTCGGTATTGCTTCCTGACTTCTTAGGTTCAGACGTCTCCAAATCCCACCTTCATCGCCAGTGTTAAGTACTTGGACATGGGTTGGAGTAAATGGAGACAGCCTTTGAATGTGAACTTTCAGCTCTTTATTGCATAGTGACTTCTCAAAACAATAACAGTGAACTCTGCCTTCTATAGGCAACCCTTGTGAGAATTGTCCAATCGCGAGCTATGAACGCTAGCTCTTTAAACCAATAATAATCCTCTGTTAAGGGCCAATCGGATTCCTAAAACTAACCAATCCGATCTGGCCGCCTAACAGCCAATCAGAAGTGCAGGGCCAGAACCCTGCACTTTACCTCAAGCTCATACTTTATTAACTATGGTACATACACAACACATCCATTACTTCTTGTCCTGCCTCCTGGTGCTTTGGAGAATAGGTTGATCCCCTCATCTTTGTGGCAAACCCTCAAATATTGGAACATTGCCAGGGATGGGCTTTAAAAATTTCAGCAACTGGTTCTCTGCCTGGTGCGGAGTGGGTATGGCCTAGGTATGGCCTAGTCGGCCTCCCGAACCTTGGAGGGGCATTTTTGTCCTACCCGGCTTCCGGAGGCTTTCCTTGAGCCTCAAAGAGGGCGAAAATGGTCTCCCCGGCTTCCAGAAGCCAGAAACGGGCCTGCTTCTGGCCTTCTGGGAGGCCTGTTTTTCACCCTCCCCAGGCTGTGGAGGCTTTCCTCAAGTGTCTGGGAGGGCAAAAATGGGCTCTACTGGGCTCTGGAGGGTCTCCGGAGGCCAGAAATGGGCTCGTTTCTCGTTTTGTGGAGCCTCCGAGAGGCCCGTTTTTCACCTTTCCTGAGCGTTCATGCTGGCTCTGTACTTACCTGGCATCCAAAGTGGGCTGCATGGGGACTCCAGGGAGGGGTGGGACAGGTTGGGCAAGGTCAGCTGGGGTGGGACTGACTAGTTCACTGAACCGGTCATTAAAAATGTTAAAATTAGCTACTGGTTCTCCCAAACCAGGGTGAACCAATAGCAGCCCACCCATGAATACTGGTATCTTTTCACCTCTAGTCCTTCTTTTCATTAAACTAGACATACCCAATTCCTGAAATTGTTCTTCACACGTTTTAGCCTCCAGTCCCCCTAATCATCTTGATTGCTCTTCTCTATACTCTGCTTGCTGTGTTCAAAGACTAGCAGCAGTCCTCCCTCCGGTCCGCCGCCAACTCGGGAGCGCCGATCGCTCCCATTGCTTGATGCCGTTTGACAGCCGGCTATAAAAGGGAGCTGTCAAACGGCATCAGCTGTCGCCGCCAGCTGGCTGTCAGATAGCCTCGGCAGCCACGGCGACCCTTTATTCGCAAGAATAAAGTTGTTAGCCTTTAGCCTGGCTCCGTCTCTCTTTGTAACCGCCGCTCCACAACACTGGCGACGAGGGCGGGATACAGCTGAGACGACCAGGCAGGAAATCGAGCCGAAGTCACAACAAGAAAGAGCTGAAGCCGCTACGAGCTGATCGAGTCACCGCCACTGACGCTCTCCAAAGAGCGGGAAATTTAAAGCCCTCTCAGCTGAGGAGCCGAACGCCGCTGACAGGCGCAGCCAGAAATGCTTTTCTAAAAGCGAAAACTCTATTTTTTCCTCAGCTGAGGAAACCAACGCTGCCACTCTAATGGCCTCTAATCTGACATTCCTGCACTTCCAACTGGGGGCAGAAACATGGGAATCATATATGAATAGGTTTGAATGCTTTTTAAATGCCATTGACCTAACTGAAGCCACGGATCTAAGGAAAAGCGCCTATTTTTTAAGTTTCTGTGGGGCCACAGTTTTTGACACAGCCTCTGCGCTAGTGTCTCCACGATTTATAAAGGCTATTCCCTGGGATGAGTTGAGAGAAATCTTGTCAAATCACTACTCCCCCAGACCCTCTAGCATAGCCAGGAGACTGGCTTTTAGAAGAAGAACTCAGGCTGAAGGGGAGACTATAAGTCAGTACATGGCAGCATTGAGATCGGCTGCCATACACTGCGGTTTTAGGGACTACCTTGAGGACATGCTGCTCAATCAAATTGTGGGAGGAGTAAGGGACCTAAAACTGCAAAGGAGGTTACTGGCTAAAAAAGACTTAACCCTAGCCTCAGCTATTAAGGAAGCTCAGGCTGCTGAATTGTCAGAATTATCAGCAGCTGAAATTCAGGGGAACACCCCTAAGCAAGGGCAGGCTACAGTCCACTATGATGAGGTCTCCCAAGAAGTGGAAGAAGAACCTCTGGAGGTAAACCGCCTCACGCATCCAAGACCCCCCCAGGGCCACCTAGGAAATACAACAATCAGACAGCCAAACAGCAAACCCCTTGTATAAGCTGTGGGGACAACCACCATAGATCAACCTGCAGGTTCAGAAACATTATCTGTCTGAACTGCCAGAAGAGAGGGCACATAGCCAGGGTTTGCCAAGCTGAGCAGGCCTCCATACAAAGACCTCAAGTTTCTGCCTCCTACCAAAGGCAAGTGGAACATTGTTACACTTGTTACCACGCGAACAACAACACCTCTAGGCCTAGCAAATTAAGCATTTCTCTTTTTATAGAAGGTAAGCCTTGCCGAATGGAAGTAGACACCGGGTCAACCCTCTCCATCATTTCGTGGGCCTCCCTGAAGAAGTTGCTGCCTTCGCTCTCAAAAAAGAAGCTGACCAACTGCCACCTGATTCTTCGGGACTACCAGGGGAAGACCATTCCAGTCCTGGGTAAGGGAAAATTCCTCATTCAATTCCAAAACTTTAGGGGTCACTTGCCACTGGTGATTGTAGATGGTGCCCTTCCTAGCTTGCTAGGATTAGATTGGTTTCCTGCTCTAGGCCTCAATGTTACAGGAATTCACTCTGTGGAAAATTCTGATGTAGATGCCCTTTTTAAAGACTACTCTGATGTTTTCAGTAGTGAACTAGGCTGCTATTCAGGCACCCCCATATCTTTTGATGTGGGTCCACAAGCCACCCCAATTCGTTTGAAACCTCGGAGGGTACCTTTTGCCATTAGGCCTAAGTTAGATGCTGAATTAGATAAACTTATCAAACAGGGGGTGCTAGAACAGGTAGACTTCGCCAAGTGGGAAACCCCCTTAGTCACCCCTTTAAAAAAAGATGGCAGCGTGAGAATTTGCACTGACTATAAGACGTCCCTCAACCGTTTCCTACAAATTAGCGCATACCCAGTACCTGTAATCCAACACCCGCTCCACTCTTTTGAGCCAGGCATAATTTTTGCAAAGTTAGACATGTCCCAGGCATACCAGCAATTTCCCGTTGACCAACACACTGATGACCTACAAACTATAGTTACTCACAGGGGTGCATTTAGATGTAAATGTTTGCAATTTGGAGTTAGCGTAGCCCCTGGCATTTTCCAATCACTCATGGAAAGAATCCTCCAGGGCCTACCTGGGGTGGTTCCATACTTCGATGACATTTTAGTTTCTGCCACCAACAAAACACAACTTTTACTCAGAGTGAGATCTGTCCTTGACAGGTTTAGGCAAAACGGGCTTAAATTGAAAAAAGACAAAGGCACCATTGCCACCAAACAGGTAGACTTCCTGGGTTATCGAATTGATGTATCTGGAATTCACCCCATAGAGAGTAAAGTTAGGGCTATTCACGAGGCACCCACTCCCTCAAACAAAATTGAATTGCAGGCCTTTTTGGGACTCCTTAATTTTTATGCTTCCTTTTTGCCTCACAAAGCCTCTGTAGCTGAACCCCTACATAGGCTCCTAGATAAGAAAGCCCCATGGCAATGGGGACAAAGGGAAGCCCACGCCTTCCAAGCAGTGAAGTCTCTCTTAACTTCAAACTCTGTGTTAGTTCAGTTTAACCCCAACCTGCCCCTAGTGTTAGCCTCTGATGCCTCACCCTTTGGTATAGGAACTGTATTGAGCCATAGGCTCTCAAATGGATCAGAGGCACCCATTGCCTATTTTTCAAGAATTTTCTCCGCTGCAGAGAGGAACTATAGTCACAGGGCTGGCAACCTTGAGTGATAGTTCGGAGTGAGACACTGCGAGGGAGCGGAGCGACCGAGGGGGGGATGGTGTGGAAGGGGGGTGCCCCCCCTTCCACGGTAGGGAGCTTTGACAATTTTACATTTTAAATGGTGCAATCTGATGCATACTTTAGTCATGATTTGGACATATACATACATACATACATGCAAGCAGCACCAATGTACTTGAACCGGATTTGTAAGATATTAATAATGCAGTTCACTGACCATCTTGGCCGGAAAGGGTCCACATTCTTGGGCCTCTGCCCATCTGCTCCGTCCCTTTGGGCTGCTCCGGCTCTCCTCCTCCTCCAGGGTCCCTGGCTGAGAGGGGCGTCCCAAGTGCCTGGGATCCGGCCCCTCCAGGCTGCCTCTTCAGGGCCACAGAAGCCTCCCTCACATGGCCCCGGGGGTGGAGGGGGCCTTGCCAGGGTTCCCGGCCTTGGAGCTGGGCAGAAACGGCCCTTCCCAGCCCTCTCCCACCCTCTGGGCCTCCCACCTGCAGAGGGGAGGGGGATCCAGGCTGAGTCTTGGACCCACCAGCCTCACAGTCCAGCTGAAGGGTCGGAAAGGGCCAGGCAGGTAGATGGACACACACACACACACACACAGAATGGGGGGGGAGGCTGGTGTCCTTCACTCCCCAAACGCCCCCCTCCCAGTCTGTGCATGGGACCCCCAGCAATGCTGCCATCAGCTGCTCCCCTGCAGGGAAGTCCTGGATTGTCTGGGGGAGGAGAGGAGAGGACAGTGGCCACTCCCCCCCCCTTTGCTTGGCATTTGTGGGGAGACCCCTCAAGGCGAGATTCCTTCCCAGTGGCTCCCAAAGAGCATCCAAACATTCCTGGCATCAAGTGGGGAAAGAAGCCTAAAAAGAGAGAAACTCCTGCACCGGCTGCGATTGGGGCTCGGAGGGGACAGGAACCCCCCCTCCTTGCGAGCCCCCCCTGCCCCGCTCCAGCCTGCCCTCTGGCGGGACCCCCTTCCTGGAGAGGCTCCTCCCTGCCAGACCCTCTTGCAGCCTCTTGGACCCAGGGGAGGCTGGGGGGGCGCATATCTAGGTGCAAAGGGCGGGGGGAGGGACACAATGTACCCGGGAAGGAGCCCTCCCCCCCTCTTCCCCCTCCCTCTCCAGGGACTTCCCATCAGGCTGGGGAGCGAGAGAAGCCGAGGCGCGCAAGAGGCCAGCCACGGCAGCTCCCCTTGCGAGAGGGAGGCCGGAGAGGGACGCGCCTTTGCACCCCAATCCCAGCGGCCTTGAGACCAGACGGGTGCGGGGAGGGGATGATGGGAGCTCAGCTCTCGAGAAAGGCCCAGGGATGCCCTGTAGTCGTACTTCATGGGGGATAGAGAGTTCGTCTCTCTCATCTCCGCCTGCCAGAGCAGAGTGCAGCGCAAGGGTTAAGCCCAGAGAGTTGTGACATCCTAGAGCGGAAAGGAGCAACCGCTTCCTGCAGCGTGGAATTCTCTCCTCACCCCAGTACAGAAATCAATGCGGGCAACGTCCTCTCGCACATGCTCTGTTCGCCCTCTGAAGCCACCCAGGATCGGAGGCTTCACTTCTCGAAACTTTGGGCTTGGGCATATCGATATTCGGAATATCAGAGAATGTAGAGATATATTTATTTTTGTACATTCCATTTTGGGGGTTTAGCGTGAGATTTCGTTTATCAGAGTGAGACAGTCAAAATTGGTTGAATTGCGTGAGTCTCACGCTGATTGCGTGAGAGTTGGCAGCCATGTAGTCAGATCGATAAGGAGGCCTTAGCAGCTGTAGCCGCTGTAAAAAAATTCCATGAGTTCCTTTATGGCCATAGTTTTGAACTTGTAACAGATCACAAACCTCTATTAGGACTGCTAGCTGGGGATAAGCAAACCCCACAGGTGTTATCCCCAAGAATGACCAGATGGACTCTATTTCTGGCCGCCTACTCTTACACACTGGTACATCACCCGGGGAAGACCCTGTGCCATGCTGATGCCCTCAGCAGATGCCCCCTACCATCACCAGTCGAGGACCCAGCTCCCATCCACGCAATCTTCGACTGCAATGAACTTAACCTACCAGTCTCAGCTGGGGATATTGCTGCACACTCCAAGAGGGACCGTGTTATTTCCCAAGTCCTGGACTGGGTAGGGAGGGGGTGGCCTGACATTCAGTTTGCCCCTGAATTCATGCCATTTAAGACCCGCAGGCAGGAGCTTTCTTCATTACGGGGCTGTCTGTTATGGGGGACAAGGGTGGTCATACCACCCACCTTGCAAGAACAGTTTTAAGGGCACTGCACGAGGGTCACCCTGGCATCGTAAGGATGAAGGCCTTGGCCCACAGCTACGTCTGGTGACCAGGATTAGATGCCCAGATTGCCAACTGGGTTAACACGTGCCAGCCCTGCCAGGCAACAAGAGCAGCCCCACCAGCAGCTGCCCCAACCAAATGGGAAGATTCGGGGGCCCCTTGGGCCAGGCTGCATGTAAACCTGGCTGGTCCCATACAAGGGAGGACATTCCTGGTGGTTGTAGATTCATTCTCCAAATGGACTGAAGTAGCCTTGTTACCCTCCACCACAACACTGGCTGTCACAAGGGCCTTGACCAGACTGTTTGCTACTCATGGACTTCCTGACACATTAGTTTCAGATAATGCCCCCCAATTCAGTTCTAACGAGTTTGCCATCTTCACAGCTAATCTGGGCATCAGACACGCTCTCACAGCTCCCTTTTACCCAGCAAGTAATGGAATGGCAGAAAGGGCTGTCAGGTCTGCCAAGGAAGTTCTGGCCAAGCTGGGCCAGGCAGACTGGCACGCCAAACTGTCAACTTACCTACTCACACAACATGCCACCCCATGCCCTTTCACCAACAAGTCCCCTGCTGAACTGTAAATGGGCAGGCGCCTCAGGACCACCCTGGACAGGTTGCACCCCCACTATGCTCCCAGCACGCCACTAACCTCTGAAAGCCATGCCAAGGAATTCGCCCTGCAAGACCAAGTGTACGCCAGGAACTATGCGGGGCACCCCTTATGGCTGCCAGGGCAGATAGTCTTTGTTGCAGGACCCAGATCATATAGAGTCCTTCTGGAAGATGGCCGGATTTGGAGAAGGCACGTAGACCAGCTGAGGAGGCATTGGAACAAGACTGCTACTGAAATCCCGGTCTACCCGCCGCCAGACGACCCGGTCTACTCACTGCCAGCCAACCCGCCGAAGGACCTGGTCTACCTGCCGCCCGACAACGCAACCAGCCGACCGCCGCGGGAAGACTCACCCGAGCAGTTGCCAGACAGCAGTCCAGGGATGGCCAGTGACCCTCTGCAGGTTCCAGTCACCACCCAGGAGGAACAAGACGCACCAGTCGCCGACAAGCCTCAGGAACTTCAGAGATCGGGCCGCGAGCGAAAGCGGCCATCATGGCTACAGGACTACGCATGCTCGTGGCCAAGGGGAAGGAGTGCTGTGTTCAAAGACTAGCAGCAGTCCTCCCTCCGGTCCGCCGCCAACGCAGGAGCGCGGATCGCTCCCATTGGTTGATGCCATTTGACAGCCGGCTATAAAAAGGAGCTGTCAAACGGCAACAGCTGTTGCCGCCAGCTGGCTATCAGATAGCCTCGGCAGCCACGGCGACCCTTTATTCGCAAGAATAAAGTTGTTAGCCTTTAGCCTGGCTCTGGCTCTCTTTGTAACCGCCGCTCCACAACACTGCTACTCTAGTGAAGACAAGGACCAGGGGAGATATGATAGCAGTCTTCCAATATTTGAGGGGCTGCCACAGAGAGGAAGAGGTCAAGTTATTTTTCAAAGCTCCTGAAGGCCAGACAAGGAATAATGGATGGAAACTGAACAAGGAGAGATTCAACCTGGAAATAAGGAGAAATTTTTAGACAGTGAGAACAATCAACCCATGGAACAGAAGTTGCCTTCGGAAATTGTGGGAGCACCACCACTGAGACTTTCAAGAAGAGATTGGACTGCCATTTGTCAGAAATAAGGGAATAGAATAAGGGAATAGAATAAAGGTTATCCTGTCTTGTCTTGTCTTATCTTATCTTACCTCACCTCACTTCATCTCACCTTATTTTATCTTCCTATCCTATCCTATCCTATCCTATCCTACCCTATCCTATCTTATCCTATCTTCCTGTCCTGTCCTGTCTTACCCTATCTTCTCTTCTCTTCTCTTCTCTTCTCTTCTCTTCTCTTCTCTTCTCTTCTCTTCTCTTCTCATCTTCTCTTCCTATCCTATCTTCCTCTCCTGTCCTGTCCTATTTTACCGTACATCTTCTCTTCTCTTATTTTATCTTCTCTTCTCTTCTCTTCTCTTCTCATCTCTTATTTTATCTTCCTTTCCTGTCCCATCTGTTATCTTCATTTTAAAAGAACAGCCATGTAGAAACAGACAAACCACTATGGAAAGGTTGGGGAGAAGAAAGGAGGCCCTGACTTTGTCCAAGCAGTTATCATGAAGCTGATTTACATGCCCTCCAAGTGATCTTCTCCAAGTGCAACGGCTTCTGAAAATGCCTTCCTGGCAAAACCAATAACAACACGCAAATCTCTTTGAACTGCCAGAACCAAGTTGCTTGTTTTCTAATTCAATGGAGCAGGGCCAGGAAGAAGCATTCACTGATGTGGTCAATGCTTTTCTCAAACAAAGTTCAACCTCCCCTGGTTGTTTGCGTGTTTCACGTTTTCTTTTCCCTGGTTTTTAATACAAGCTGTGGAAAAAAATGCCCCAGGTTTTCCTTTCAGTGTGCTGGGATTCTTTAGCGGATGAACCCACACGGAAAGAGTTCCCTGCTGGCACAAAATTTGAAAACCGTTGGTCCGAGGGATAATAGGATCTGGTTAGCGAAACCCATTGTTCAAAGCTATGCTTAGCTAAGAAATGTAGAGAATAACCTAAGCCCAATATCCTACAAAGCTCCTTCTATCCCGATAATTCTAGATAATCCATTTCCTCTATGAGTTCCTGGCCAAGAGAAAACTCATCAAATTTACATTTGGTGGCATTCAGCAGATGACATGAAACTGTATTTAATATCGAGGGGTGTTTTCCAGATGACATTAATGAGAACCTGATAGGATATAGCTGTTCTCAGCAAGAGATTTTTTTCCCCTATATGACACCTGCTGGAAGCAAGCACTGGCAAGACTTAGAAGTCTTGAACCTGGGGATAAAATTGCCCATTCAAAATTCAAATGTGAGTTTTACATTTTTGCCTCCAAAGTTTAGTAAACTTTTTGCACCACACAAGGATTCTGTACCAAGTAGCTTTGGACCTGTGTGATTTTGTGACCATGTTCAAGGGCTGAAACCATCTTTTTCTTCTAAATCAGTGAGATGTATCTGGAAGCTCAGAATGACAGAATGTCAGAATGTCACCTCCAAAGACTTTGGAGGTCTTTTAATCCAACCCCCTGCTCAGGCAGGAACCCTGTTATGTTTCATAACATGGATAGCAATATTTTAGTATTTAGACAAATGATTGTCAGGATTCCGACAGATGTGCTAACTAATTCACAAGCCTCAAGCCAAGTTCACACTCTTTTTAAAAAACCTCCACAACTTCAACTTCTAGAGGGAAACTGTTCCACCAATTAATTGTTCTCACTGTCAGGAAATTCCTCATTAGTTCTAGGTCAGGGGTAGGGAAACTTGGCTGTTTTATCACTTATGGACTTCAACTCTCAGAATTCCTGAGTGAGCCATAAAAGGTTCCCCATCCCTGGCCTACTGGTTTTTCAGTTGTGGGGGAAATCAAGTTTTGACTTGAATGGAACTGTTTAACATACAAATGTAGGACATCTCCCTCAGGAATTCTGGGAGTTGAAGTCCATAAGTGATAAAAGAGCCAAGTTACTTTAGGTTGGTTCTCTCCTTGATTACTTTCCATCCATTGCTCCTGTCCTGTCTTGAGGTGATTTGGAGAATAGGTTAACACCCTCTTCTTTGTGATAGCCCCTTAGATGTAGGAATACTTCTATCATGTCACCCCTAGTCAGTGGTGGGATTCAGCCAGTTCGCACCACTTCAGGAGAACCGGTTGTTAACTTTCTCAGCAGTTTGGTGAACTGGTTGTTGGAAGAAATCATCAGGGCAGAGAATCATGGATAAATTGTTTGAATCCCACCCAGTCCTTCTTTTAATTGAACTAGACACACCCAATTCCTGCAGCCATTCTTTGTATGCTCTAGTCTCCAGTCCCATTCAGCAAAATTACTGTTTCCCTCTGCAGGATTGGAAAGATTTGAATTTTTGAGCACCATGTTTGTATGGAAATTCTTGCCGTATTCTTCCTCTTGGCTCTTGATTCAAGATAAACACCTCTCTCACACACCTTATGGCCCTACACATATTCCAAAGATGTTTTTCAAAAGGCAGGTGGACTTTCTTGGTTTCTTTCCTTGAAAATGTTTCTCTTCTCATCCACGAAGCTTCATCAGTTCGAAGGTTCTTCAGCTTCTTGGATGAGAAGTTTTCAAGGAAAAAAAACCCCAAGAAAGTCCAATCGCCTTGTTTTTGGAAAAGCCCCTTTGGGACAACTATGACCTGGATGATTGAGAATCTCCATAGACACTGAGCCACGCTCCTTCCTACCCATGATTTTAGTTAGATTATATCTCTGGAATAATTTAAAGACAGTGGCTTAGCAAAAAAAGCACAAGCTCCGAGTACTTTAACCAATTTACCAATAGAAGTAGTCCTTGACTTACGACCACAATCGGAACCAGAATTTCTGTTGCTAAGCAAAGCGGTTGTTAAGTGGGTCGCAGTTCATTTTACAACCCTTTTGGCCATGGTTGATAAATGAAATGATTTTTTTTAAAAAGGCAATCCTGATCAATGTAACAGACCCAATCAGCTATGATCAGAGCTATAGTGAGAAGGAACTAGTTGCAAAAATTCCATTGTTTGTTCTTGCAACTTACAGTGGATGTGAAGCAGAAAGAATGTTTTTTTTTGCTACCAAGAATGGTCTCCTTGTAGTAACCATCATTTTTAAAATAGTCAGAAAAATACATATAATGGATAGGAGTGCTAGCAATTTCTTTCTTTTTTTAAAAAAGTGGAATATTGGCCAGGAGATTGTTTTTTTCAATAGTTTTTAAAACTCAGGAAGTGAGGCCCTTTCTTCCTTCCTCCCTCCCTCCCTCCTTTCTTCTTCCTTTCCTTCCTTTCCTCCCTTCCTCCCTTCCTTTATTCCCTCCCTTCCTTCTCTCTCTCATTGGTCATCTAGAACGGAAAATGCTTACCATACAGATTTATCTGCCTGTTTTCAAAATTCCAAGGTGACCCAAGTGAAATTAATCCAAGGTGGTCTCCAAAATATGACTATAGGTTATGGAAACATGAGGGAGATACCGTAAATATGTTCAAAATTTTGAATATATCTTTTAGTTTAGTTTAGTTTAGTTTATGGTCATTGTACATCATACAATGAAATTAAATACCATCTTCAGTGTACTATACAGTAGAACTCAACAGAGCTACTGCCCTGGGATAGAAGCAGTTTTTCAGCTTATTTGTCCTTGTTTTTATTATTCTGTACCATCTGCCAGATGGTAACAGTTCAAAAAAAAGGGTGCCCAGGATGAGGTGGATCTTTGAGAATGTGTTGAACTTTCTGAAGGCAGTGGGAGCTATAAAGCTCTTCCAAAGAGGAGAGAGGGCAACCTATGATCCTCCAGGTCATCTTAATATTACAATACCATTTAATAAGAAAATGTGATAGATAACAATATGTCAAACCAAGAGCACAATAAACAAAGGTCCATTATGCCTTCCCTATCATTAATGAGTTAGAAATAATCGTTAAACCGTCCATTCTGACTTCAGAATGGAATTTGCCAGGGCTAATGCAACAGGCGTGGTACAGAACCTTTAATAATTGGGTGGTTTCAAAATAACCAATGACAATTACAAATGGGGGGGAAAATGTTGGGGGTATAAGATGTAAGATTATTGTTCTGTGACATAAGATTATAATTAGACATAGATATCAATTTGTATCCATAGCAAATTTGGAAAATTAAGTGTTCTTGTTACACCCTTTTTTTAAAAATCCCCCCCCCCTTTTTTTTTTAAATTACTCATGACAAATAATTAAGTTTAGGATCAGATTAAGCTTCAATTGATTTTTTGTCATGGAATGAATTTTTAAAAATGGCTCCAACTTGCCACAACATGTTTTGGCAAAGTGACAACATGAAGGCCTGATCTCTGTGGGGTTGGAGAATCTGCATTCTGACAGCTCAGCTAATCTCACTTTTTAAAACTCCCTACTTTTAGAAAGGGCACATGGCAGGGGTTTCCATGAAGAGTTATCGAAATATATTTCTCCCCCTCTGGTTTTCCCTATAGCAATAGCAATAGGCCTTAGACTTATTTATATAGCGCTTCATAGCGCTTCACAGCCCTCTCTAAGCAGTTTACAGAGTCAGCTTTCCCCACCACCAACAATCTGGGTCCTCATTTTACCCACCTCGCAAAGAAAACTGAGTCAACTTTGAACCAGTGAGATTTGAACTGCTGAACTGCTGGCAATTGGGAGCCAGCAGAAGTATCCTGCAGTACTGCACCCTAACCACTGTACCACTGCAGCTCTTAAAGGGTTAGCACCAGTGGTGAGATTCAAAATTTTTTACTACCGGTTCTGTGAGCGTGGCTTGGTGGGTGTCTGGCATTCCCTCGCCATCCCACTAACCTGCTTTCCAGCTCCATTCTCCTGTGCAGGGCAACCAAAGATCAGCTGGGACTCAATGGGAGGCAAAGAAGAGATGGGAGCAGGACCAGTCAGAGGTGATATTTGCAGGTTCTCCAAACTGCTCAAAATTTCTGCTACTGGTTCTCCAGAACTGGTCAGAACATGCTGAATACCACCTCTGGTTAGCACATTTTCACAATGTCTACAGTATCCTCGCATGGCTGTTCAAACTCAGGTTGATTACAGATAGTCCTTGACTTACGACCACAATTGAGCTCAAAATTTCTGTTGCTAAGTGAGACAGTTGTTGAGGGAATGTTGCCCCATTTTATGACATTTCTTGCCGTAGTTGTTAAGTGAATCCACAGCAGCTGTTAAATTAGTAACATGGTTGTTAAGTGAATCTGGCTTACCCACTGACTTTCCTTTTCAAAAGGTCGCAAAATATGATCACATGACCCAAGGACACTGCAACCATCATAATTACATGCCAGTTGCCATACATCGAAGCTTTGATCACGTGTCCATTGGATGATACAACCAGAGGTGATATTCAGCATGTTCTGACAGGTTCTGGAGAACCGGTAGTGGAAATTTTGACCAGTTCGGAGAAATGGCAAATCCCACCTCTGACTGGCCCCGCTCCCATTTATTCTCCGCGCTCCCGAGTCCCAGCTGATTGGCTGGCTCTTCTCAGGGCTGCCAACCTTGAGTGATAGTTCGGAGTGAGACACTGCGAGGGAGCGGAGCGACCGAGGGGGGGATGGTGTGGAAGGGGGGTGTCCTCCCTTCCACGGTAGGGAGCTTTGACAATTTTACATTTTAAATGGTGCAATCTGATGCATACTTTAGTCATGATTTGGACATATACATACATACATACATGCAAGCAGCACCAATGTACTTGAACCGGATTTGTAAGATAATAATGCAGTTCACTGACCATGAATAATTGAAGTTCCTGACTTGTAACTGCAGTATTCTACCTCAACTGACTTTATTAGCTTAGTGATGTACTATAGACCACTATACGATGAATTCAATGTGCAACAAAAAGACAAAAACCCGAAACAACTACAGAGATAATGCAAATACATCAATGGGTATTCTTCTTTCTGTATCAAATACCATACTACATGCCAATATCAAATGCTATAGTCTCAGTCTTTAATTATATACTAACTTGTTGACTGAAATAGGGGTTCATAATTTCAGACATGTATAAACTAAACATTTAATCAAATAATGAGTGCTTCATATAAATATACATATTGTTAACTTCAGAAGAAAGAGAGATTGCTCTTCGGGAAAAGTTTTTTATTTTTGTTCAGAATTTTCAGACTTGGTGTCTCAAGTCCGTCCTCAGTGAACAAGTAGTTGGAAATGTGTTGGGGAAGAAACTTTGGTCGTTATTTTTGTCGTTGATGTCAGCGTTCTGTAGATTGGCAGCGCGGGTATCGATCGCGTGCTTGGCTTGTCAGTTGTTTGTTTTGGGTGCGAGCTGGGTTGTTTTTTGATGTGTGATTCATCCAATTTTCACGTAATCCTTGGTAGTTAGGGTCGATGTCTTTGTGGCGATTGACAAAGACATCGACCCTAACTACCAAGGATTACGCGAAAATTGGATGAATCACACATCAAAAAACAACCCAGCTCGCACCCAAAACAAACAACTGACAAGCCAAGCACGCGATCGATACCCGCGCTGCCAATCTACAGAACGCTGACATCAACGACAAAAATAACGACCAAAGTTTCTTCCCCAACACATTTCCAACTACTTGTTCACTGAGGACGGACTTGAGACACCAAGTCTGAAAATTCTGAACAAAAATAAAAAACTTTTCCCGAAGAGCAATCTCTCTTTCTTCTGAACTTCTATCTCGGGATGCAAACCTTTACGATTATATTGTTAACTGTAAAACTCATCTACTGTATTCTGAAGCTTGAGCACAGTGAGGAAACAGTATATTATTTATTAGGTAAGTTTAGATTCTGAACTTAATGGTCTTACTGCTCTTTGGATGGTAAATTGTGTTAAGATTAGAATATGTTCTAGTTGAGTCAGGGCTATCCCAATTTGGGGCTGAGAAGCCTACTGGCATCAAAAAAAATCCTTATTGAGTCCTTATCTAAGGGTTTGAAAATATGATAATAATGTAGTACAGTCCTGTCGATCTGGTGCATGGAGACCTAGGATTTAAACTCAAAGGAGAAAGAGGAAAAAGTGATTCCTTCATCCACTGCCAGAGATGTAATCCTGTCAGTCCTCCAACCTTTCTATTAAGTATTTTGCAAAAAAGCTGCCCAGCCCCTTTATAGATCAGCCTGGCGCGCTTCTCGCCTTGCTGGTTTGGGAAGACTCTTTTGGATCAGCTAAAAGAGAGCATAAGGCATGTAAAGGGGTGGTAATAATAATTATAATAATAATAAAATTTAAAATAATAATAATTTTATTCAGAGTTGTGTTGGATCTCTTTTTTTTTGGGTGGGGGGTTGTCCCATTCTTTCTTGGTGTTCTTTTTGTCCTTTTTGCTTTTTTAAATGGTCTTTCTCCCCTGGGTCAGAAATCCAGCCAGAGAAAATAAAGAAACATCACCAAAGATTTAAACACCAAAGGGTTAAATGGAAGCCACTCCGTTGGCTTTGCTTACCATTGTTATTACTGGCCGAGGCTGTAAAGAGGCTTTGCCAGCCCCCTCGTGTCCTTCTTTGGAAAGCCTAGGGCAGCTGGCTTGTCCCAGAGGACATTGCAGAGAGGGAGAGGGCGGGGCAAAGTGGCTGCGAGCGCCCCGGGCGGCGAAGAAGCCTCCTGCTCTTCGCTTTCCTGAAGCGATAATGATCGGCATCGTGACAGTTACGGGACGCCGGCAGAAGGATTAAGGCGGGAAAAGAGGCACGGTGGGGTGGCTGGGCAGGGCGGGGTGGCTGGGCAGGGCAGGGCGGGGCGGCGCTGGGAGCTCATCCTTCTCCTAAGCTAAGGGGAATATTCGGAATATAATCAGAGAATGTAGGGATATTTCTGTACATTCCATGATTTTGGGGGTTTAGCGTGAGATTTTGTTTATCAGAGTGAGACAGTCAAAATTGATTGAATTGCGTGAGTCTCACGCTGATTGCGTGAGAGTTGGCAGCCCTGTCTTCTTTGGTTGCCCTGCACAGAAGAACAGAGCTGGAAAGCAGGTTCGTGGGATGGGAAGGAAATCAGGATTTTGCAGTATCTTTCCCCTGCCACACCCACCAAGCTACATCCACAGAACCAGTAGTAAAAAAAAAATTGAATCCCACCACTGAATAAAACAGTCATAAGTCTCCTTATGGACCTTTTCTTGACTAAATCCTCATGGCACCACATGCATCCGATGAAGTAAGCTGTAGCCAGTGGTGGGATTCAATTTTTTTTTACTCCCAATTCTGTGGGCGTGGCTTGGTGGGCGTGGCAGGGGAAAGGATACTGTCAAATCTCCAGTCAGAGGTGGTATATGCTGGTTCCGCAAACTACTCAAAATTTCTGCTACTGGTTCTCCAGAACTGGTCAGAACCTGCTGAAGACCACCTCTGGCTGTAGCTCATTATGTCGCTTTTAATAAAATGTTTTAACCAGAGTTGGTTAATTGACTCCTCCTCCCCTCAGGATTTTAAGCCTTCAAAATTTTCTCTGATCCCCCCCGGAATCTGGTATAAATAGTCCTCAACTTACAACCATTTCAAAGTAATGATGATGCTAAAAATGACTTATGACTTGGATTCACACTTAAAACCTTTGCAGCATCCCCTCAGTCCAGAGGTGATGTTCAGCGGGTTCTGACCAGTTCTGGAGAACCATTAGTGGAAATCTTGACTAGTTCAGAGAACTGGCAAATCCCACCTCTGACTGGCCCCGCCCATGTCTATTCTCCGCCTCCCAAGTCCCAGCTGATTGGCCGGGTCTTCCTTTGTTGCCCTGCACAGGAGAACAGAGCTGGAAAGCAGGTTGGTGGGGTGGGGAGGGAATGGGGATTTTGCAGTAACCTCCCCCTGCCACGCCCACCAAGCCACACCCAGAGAAGCAGTAGTAACGATTTTTTGAATCTCACCATATGCCTCAGTCATATGATCACCATTTGTGAACTTCTCAGGGGGCTTTAGAACAAGTAAAATAGATGGGAGAAGCTTGATTCACTTAGCAACTGCAGCAAAAAAGATCATAAAATCTGGCATGACTCACTTAAGGACTGCAACATTGGCAACAGAGATTCCAATCCCAATTGTGGACTACTTGTAATCTGGAACTGTACCAAATCTAATTTGAGTCCTTTTCCAGTCCTGGTACTTGATATTTAGGTCTTTAGCTTTTACCATCCGTTGCCTGGAAGCCAACTTCTAATTCAGAACATAAATCAAAATGCAGGTTAAAGTAATGGCTCATTACAAAACAAAGTCATTTTTAACATAGTGGGTCCAGTCTTCCCAAAACAGCAAAATATATCCAAAATAGTATTACCATGCAATAATAATTCCACACAGGTTTTGTATGAATGGGGACAAATAATCCATTTTCACTGAAGTGCACACAAATAGGTATATTATAAGTCTAGTGTAAAGAGAGGGAAATGAATGAAGTAAATTGGTTATTAAGCAATGGAGAAATGAAGCAATTAAGTTATGATCAGGATTTATTTGTCATGAGAAATCTTAGGAACATCTTGGCTTTGAAAGTGGCTTAGTCATTCAAATTTTTGTCTGCAGCATCATAGGCAAGTAAATAAAAAACTATCAATTCAACATCTTGGTGCCAAAGGGTATTATTATGGCTTTCTTTCAGAACTATACGTTTAATCTGAAGGCAACCCATGAGATTGTTGTCAATAATGTATCCTTCATTTTATTTATTTATGTTTACATCATCCGTTCATTCATTCAAACTAACTCGATCAGCCATTATTGCCCTAAAATATCTTGGGAACAAAGAGGCATTGATGTATGTGAACTCAAACAACCAACCCTGGCAGTTTTCATATTTAGTAATGTATGAAAACTTTTGCAACTAATTTTAATTCTTTCTATAATATCTATATGGGTTTTTTTTTCTTTATTTCACATGTTGGTGTCTTCAAGTTAATTTTGACTCTTAATGACTATCGCTTTCTTGGCAAACTGCAAAAGTAATTAATTTTATTTATTTATTTATTACATTTTATATGCCACCCTTTTATCACTACTTCTTCTTCTTCTTCTTCTTCTTCTTCTTCTTCTTCTTCTTCTTCTTCTTCTTCTTCTTCTTCTTCTTCTTCTTCTTCTTCTTCTTCTTCTTCTTCTTCTTCTTCTTCTTCTTCTTCTTCCAAGCATTCTTGATAGCCTACGAGATTAAAAAAATGACAATATAGAACATTAAAATGATATTATATTAACATTAAAATCAACAAAGATGGCTAAGGAAATGTCAGAATAATTTGGTGTTCCAACTTGAGCTGGGTTGGGCAAGAATAAATAAAAAAGGGATCCAGACAGCTGTGAGGAAAGACAAAGAGTTTGCTTTTTAGGAGCAGCTGCAGAGAAAGGCAGTACAGCGGAACAGTTATATAGGGAAGCTTATCTTTGGTGTGAAAGTGTCTCTGTGCTGGTTCTTGGGTGACACTTGAGGAGTGTGTGTGTGTGTGTGTGTGTGTATTTTTGTGAACATGCAGTTCCACTGGGAAACCTAATTTCATGCTATTTGTGTTTGCAGATAACAGATAACAGAATTGGAAGGGATCTTGTAGGTCATCTAGTCCAACCCCTTACCCAAGCAGGAGACCCTACACCATTTCTGACAGATGGCAGTCCAGTCTCTTCTTGAAAGCTTCCAGTGATAAAGCTCCTACAACTCTCAAAGGCAACTTCTGTTCCATTGGTTGATTGTTCTCACTGTCAAAAAAATTCTCCTCATTTCTAGGTTGAATCTCTCCTTGTTCAGTTTCCATCCATTATTCCTTGTCTGGCCTTCAGGAGTGTTGGAAAATAACTTGACCCCCTCCTCTCTCTGGCAGCCCCTCAAATATTGGAAAACTGCTATCCTGTCTTCCCTGGTCCTTCTCTTCCCTAAACTAACCATTCCCAGTTCCTGTAACCGTTCTTCATATGTTTTAGCCTCCAGTCCCCTAATCATCCTGGTTGTTCTTCTCTGTACTTTTTCTAGAGTCTCAACATCTTTTTTGTAATGTGGTGACCAAAACTGGCTGCAGTACTCTAGGTATGGTCTTACTAAGGCTTTATAGAGTGATTTTAGTACTTCCCTTGATCTCAATTGTATCCCTCTGCTAATGCAATTTAGGATTGCATTAGCTATTTTGGCTGCTGCTGCACACTGCTGGCTCATATTTAATTGATTGTCCACTAAGACTCCAAGATCCCTGTCACAGTTACTGCTGTTAAACCTGGTTTCACCCAGTCTATATGTATACTTTGTTTTTGTTTTTTAAAGATCTTTTCCTTTGATATGTGGATTAGGTCTGGATAACTTATTTGGGGGTTTGGTGCTTAATGGCTTTTATTGTTTTGCAATATAATATATATTGTCAATATAAAAGGAAAAGGAAAAAGGAAATTAAGAGAAGGAAAATGGGAAAAAATGTATGAGGTGCAAGAGAAGAAAGGAAAAAAGCATTGACCTATGGCTCTTTTCAAGCCCAGTACAAGATAATGACATTCCGCCTCGACTTTTTACTTTTACACATTAGGATATAACTAGCCATTTCTATAACAACAAATCTATCTAATCGGCAAAACAAAGTCAAATTTTTATTTCTTTTCATCATATGCACAAAATCCAGAAGTGATATCCCAAATAAAACACATAATTAAATCTATTCTCCTCTTTGAATAAAACAATCAATTTAATCATTTCTGCTTTACCTTCCTTGCTGTGGAAATAATATGTGTTTCTATTTGCACTTAATAATCTTTGTAAACTATCACCATTATTTGGGGGTTTGAGGAAGTTTGAGTACAAGATTCCCCCCCCCTTTGTTATTTTTACTTGAATAATTTAATAATTTAATTTCAGCTTCAATGTCAATTAACAAGGAGAGATTTGACCTGGAAATAAGGAGAAAATAAAGCTCCTAATAATACTTGTGCCCTCCTCCCACCCCCAGGTTGGAGGCAGGAGGAATAAAGGAGGTGGACTTAGATTGGAAGAGTTGGCAACACGCTGAGCCACTGCCCAAATGCCTATCCCAGATGGACAAACTGCAGAAATTGTTTTCTTTCTTTTTCCCTTCTTTCTTTCTTCTTCCTTCCTTCCTCTTTCCTTTCACTTTCTCTCTCATTCTCTTCTTCCCTTCCTTCCTTTTTCTTTTACTTTCTCTCTCTTTCTTTTCCTTCCTTCCTTCCTTCTTTCTTCTTCCTTTCTTCCTCTTTCCTTTCTCTTTTTCTTCCTCTTTCTTTCTTTCTTTCTTTCTTTCTTTCTTTCTTTCTTTCTTTCTTTCTTTCTTTCTTTCTTTCTTTCTTTTCTTCCTTCCTTCCTTCCTTCCTTCCCAGACAAATGCAGCTCCATTTTTAATTTAAACCTTTTTTTTTGGCAGCCTCTCCTGCTAGGAAAAAAGCAGTGATCCTCTTCCTTTCTGCTTTCAGAGAGCTATCCTGCAGAGAATCCCAAGCCCTTTTATAATTGCTTTCCAGAATTTAATTGTGTTTGAATCAAACTAACTGGTGGAACGAGGCAACTATGCAGGCTGTAATACTGAGCTGATGGATGTATTAGGCTCAAAAGAACATAAGGCTTGATTTACAGAAAAAGACCTTTCAGGATATCTTAGATAGCTTGATCAGAAGCCAAGAGAGCCAGCTACAGATCCCTGAAAGTGGAGGTGGGAGGGAGAAGACTTTGCAGGCATGTTGAAGTTGGTCCCGAAAGACTCGCAGCTGAATTTTCCTACTCACAAGAAAGGTTGATGACCTCAGTGTTGGCTTTTTCACATTTGGAATTAGAATCCATAAGGGGGACGGGGGGGGAAGGGAGGTAACACTATCTTGCATTTTTAGACAGAAAGGACCAGCACAACAACCTCTGTAAATTTGAATCAGTATTATATTCCAGCCCTTTTCTCAGAGAAGGGGGAGATAGGTAGAAGTAAAGAGTTGCATGCTTATTTACAAGGAGGGTTTGTGGAAAAGGTCAGGGAAAGTGTATAATTATTATCAGCCTTGCCAAGGCCACACCTGGATGGGGTGCTTAGTTCTGAAACAAGAACAAACATGAGCTGAATTTGGCAAACATCCCCGGCACAGTTAACTCTAGAAATTAACAGGTTGGAATTAAAAATATATTAAAAAGGCCACGTCACCCTGTGGAGGAGGCCAAGAGCAACCCACGTAGAGGCAGAGAAGACCAACCTTCCCCTTAATGGAGAGGTGTGGTCCACAAAGATCTCAGCTATGGAGTGATGCTCCAACTTGATCCTTAAAGACAGTAGCTTAAACATTGCTAAATTTCAGATGAGCTAAATGTATCCTTCATCTTCCTGGTAAGTTCATAAAGTCAGACCTCTCCCTCTCCTGATGCGTGTTTCTTCCTGATACTGAATCATATATAATATGTTGTGTGTGTGCATTTTTAATGTATGTGTCTCTGAGTTGGTGTGTAGACATGTCTCTGAATGGAGGGAAGTACAGGACAGGACAGAAAAGCTCAAGCAAATATTTAGAAGTATTACAGATAGCCCACGGTTTCTTAACAGCTGGTCTTCGACATCTATATGAAAACGGAATATTTCAGTTACCTCCATATTTTGAAACATAACTCTAAAAACATGCAAAATGACCGAATTAAACCCTCCAAGAGGACCCTGACAATTGTTGGAAGCTAAAACCCACTCTTCTCCTAGGAAATTGAAATATTTTAGGATATATTAAAAAGGCAGAATATTTCCCGTGAAAGAGAAGTAGAAACTCAGAGAGGCAGAAACTCAGCCACCACCCCCAACCTTTGTTAATGGGCCATTAAAGGCCTGGGCAGGTCTATTCTACATAACAAAGATCTACCTCCTTCAGGCAGAGCAACACAATTGCCCTTTATTGCGCCACCCACCGAGTTTCAACCAAACAGCACACAGACAACCTGCACAGCTAGCTATGACCTCTGACAGCAACCAATCAGGATACTTTTCCTGTGCCCTGGGAAGTTCAAAGCCAGAGAGGATATAAAACCCAGGGACTCTCAGCATCTCTTCCCTTTTTCTTCACCCAAGAACTCCAAGGCATGTGATCCTGTTCATCAGTAAACCTCCTTTCCAAGCAACTTCCATGAATCCAGTGTCTTTCTCCCCACTTGGAACTGAACCCAGATGGACATTTCTTCCAACACAACAATAACAGGAGGTGGTAAAATCTCCAGCTACAGCAGGGGTCCCCAGCCCCTGGGCCGCAGCCTGTTTGGAATTGGGCTGCAGAAGTGGTGGGCGAGTGTGAAACCTTCCCTTCTCTCCACACCGTTGCCTCCGCCAGCCCACTGAGCCAGAATGGATGGAGATCACTAAGCTAGAGCAAAGGGAGGAGTGAAGAGACTGGCTAGCTTAGAGTCCTTACAGAGCAGGAAGCAACACAGGCTTGACACAAACACATCCCTCGAATCCCTGAAACTTTATCTGGCTGTTCTCAAGAGTATGAAGGCAGTCTGGTGAGATTCTTGTAAATAGGCAAGCAGCAATAAAGAAGCAAAGCAAATCAACTGCACAGACAGCCAGAGATAGTACCAACCCTCAACCAACTCATGCAATTCCCCCCCACACACACACACATACACACCAGCAGTTCATCTCCCAATGATCCTGACCTGAGATAATCTCCTTATCATAAGACCCTTCACAAGATTCACAGATGACTCCTCACAAGACCCACAAAATCCCAGGGGTGGGATTTTACCAGTTTGAACCTATTCACTAGAACCAGTTGTTAACATTCTAAGCAGTTTGGAGAACTGGTTGTTAGAAGAAATTACTGGCCTAATCCTGTAAGGAAGGCAGGAAGGAAACATTCTGGTGTTGCTTACAGAAACTGCCTCTCTGTTAACCCTTATTACATTCTTGGCAAGACTAAACTTCCTGTCTCTGGAACTTCTCTGGAGTTTTTTCGCCCTCCTTTGCTGGTACTTTGCTTGTGTGGAGTGACCATTCAAAGTTACAATGGCACTGAAAAAAGTGAGTTATGACCACTTACGACTGTTGCAGCATCCCCACAGTCATGAGAGGCCAGGCGAGGAGATGCGTGCCTCAATGTGAGTAATATTGAGTTGGCCACACCCAGCCAGTCACATGACCATCAAGCCACGCCCATCAAATTAGCCACACCCACAGAAGCAGTTGTTAAAAAAATTGAATCCCACCCCTACAAGACCCTCACTTGACACACCCACACCTGTAGCCCCTATAAACAGAACGCTGATACTGACCATCCCCTAAACTCCACGGAAGATGTTACCTAGCCTGAAAATGTTTGGAAACCAATCCACAAGGTCAGAGAGTGAATTTTTACCCTCATTCTATACTTGAGCCACAGATATTACTATTGCAAATAAAAAAGCAACTCTGATCTACTCACTTGTCGCTCTGATACCTTGCAGCTGACACAGAAGTATACCTCAGTATTGTGGTTCGCTGGCAGCCTGTGAAGATGGCAGTGGAATAGTACAATGGGGAAGAATGGGGACCATTCAGGGAGTCTCCAGAGGACTCAGATGAGGGTCCTGTGTCCGATGCAGAGATGGGGCCAGGACCATCTGGGAGTGGAGTGCTGACTCCGGAACTTCCGGAATCTGGAAGCAGCAAGGCCGAGGAACAAGGGGAGCCTGTTCTTAATGCATGTATAAGCAGAGCTGCTAGAAGACAAGAGCAACTGAGACAAAAGGGGCAACTCAGGAGTAAGGCCTGGAGATGATTGCCCCTCCCACAAGATATAAAGGACATGCAAAGGGAGAGAAACCTTTGCAGGAAGCAAAGCCGTTTGCTCTGTTCGAATTAATCCTTGGTACCTTCAAGAAAGAATTCCCATTTCATTTTGATTGCTAGGCAGGAACCGAAGATAAAGCCAGATCCCCAGGGTCATGTACAGGTAGTCTTCATCTTAGGGCCATAATTGAGTCCCAAAAACCTCTGTTGCTAAGTGAAATAGTTGTTAAGTGAGTTTTGCCTCCATTTTATATGACCGTTCTTGTTACGGTTGTTGGGTGAACCAACTGCAGCCGTTAAGTGAGTAACACAGTTGTTAAGGGAATCTGGCTTTCCCCATTGACTTTGCTTGTCAGAAGGTTTCAAAGAGGGATTACAGGAACCTGGGATCCTGCAACTATCAGAAATAGGAACAAGTTAGCAAGGGTGCAGATTCTGATTACGGGGCCATGGAGGTGCTGCAATGGTTGTATGCATGAAAAAAGGGTTATAGGCCACTTTTTTCAGTGCTGTTGTAACTTTATATGGCTGTAGAATAGAATAGAACAGAACAGAACAGAACGGAATGGAGTAGAATAACAGAGTTGGAAGGGATCCTGGAGGTCTTCTAGTCCAATCCCCTGCCTAGGCAGGAAACTCTACACCACTTCAGACAAAGGGTTATCCAATCTCTTCTTAAACCTTCCAGTGTTGGAACATTTACAACTTCTAGAGGCAAGTTGTTCCACTGATTAATTGTTCTAACTGTCAAGAAATGTCTCCTGAGTTCTAGGTTGCTTCTCTCTTTGATTAGTTTCCATCCATTGCTTTTTGTCCTGCCTTCGGGTGTTTTAGAGAATAGCTTGACTCCCTCTTCTTTGGGGCAGCCCCTGAGATATTGAAACGCTGCTATCATGTCACCCCTAGTCCTTCTTTTCATAAATTGAGGATTATCTGTATCATAACATTGTTTTGAAGCAGCAACAAAAAAACATTTTAATAGACTTAAAAAGAAATTAAGACATAGAATAATAGAATTGGAAGAGACCTTTATTCTAGTCCAACCCCCTGCAGAAACAATAAAATTTAAAATATTAAATTTGGAGAAGGAAAAGAGAAAATTTTAATTCTGGCCAGACTAATGACGCATGTAATTTTTTCCCCATCCACTACAGTTTTCTCATCCTTTCTGAATAGGTGAGTATGGTCCCTGCTGTTAAAAAAGTTTTTCAGCCCTGCATGAGACATCATGATCTGCATAAATTCTCAACAAGGATTTATTTCCAGCTCAATTTGATCTGTATTTGGAATGAGAAATTTCTCATCAGAATACAATTTCCACACAAGAGGATTTATCCAGATTTTATTAAGATGTGTGAATCCTTTTCATGTTTCAAGAGTGAAGAGAGTTTGCCCAGCAATGTGATGTCAATCTAGTGGATAGCCTTGAAAGACATCTTTAGATAAAGGAGTAAAAAGGTTAACCAATGACCATGAGAAACCATTAATACGTGGAATAACACTGCCAGAAATTCATAAAATCACAGGAGACACTGCTACAATTCACAAGAGTTGGTGACCTATGGTTTCAGCCATTTTTAAATTGGTACTGAGATGTTGGCGGTGTGAGAATATAATCATGAATTGGAATAGAGCATGGTAACAAGGTCAGCCAATGAATAGGCATAGCAACTAAATCAACCAATGAGGACTGTTTGGAAACTGAAACTAGAAGTAGCCTACGCGTGACTCTATATTAAGCTCTGCAGCTCTGAAGCTATGTTAAGCTCTGAGTCTGTCTATTGAAAATGAAACTGCTTCTCTCCTCTGCTGTGTGTCTTGCTTGTCTGCTGAACTAAAGTGAAACTGATGCCTGTTTCTGAGTTCCTGAGTTCCTGTTCTGCTCTGAACCTGTAACATGTCTGCTTCTGTTTGAGTTTGCTCCATGTTGGAGAAGTCTACAACTGGTATTATAAAATTTACTTTATATGTTTGTAAAGAAGTTAAATGAAGCCTGGAAGAAGGCGGAGCCTCCTCGCCGACGGACGGTAGATCGCAACTCTCTGCGACTATCGTTCGTGCTCTTTTGTCGGAGAGCCCCAATTATCCTGATTAGGGGCTGAAACTGCCTTGGAGGGGCAGCGGAGTAAGAGGAAGCAGCAAGCCTGTCTGTGGGGAGCCACATCTCCCCCCCGCCCGGGCTTGGCTTTTTTTCCTCCCGAAGACGACTGCAGTGATGGTCTAAAATGGCCATCCCGAAGAGTATGACTCAGCTTGACTAAAATTTGTGCAGGAGGGAAGAAAGAGGTGGATAACATCTGAACTGGGACAACTGGGCAGTATAACCAAATAAAAGTACCCCGGGATTAAGGTAATATGGAATTTTTAAGAAAAGAAAAGTGAGCTGCGAAATTACAAAGAGACAGAGAGAAAAAAAAAAAAGGAAAATATTTTTGACAGCTAAATGGGGCTTCGAACCGGGAAAGGAAGAAGCTGGAATTAAAGATTTAATGAAATTGGACTAAAATAATTTGGGAATAATCAAGTATAAAATTAAAGCTGGACTTAATATTGCCAAAGAATAATAATAATAAAGTTTATAAATTGGAGACTGGATTGTCTTGGAATATTGAGGTTCGAAAAACCTTAAATAAAAATATAGGGGGGAAAAAGTGAAGACTTCGTATAATGGAGAGTGTCACCTTTTGATAAAAATTTCATTCAAATAAAAAGGAAAGCATTTTGTTTTTGAATGAACTGGTATAAACTTACAGAAATATTGAAACAAAGTAAGAATTTCAGAAAGTGAAAGCAGAATCAGAACAAAGGAAAAAGCAAGGAAGGAAAGATTGTTTGTGGGACTGACTGATGTTTTTGGTATGAACCCTGAACTGGAATAGCTGAGAACTTTAAAAAATTGAAAGAAGAAAGAAGGAAAGTAAAAGTGGTTTGGTTTTTTTTGTGGACTTTGAGGATTATAAAATATAAGAATGATGATATCTCTTTGGGACTTAAAAATGGAACTTAAAAATATGAGAGAATTACTACAGGAAAGAGGCGAATCACTTTGCTCTGTGCTAGAAAAAATGGAAATGGCGATTGAAGAACAAGAAGAAAGATTCTCAGAAGAGCAGGAATTGACTCAAGGAGAAGACATTTTGAATGGACAATTAACACAAAGAACATTACAAAGAAGTGGGGAAAGAAGGAAGGTTAAAAAGTTGAATTTTAAGAAAGCAATTAAAAGAGGGAATAATTGTGAAGTTAGAAAAGGCAGGAAGATTCAGCAGAAAAGGGAAAGGGAAGATATTAAGAAGGAGATAAATTGGAATGAGAAAAGTCATGGGGAAAAAAGAGGGAGGAGAAACAGTAAGACTAGTAAAATGTTGAAAGGAAATTGTTTCTTTACAATTAAAAGAAGGAATACTTGTGAAGTCAGGAAATGTAGAAAGAATGAGAAAAGACATGGGGAAGAGAGCGGGAGGAGACTCGGGTTCGCTCCCTGGACAATGCACCGGAGAAGCAGAAAGAAACAGGCATGTGACAGAAAGAACCACAGAACTAGTAAAATGTTGAAAAGAAATTGCCTTTTCAGAGATAATGGTTGATGAATTAAAAGGGGGATTCTGCAGGGTGACAAGGGGTAATAAGAATATTTCTGCAATTAAAAATATTTAGAAAATAGGGTAATATAGATATTGATAACTCTTATTAAAGGGAGGGAAATATGCTGTGGAATCCAATTGAGAACATGTAATGACTAATGGTTTATTGGGAATTAAGATGAGGGAATAAAGGTATGTTCTAATCATTAAGGTGTCACACTCAAAATAGTAAAAGAGGGGAAATTTGTACTTGTTCTTTTTTCTTTTTGTGTGGGTGTGTTAAGATCTGTATCAATTTAGAACTTATTAAATGTGTGTAATGGAAAGGGAATATGACAGACTAAAGAACCAGCTAAATTAATAAGTTTAATATAGATTATTAAAAGCAAGGAGAGACATTGGTAACTTCATTATTACCACTATTAGGCAAATATATATTGTTTATTTGTATTTTTAAAATAAATATTAAGGATTATATTTGAAATAATTGAAATGAAATTAAAAAATGTTTAGATTGGGATTAATGAAAGAATTTAGAATTAAACCTTATTAGTATTTATTAGGTAAATACATATTGTTTACGTTTAAAAACAAATACTAAAGGATTAATTTGAAATAATTCAAATGAAACAAAATCGATTGAAATTAAGAGGCTAGAATTAATGTGTTTGTTTCTTTCCCTACTGAAAATTTGGAATGGAAAAGGTAATAATAGAATTAAGTACGCATATATCATTGTATAATTTCTGTCATATTTGTACATAAAGATGATGACCCGGAAATATGTTGTCCACCAAAAAGAGATTTTTGTTTTTAATGTGAAAACTGAATAAAGTTTGTTAAAAAAAAAAAAAAAAAGAAGTTAAATGAAGCCTCAGCCATCTGTGTTTACTTTTCTGGCACTGAATTTACGTTGCAATACTCTGAACAGGTGGGATCTCAGGAGGCACAATGGCTCGGTGGTTAAAGAGGCTGAACTTGTCAGATGGAAAGTTGCCAGCCCAGGTTCAAGACCTGAGCTTTGCGCAATGAGGTAACTTGCTCCACCTCCTGCCCACCTGGCAGTTCAAAAGCATGCAAATGCAAGTAGGTAAATAGGTACCATTTCAATGGGAAGGTAACAGCATTCCATGTGCCTTTAGCGAATAGCCATGCTAACCAAATAGAGAGAACAGCAACAAAAATGATTTGGGGACTGGAGGCTAAAATAGAGGAAGAATGGTTTCTGGAATTGGGTATGTCTAGTTCAGGGGTCAGCAACCTTAAACACTCAAAGAGCCACTAAGGTTCTGGAGCCGATCAGAAGTCCGTTTCCCCCACCATAGAGTCTCCTCCTAGCACAGCATCCTTTTTCCTCTGCTGACCGGAAGTCCCGTTCCCTCACCATAGAGTCTCCTCCTAGTGCAACGTCCTTTTTTCTCTACCTGAACCAACTGAAAGCCCTATCAACTGTGGAGCCGACTGGTGACAGGGAGCCGCAGCAGAGGGTTGAAAGAGCCACCTGCGGCTCCAGAGCTGCAGGTTGCTGACCCCTGATCTAGTTGAATGCAAAAAAGGACATGATAGCAGTATTCCTATAAAGAAGAAAGGGTTGATCTATTCTCCAAAGCCCTGAGGGCAGGACAAGAAGCAATGGGTGGAAACGAATCAAGGAGAGAAGTAACCTAGAACGAAGGAGAAATTTCCTGATAGAACAATTAATCAGTGGGATGATTCATCTTCTGGAATGACTTGCCTCCAGAAGTTGTGGGTGCTTCAACTCTGAAGGTTTTTAAGAAGAGATTGGACACCCATTTATCTGAAATGGAATAGGGTCCCCTGCCTGAGCAGGAGGTTGGACTAGAAGACCTCCAAGGTCCTTTCCAACTCTGTTACTCTCTCATTCTGTTATTGTCTTTGGACAATGCTGGCTCTGTCAGCCAAGAAATGAGGATGAGCACCATACCCTAGAGTCAGACCTGACTGGCAGGGGAAACCTCTACCTTACTGAGATGATGAAGATGATGAAGATAAAGATGGAAGACTGAATGCAAGAAGGTCTCCTCCTTTACTTCCTCTTTTACCGCTTCAGGTATCAAAGAAGACACCAGGTTTTGGTTCTCGTTCTTCTGTTGGTCCCGACCATTGCTAATTGATGTTGTGGCAGTATATATGCCTTGTAGGTTGTACGGTCTGGAATCCCAAGACAATCTCTCCAGGTTGAGCAAACCATTTCATTTGTTGTTTTTATAGGTAGTTTAAGATTGGGTTCTTTGCCAATTCTTTCTCTTATAATCTCAGTTCTGGTGATTGGAAACTCCGATTGCCTCAAGCGTTAACACAATCTATATACTTCATCACAGTGATAACTTTAGCTCTACTTAGGCCCACTTCTGCTTGAAGAAACAAGCAAAACATCGTGTTTGATTCATAAAGAAACATCAATATCATTTGCCAGCCCTTCCAATGTGGAAGAATGCCTGTCTGACTTTCCTATTAGCCTTATTACCAGTAGTGGGATTCAAAAAATTTTATGACTGGTTCTGTGGGCATGGCATGGCGTGGCTTGGTGGGCATGGCAGGGGAAGAAAACTGCAAAATCCCCATTCCCTCTCCACTCCTGGGGGAAGGTTACTGCAAAATCCCATTCCCTCCCCATCCCCTAACCTGCTTTCCAGCTCCGTTCTCCTGTACAGGGCAACAAAAGAAGACCCAGCCAATCAACTGGGACTCAGGAGGCAGAGTATAGATGTGGGTGGGGCCAGTTAGAGGTGGTATTTGTCGGTTCTCCGAACCACTCAAAATTTCCGCTGCCGGTTCTCCAGAACTGGTCAAAAACTGCTGAATACCACATCTGCTTATTACTGAACTAGAGTTTGTTAACAAATAAGACAAGGGGAAAATATCCACAGTGACATTAATGTAAGTGTCAACCTTGAAGGTGGCCTGTCCGAAGCCACCTTGGAGCTTCAGTGCTGCCACACTGGAACTGAGGGATAGGGAGGGGGAGGATTAGAGATAGCTTGGGTTTTGTAGCCAAAATAAAATATTTTTTCTTGGGAATCAAGGACATTCTCACACCTGGCCAGAGGAAGGGGAAGTGATGTCACCAGGCAACCAGACAGTGCTGTGATTGGACCATGTGACTGATTGTTTTGAGAAAGTGACCAACCTTTACTTTTAATTAGGTGAAAAGCGCGGGAACCTTCAGAGCCAGTTTTCAACAGATCTGTGCCAATATGATATATCCAATAAATATATTCTTTGAGGAATCCACCTGCCTCAGAGTTTTGTTTGCTATGGGTCTAGTACTTAGAACTCCGACAGTAAAATTGATCAATGAACTTTATATACAGGCAGTCCTCAATTTACAACAGTTAATTTAGTAACCATTCAAAGTTACATCACTGGAAAAAAAAAAAGACTTATGACCCTTTTTCACGCTTACAACCGTTGCTACATCTCACATGATCAAAATTCAGACCGTTGGCAACTGGTTCACATTTATGATGGTTGCAGGGCCCCAGGGTTATGAGATCCTCTTTTGCAACCTTCTGACAAGTCAAGTCAATAGCAATAGCACTTAGACTTTTATATAGCACTTTACAATGCTTTCCAGCCCACTCTAAGCAGTTTACAGAGTCAGCCTATTGCCCTCAACAATCTGGCTCCTCATTTTACCCACCTTGGAAGGATGGAAGGCTGAGTCAACCTTTGAGATTCGATTTGCCAAATTGCAGGCAGCTGACCGTCAGCAGAAGTAGCTTGCAGTACCGCACTCTAACCACTGCACCACCAAGACTCAATGAAAGATGAAGAAAGAATAACCTTTTAAAACAATAAATTCAAAAATATGCATTTCTGATTGACTCTTTGTAAAAGAAGTCCCCGACTTATGATCACATTTGAACCCAATTTTTTTTTATTCCTAAGTGAAACATTTGTTAAGAGAAAATTTTGCCCCATTTTACCACGTTTCTTGCCACAATTGTTTAAGTGAATCACTGCAGTTGTTTTAAAAGGTTATTCTTTCTTCATCTTTCAAATGCCTTACTTGATAACAAGTGAATTAGTCTTTTCTTGTTTTGTTTTTTAAAGAACAATATTTTGGAACAATATTTTTTGTTTCAAAAAGGAAAAATACCTAATAATGGTCTGAGAATATATTGTCTGTGGGAATGTGTAATTTGCATCTCCAGTATTTTTGTTATCTTTTTCTAGACCAGAGATGTCAGACTCAAGGCCCAGGACGATCCAGCCTGCGGATGCTTAGATATGCTGCCCTGGAAACAGTGAAGGACTGGCCCGCGGTGCCTCTGCCAGAGAAAGCAGAGCTCAGGTGGGCCGCCTGCTCCATTTTCACTGGCAGGGGGTTGCAGGAGGCCATCACAGCAAAAGATGGAGCTTGGGAGCCAGTGATGGAATTCAAATGTTTTTACTTCCAGTTCTGTGAGCATGGCACCTCTGAATCTCTGAATTGGGCATGGCGTGGCTTGGTGGATATGGCAGGAGAAGGATATACTGTAAAATTCCCATTCCCTCCCCACCCCACTAACCTGCCTTCCAACTCCGTTCTCCTGTGCAGGACAACAAAAGAAGACCCAGCCGGTCAGCTGGGAGTCGGCGGGCAGAGAATAGATGGAGGCGGGGCCAGTCAGAGGTGGTATTTGCCAATTCTCTGAACTCCTCAAAATTTCCTGGTCAGAACCTGCTGAATACCTCCTTTGTTCAGAGCCTGTTTCTGCTGGCAAAGTGCTCGGGCCACTACAGGTGCCTCCAACATGAGTGACATTGAGCTGGCCACACTCACCCTGACCATGTCCACCCCGGCCCCTTGAGGTCAAATACAGTCCTGATGCGGCCCTCCATGAAATTGAGTTTGAAACCCCTGTTCTACACCATTTAGAATCATTTAATTGGACACTGCCTGCTGCAAAATATTCATCATTTTACTAATATATTGCATTTATTATATATTTATACGTACCTTGCCTTTTTAATATTGACCTCAATAAATACCCTTCGTTCACATTAGTATTTTTAACTCTATTTCTCTTCTGAAGGTAGTCCTTATTACAGTAGTGGGATTCAAACTTTTTCACTACCGGTTCTGTTGGTGTGGCTTGGTGGGCGTGGCAGGGGAAGGATACTGTAAAATCTCCAGTCAGAGGTGGGATTTGCCGGTTCTCCAAACTACTCAAAATTTCCGCTACCGGTTCTCCAGAACTGATCAGAACCTGCTGAATACCCACCTCTGCCTTATTATACCTCACAAGGTCATCTATAACCCTTGGTTCCAAAAATCATAAAAGGAAGTCCTCCATTTATCACAGGACTTGGTGATGGGAACTTCCCAAATTCTTGTTGAGAAGACATATAGTAGCAATGAGATTTTCTTTACGATAACCTCCTTGATTTAAAAAAAAAATTACATTCAGGACAAAAGTAAGTTTTTATTGCTTTCTCTGTCTTTCTCTTTTTAAAAAAATGCGAGCTTCTTGCACTTAGCATTGTGCAGACATGCTTGAAATGTGCATTCCCAAAGTCTTCTTTAACCTTGCTAATGCCTCGTTAAATCACAGAAATCAGGAAAATGGCTAATAAAATCCAGGGGTTGAGGAATTGGGCTTTAATGCTAACTGTTCCAACCAGAGAAACAAGAATTGTTTGTTTGAAACACATAAGCCTCACCCCCCCACCCCAAAAAAAAACACGCAGACCCCAAGCCCTTCAGATAATTTTAATGCAATTTTCATGGACTAAAAATTCTCTTTCCTTGGTGCAATTTTAACTCAGGATACATGCTTCAGGCATTGTGCTGCCAGGTGTTTCCAGACTCACAATGTTTGTTCTTCTTAAGTTCTGCGCATGGGCGCAAAGAACGGAGATGAGATGGTGAACAGTGAACTTCAACTCTTTATTAATCATTCTGAACAGAGCAAAAACCTAGGGCAGCAGCAGCCTTTTTATAGGCAAGCTGCTGATCTAGTAACCAATGAGAAACGTGGAGTGTTAACCCCTTTAACCAATGAGAGTGGCTCGTTAACAGCCAATCAGATTCTCCTGAAGGGACCAATCCGATATCACTATTATTGCCAATCAGAAGTGCAGGATTAGAACCCTGCTATTCCTAAAGGTTTGATAAAACTTTATTTAAGCGTTTTATTAGTTCATAACACCCCTTTCCCCCGGGTTCCATTTAAGGGGTGTGGTGACGTAATCCCTGAGTTATGAAGGTTGTTTTGACTGTCTATTGGATTTATGCTGTCCCACCAGTTCCTGTCTGTAACCCGGTTTCGGCAGGACATTTTTGGGTAAGTCGGGTGCCGGTGGTTCCTCATTGGATGACTCGGTGCCGCTAATGCTCTTGTTGTTGTCCTCTGGTCTTTGCGGGCTTGCCTCTGTTGAGGTGTTCCTCTGTGGTGAGGACACACCCCTCCCTGATTCTTTTTCATTCGTTACGCCCGATTGCTGACTTCTTTCGCTCCTGCTTTCTGCCATCTCGAATACGGTTTCTTCGACATCCCCTCCCCCCTCAGTTTGGGAGTTACCGGAGTCGCGGAAAGTAGATTGCAGCCTTGAGCGAAGCTGATCTATATGGCATTTCCATATTTTTCCATCGCAGGTTTTCACACGGTACGACCTGGGTCCAGTGGCTTGAATTACAGTTGCCTTGACCCACAATGGTTTGCCGGAAAGGTTTCTGGCGAAAACTAAGTCGTCTATCTTGAACTCATGGCATTTTCCGCTAGATCCACAGGGTTTCTCTGGCTCATAAGACGGATGAAGCCGGTCGAGGTGGGAATGGAGTTTGCGTCCCATTAATAGTTCAGCTGGAGTCTTGTTGGTGACGCTGTGTGGAGTGATGTGCTGAAGAAGGAGTATTCTGTTTATTTTATCTTCAATGTCCCCATAGTCCATTTTGTAGAGGGTTTTTTTAACAAATTGTACCATGTGCTCGGCTCTTCCGTTAGCCACAGGGTGAGCTGGCGAAGTTAGCGCATGGCGAATACCCCGGTCCGCTAAGTATTGTTCAAAGGGTAGAGCAGTAAACTAGGGTCCGTTGTCGGAGACCAGGACGTCTGGCAATCCATGCGTTGCGAATAGCCTGTTCAACTTCCGGATGATGGATTTGGTTGTAGTACTCTTCATTTCGTGGATCTTGAGCCAGTTGGAATAGGCATCCACTGTTAGTAGGAACGTATGTCCCTTAGTAGGTCCCGCAAAGTCAATGTGGATGCGGGACCACAGTCCCCGGGGTGTTTCCCATTCTGTTGGAGTTGCTTTAGGTGGGGCATTGCTAACTTCCTGGCACTTTAAACAAGTCTTTACCCAGGCTTCGATCTGTTTGTCGATGCCCGGCCACCACGCGCAGCTTCGTGCGAGCGCTTTTATACACATGATGCCGGGGTGACCCTAATGCAGTGTTTTTAATACTGCTCGTTGTAACCGCTCTGGGATGATGACTCTATCCCCCCATAAGATGCAGCCTTTTTGCGAAAAAAGTTCTGTTTGCCGGTTCTTGAAGGGGGTGAAGTCGTCAGGAGTTTGATCTACTGGCCATCCCCATTCGACCCAGCTAAGAACTCGCGTTAAGATAGGATCGCGTTTTGTTTCGATCGCAATATCTCAAGCTGTTAGCGGCGGTGAATGTAGCGTTTCAATCTGGAGTGTCGTAAGGGTTGGAGATGGGTCGTCGACGGTTTCCGGAAGTGGTGCACGGCTCAGCGCGTCAGCGTGGGGAATGGCTTTCCCCGGGCAGTGTTGCAGCCTATAATTGTATGCAGCCAAAAACTCCGATCAGCGAGTCATTCTAGGTGATAATATATAGGGGGTTGGCTTGTCTCCTGCTATAATCCCCAGCAAAGGTTTGTGGTCGGTAACAATAGTAAAAACTCGTCCATATACATATTCATAAAACCGTTTCACAGCAGATACAACAGCAAGAGCCTCTTTATCGATTTGACTATAGTTACGTTCAGCCTTTGATAGGGTCCTTGAAAAATAGGCAATAGGGGCTTCATTACCGTTTGGTAACACATGGCTCAAAATGGCTCCTACTCCAAACGGTGATGCGTCACATGTAATTGTTAAAGGCAAAGTCGCGTTATACTGCATTAAAACAGCATCTGAGGTTAATAAGTTTTTCACTTGTCGGAACGTGTGCTCCTCTCAGTGCCCCCAGACCCAGGTTGCTTTTTTGTCGAGAAGTCTATGTAGGGGCTCAGCTACGTCACTTTGTGGGGCAGGAAGATGTTGTAAAAATTAATGAGCCCCAGGAAAGCTTGGAGATCAGTCTTATTTCTGGGTCTTGGGGCGTTCTTGATTGTTTTTAGTTTGCTATTGGTGGGGTGAATGCCTTGTTTATCGATTAGGTATCCCAGGAACTCTACTTTATCTGTACACAGTTGACATTTATTTTTTTTAACCTTCAGGCTGGAGTCTTTAAATTTCTGGAGAACCAATTTAAGATGCTCTTTTAGTATTTCTCTATTCGGGGCAGCAATTAAAATGTCATCAAAGTATGGTATGACCCCTTTTATCCCCTGTAAGAGTCTCTCCATCAAACTCTGAAAAATCCCTGGGGCTACGCTAAGTCTGAATTGGAGTCGGTTGCACTTAAAGGTGCCTCGGTGCGTAACGATCGTTTGTCCCTCTGCTGTTTTTTTATCTACAGGCAGATGTTGGTACGCCTGTGCTAAATCCAATTTAGCCAAGACTTTTCCGCCCCCCCCCCCCAAGAAATGGAGGAGGTGTTGTACCACCGGCACCGGGTAAGCGTTCTCTTGAAGGGCGTGATTCAGGGTGGCACGGTAGTCCCCACAAATCCTTAACAATCCATCCGGTTTGATGGGTGTTACGATTGGGGTTTCCCAACGAGCGTGGTCTGTTGGTTCTAAAACACCCTGGGCTATTAATTTATCAAGCTGCTCGTCAATTTTTGGTTTAAGGGCAAAAGGTACCCGACGAGGCTTAAGGCAGATGGGGGCTACTTCAGGGTTAAGGTTAAATGATATCGGGGTCCCCTTGTACTCGCCTAGTTTGTCTGCAAAAACGTCCTGGAATTCCTGGACAAGGGCCTCCTCCCAGTCGTCACTTCTGGTTTAGTGAATGCCGGCTAGCTCGATCCCGAGTGAGGCGAACCATTGAAGGCCTAACAAGCTAGGCCGATCACGGTCGACGACGGTCAATGGTAAAGATGCAGTACGATTTTTGAATGAGACCTGGACAAGGCTGGATCCAACGACCGGAATTCAGTTTCCCTGATAATCCTTGAGTATAATTCTTTGGTTCTGAGGTCTTGCCGCCGGACGGCAGGGATTAATTGTTTAAGGGTCTTCCAGGAAACCATCGAGAGGGACGATCCTGAATCGACTTCCATCATGCAGGGCTGGTTTTCGATGGCGACCTTCACTCGGATCTTCTTTGCATCTAATGATGAGGTGTGACCAATTGTAATGGTTTGGTGTGCCTCTTCTCGTTTTGTTGAATTGGCCAGTGGTTTATTTCTGTAGGAGTGGTTGTTCCATTGGTGGTTCAAATGTTCCCGACTCACAGGACGATTTCCTGTGGTTTGATGGTAGTTGGTTCCCCTCTGAAATGGGCTGGATCCTTGCTTGCTTCTACAGACCTTTCCGATGTGGCCTCTCTTCCCACAAACACGGCAGAGCGCATCGAGGAATTTGCAGTCTGATCATGGGTGGTTTGCCCCACAACCTGCGCATTGATGCTGCAGTCTCTGATTACGCTGGTGGCGTTGGTCTCGTTCAGACTGGAGCCGATTGACCTCTACCTCATCACTTTCTGATAACGATTTGAGGTCCTCCTGGTGGGTTGCCATTGTATGTCCCTCTAGGTGAGGTGAGGTTTCGCCGGCGAGTTGGTGTTGGTGCGGTGCATTCAGGCAGCCGACTTCCTGGTTGCTTCTGCTGTAGTAGCATCAGCGATGGTATCTGCAAGGCTGATGTCGCCTTTCGCCATCAGCTTACTTTGCACGTGCGGTGCATCTAGTCCCAGAACTATTCGGTCTCTTAGAGCTTCTTCGAGGTCAGCGAACCCACAGAGGCCTCCCAGGTTCCGGAGATCTGTGATGAAATCTGCAATGCTTACTCCTTTCCGCTGGTCCCTCTGGTAAAATTCATGTCTTCGGACAAGCGCTGGTACAGTAGGTGCATAGTGGGCCTGTAGGAGGGGCTCAAGGATGTCCCAGTCCATGGATTTCACCTCAGCCGGTTTCGCCAGTGCCTTAGCCATCTTAAAAATGGCAGGTCCGCAGTGGGTCAGGAACACTGCTCGCTTTTTTCCCGTAGTGGCATCCTTCAAGTTGTTGGTCTCCAGAAACATCTGGAACCGGTCCATGTATGAGTCCCAGTCTTCTTGTGCCGGGTCAAATGGAGCGGGTGGTATGGCACCGCCGGACATAGTTTCCGTCGTTGATGCACCTTCAGCCACGTGCTCTGTTTGGTGCTATGTAGTGTTCAGTCAGCTCTGACGTCTCCGCATCCCATCCTCATCGCCAGTGTTATGTTCTGCGCATGGGCGCAAGGAATGGAGACGAGACGGTGAAAAGTGAACTTCAACTCTTTATTAATCATTCTGAACAGAGCAAAAACCTAGGGCAGCAGCAGCCTTTTTATAGGCAAGCTGCTGACCTCTTAGCCAATGAGAAACATGGAAGTGTTAACCCCTTTAACAATGAGAGTGGCTCGTTAACAGCCAGTCAGATTCTCCTGAATGGACCAATCCGATATCGCTATTATCGGCCAATCAGAAGTGCAGGATTAGAACCCGGCTATTTCTAAAGGTTTGATAAAACTTTATTTAAGCGTTTTATTAGTTCATAACAGTTCTTTTCAAAATAACAGAGTTGGAAGGGACCTTGGAGATGATCTAGTCCAACCCCCTGCTCAGACAGGAGAACCTACCATTTCAGAAAAGGTGGCTGATCAATCTTTTCTTAAAAACCTCCGGTGATGGAGCCCCCACAATTTCAGGAGGCAAGTAGTTCCACTGATTGATTGTTCCCACCGTTAGGAATTTATTTTCTCTTTAGTTCTAGGTTGCTTCTCTCCTTGAATAGATTCCATCCATTGTTTCTTGTCTTACCTTCTGGGACTTTGGAAAATAGCAGCCCCTCAAATATTGGAACACAGCTTTCATGTTGCCCCGAGTCCTTCTTTTCACTAGACACAACCAATTCCTGCAACCATTCTTCATATGTTTTGGCCTCCGTCCCACTAATAATCTTTATTGCTCTTTTCTGCACTCTTACCAGAGTCTAAACATCTTTTTTATAAAACTGGATGCAATATTACAAGTGTGATCTTATTACTGTATAGTGCAATATTAATGCAATATCGGGGGTTTTCAATTCAATGTATAGAATATGAAGGATGTGTGTTTGTGTTTATTTGCATAGTCATAATCTACACTGAAGATGGTATTTAATTTTGTTGTACAAGGTGCAATGACAATAAAGTAAACTAAAAGTAAACTAAAATTAAGCAATACTAATATTTCACCTGATCTTGATTCTATCCTTCTATTAATGCATCAGATCTTGATTCTATCCTTCTATTAATGTGTCTGATCTTGATTCTATCCTTCTATTAATGCAATTGGCTTTTTTGGCTGCTGTGTAACTCTAGGTCACCCATAAAGATGTTGGCATATTGTGGAAGCATATACTGTTTTGACGTCAGTGGTGATGTTCCTGATTTTTTTTTTTTAGAATGGAATGGAATGGAATAGAATGGAATGGAATAGAATAGAACAGAACAGAACAGAACAGAACAGAACAGAACAGAACAGAACAGAACAGCACAGCACAGCACAGCACAGCACAGCACAGCACAGCACAGAACAGAACAGAACAGAACAGAACAGAACAGAACAGAACAGAACAGAATAGAATAGAATAGAATAGAATAGAATAGAATAGAATTCTTCATTGGCCAAGTGTGATTGGACACACAAGGAATTTGTCTTGGTGCAAATGCTCTTAGGGTATATATATACCCTATTCGCCAGCCTTTTTCTAAATTTCAAGTCTAGTAATATTTTTATTTCTGCCTTTTATTTTAAAGGGAAAGCCTCAGAGTTTTTTCTTTATTTTTCTTTTCTTTTTTATTGGGACTTTTTTGCTTTTCCTATCTATGTTTTTGGACCACTTTGTTTTTCTTTTTTGATTGCAGTCCAGACTCTTCTTGAAAGCTTCCAGTGATGAAAGCTTCCAGCTTCCCACAACTTCTGAAAGCAAGTTGATCCATAAAAAAGTTGTTCCATTGGTTGTTTGTTCTCACTGTCAGAAAATTTCTCCTTATTTCTATGTTGAATCTCTTTTTGATCAGTTTCCATCCATTATTCCTTATCTGGCCTTCAGATGCTTTGGAAAATAGCTTGACCCCTTCCTCTCTGTCGCAGCCCCTCAAATATTGGCACACTGCTATCATGTCTCCCCTGGTCCTTCTCTTCCCTAGACTAGCCACATCCTTCATATGTTTTAGTCTCCAGTCCCCTAATCATCCATTTTATTCAAGCCTTTTCTGAAATTTTCCAAGATATTAATTATTGCCACATCTGGTCTTTGTCCAATGTATGGCTGCAAGAGTTGGGCCATAAGGAAGGCTGAGCACCGAAGAATTGATGCCTTTGAATTGTGATGCTACATTCTAGGGGGTCTGTTAGACTGCAAGGGGATCAAATCAGTCAATCCTAAACGAATTCAAACCTGACTGTTCTTTGGAAGGAGAGATTCTGAAGCTGAAGCTCAAATACTTTGGCCACCAAATGAGAACTCTTTGGGGGGGAAAAAATCCCAATGTTGGGGGAAAATGAAGGCAAAAGGAGAAGGGGATGGCAGAGGATGAGATGGTTAGAGAGTGAAGAAGCAATGAACGTAGGTTTAGGCAAACTCTGGGAGACAGTGAATGACAGGGGATCCTGGCATTTTTTTTCACAAAGAAGAAGGGGCCAACCTATTTTCCAAAGCATCAGAAGGCAAGAAAAGAAACAATGGATGGAAACTAATCAAGGAGAGAAGCAATCTAGAACTAAGGAGACATTTCCTGACACTTGGAACAATCAACCAGTGGAACTGCTTGCCCTCAGAAATTGTGGGTGCTCCATCACTGGAGGTTTTTACGAAGAGACTGCACAGCCACCTGTCTGGAATGGTATTAGGGTCTCCTGCTTGAGCAGGGAGTTGGATTAGAAGACCTCCAAGTCCCCTTCCAACTCTGTTATTCTGTTATGCTTTGGTTCATGGGGTTGTGAAGAGTTGGATATGACTCAGCGACTGAAAGCAACAATTCTCAAGAAAATATATCAAGTCTAGGGTGAACATTTAGCCCACAAATTTTCATCTAGCCAAGGACTTCTGAATTGATTCTTTGCCAAAACAGACCCTGATTTTCCACAGAATACACATAGAATAATAGAGTTGGAAGGGACCTTAGAGGTCTTCTATACTAACCCCCTTCCCAAGCGAGAGACCTATATCATGCAGAACAAATAGCTGTCCAGTCTCTTCTTGAAAACCTTCAGTGAGGACTCAAACACCCACAACTTCCAGAAGTAAACCATTCCATAGTTTGATTGTTCTCACTGTCAAGAAATTTCTTCTTCTAAGTTTGATCTCTCTTTCATGATCTTCCACACAGTGTTTCTTGTCCTGCTCTCAGATGTTTTGGAGAATAGGTTGACCCTTCTTCTCTGTGACAACCGCTCAAGTACTGGGAAACAGTTATCATATCACCCCTTGTCCTTCTCTTCACTAGACTAGACATACCCAGTTCCCTCAATTGTTCGTTCTTTGGTTTAGCTTCCAGACCTATGATCATCTTTGTTGCTCTCCTCTACTTTCTTTCTAAGGTCTCATCACATTTCTTTGTGATTTGCATCACATTTCTTTGTGATTCTGCTAAAGGTGGATGGTGGCTTTCTTGGTGTAGAGACAATAACTTGGTGCTTAACACCAATAAGGAGCTTATAGTGGACTACAGAAGGAACAGATCAGACATCCGGCCCTTGCTTATCAATGGAGACTGAGGGGAGTAAGTGGCCAGTTTTAAGTTTAAAAGAGGACCTGACCTGGAGTGCTCACATTGCAGCACTGGTCAAAAGGACCTGGCAGAGATTATACTACCTGAGATTTCTCAGAAAACAACAACTGAGTGAAAAATTGCTGATGACCTTCTACCGCTGCTCCATAGAGAGATCATAACTTATTTCAACTGTGTGTGGTTTGCCAATTGCACAGAGGCAGATAGGACAGCACTCCAGAGGGTTAGCGTCATTGCCCAGAAGATCATGGGTTGCCCTCTCCCCTCTTTGGAAGAGGTTTATAGCTCCCACTGCCTTAAGAAAGTTCAAAACATTATTAAAGATCCATCTTATCCTGGGCACCCTTTTTTTTGAACTATTACCATCTGTTAGGTGGTACAGGATAATAAAAACAAAGACAAATAGGCTGAAAAACAGCTTCTATCCCAGGGCAGTAGCTCTTTTGAATTCTGCTGTATAATGCAGTGCAGTGTCGGCGGTTTCCGGTTCAATATGTGAAGGGTGAAGGATGTATGTTTGTGTTTATTTTCATGGTCATGGTCATGATGTGCACTAAAGATGGTGTCTGATTTCGTTGTACGAGGTGCAATGGCAATAAAATAAAATTAAACTAATTATATTGAATTCTATTGCATGGTGCAATATTAATATCAGAGGTTTTCAATTTAATTGTATGGAACGTGAAGGATGTGTGTTTGTGTTTTATTTTTATAGTTATAATGTACACTGGCATTTAATTTCATTGTACAAGGTGCAATGACAATAAAGTAAACTAAATTGAACCAGCTTGTTTTTAGTTAAATGTGCATTCAGTTTAGGCACGAATCATGAATGGGAAGTTACGGATCTTCAGAGGTATCCTTTCGTCTTCCTGTTTGTTTTTCCTTCAAGTCTTGGTGCCTTCTTTCTTCTACAAAATCCAGCTGCTTCGTCTGACAGTTCTTGTCAAAGAGATAAAATCTCCCAGTGAACTCAAGATGAGGAAAGGGCGCCCCTTCCTAGTTATCAGGCGGTGATTTACATCAAGATAATTATATCTTCATTGCTCTGGGAAATTGAGTGCCCTCTGGGGAAATGTTATATGTGCATGCATTTTCTGTGTCTGTGCATGTGTGATTTAATTACTGCAAAATCTGTTGCAATAACAGTGGGATAGTTATATTAATCTTGGACCAATCCTGAACAATTCAAAAGAAAAGCCACAAGGTACTGAAGCACTTCAAATATGAAATGCATTATATTAATCTTACAGGCTTTGAGGGGGTTCCAATAAATGTATCAGAGACTCTCCAAGTGACCTGAGATAGTCCTCCACTTACAAGCATTTGCACAACTAAAGTTACTGAAAACAGTGATTTATGACCGTTTTTCACATGTACAACCATTGCAGCATCTCCATGGTGTCAGCCTCAAGATATTTTCCCCTTCCTGCCTATCTGTTATTATTTCATTATTTCTCTCGGCTGTCATGGCAACGGTGGGAGGGTGGTCAGAATTCAGAGGCTTGGCAACTAGCATGTTTATATGACGGTTGCACTGTCTCACATTTTGTCAATGGGGAAGCCAGTTACATTTAACAACCGTGTTACTAACTTAACAATTGCAGTGATTCACTTAAGAACAGTGGCAAAAAAGATCGTAAAATGGGCCAAAACTCACTTAACAACTGTCTTGCTTAGCAATAGAAATTTTGGGCTCAATTGTGGTCGTAACTCGAGGATTACCTGTGTTCAGAATAGAATAGAATGGAATGGAATGAGAAAGAATGGAATGGAATGGAATGGAATGGAATGGAATGGAATGGAATGGAATAGAATAGAATGGAATAGAATAGAATAGAATAGAATAGAATAGAATAGAATAGAATAGAATAGAACAGGAAGAGAAGAGAAGAGAAGAGAAGAGAAGAGAGAATAGAATAGAATAGAATAGAATAGAATAGAATAGAATAGAATAGAATAGAATAGAATAGAATAGAATAGATTAGAACAGGAAGAGAAGAGAAGAGAAGAGAAGAGAAGAGAAGAGAAGAGAAGAGAAGAGAAGAGAGAATAGAATAGAATAGAATAGAATAGAATAGAATAGAATAGAATAGAATAGAATAGAATAGACATAACAGAGTTGAAAGGGGCTTTAGAGGTCTCCTAGTCCAACCTCCTGCTTAAGGCAGGAACCCTAAACCATTTCAAACAAATGGTTATTCAACCTCTTCTTAAAATCTTTTAGTGATGAATCACTCATAACTCCTGGAGGCATTCCACTGATTAATTGTTCTCACTGTCAGGAAATGTAACCTTAGTTCTAAGTTCTCCCCTTGCTTAGAAGATAGATAGAAGATAGAATAACAGAGTTGGAAGGGACCTTCTAGTCCAACCCCCTGCCAAGGCAGGAAACCCTATACCACTTCAGACAAATGGTTATCCAACATCTTTTAAAAAATGTCCAGTGTTGGAGCATTTACAACTTCTGGAGGCAAGTTGTTCCACTGATTAATTGTTCCAACAGTCAGGACATTTATCCTTAGTTCTAAATTGCTTCTCTCCTTGATTAGTTTCCACCCATTGCTTCTTGTCCTGCCTTCAGGATGCTTTGGAGAATAGCTTGACTCCCTCTTCTTTGGGGCAGCCCCTGAGATATTGCCCCAGTCCTTCTTTTCATTAAACTAGAATGAACTGTACTAAGTCAAGAGGACTACCTGTGCCGATGGCAAAAAGGAAAGAAGCCAGAACTTTACATCAGCAGTCGCCAACCAGTGGGCCATGAGAAAATTTTGGTGGTCTGCAGAGAAATCTCATCCCCAGAGCACGCCCCCCCCAAAAAGCAATTAATCCAGGCTGTGCAGAAACACAAGGCTGCGCTGTCCACATGACCCCCGGAAACCCTTCCCGCCCACTCATTCCTTATCCGGCAAACTTGTCTGCTAAATTGCTATTTTTTTCCTTTTCCAACGGACATCAGCTGTTCTGCTGTGCTAGGAGATTTAGATTAGCTAAGAAGCAGGAAATGGTTGGATTTCTTGCTTTCTAGCTAGTCTTTAGATCTTTGGCTCTGCTTTTAAGCACAGCTGAACCTCCCTTAGGACTGAAGGTTCTATTATTCAGTGCAAACTCAGGGCAAGCAAATTTTATGTGACAGACTAGGTAGCCGATGGTTCTGTGAGCAATTCAATCTGCCTGCTTTGTCTGATTTTTGGTAAAAGTTGCTCTTTTTTAATAAAAAATTCAATATTTACATAAATATTTATAATATTTACATACAAGCCATGCCCAATCAGTCACATGACCACCAAGCCATGTCCACAAATTAGGCCATGCCCACAGAACCAGTTAGTGGTCCCTGGGATTTAAAATTATGAGTTTGGTGGTCCCCGAGGTCCAAAAGGTTGGCGACCCCTGCTTTAGATACCACCTTATGCATATGACAAACCAAAGAATTGTGGATAGATTCCCAAGGATTAAAAGGATTTTCCAAACCTTGACAATGAATTCAAATCTAAATTCAAGATTGCAAGCAACTGTCTCTCTTAGTGCCAGAAAAAAATTGGTCTTTGGTGAAGCCTTCAGGGGAATGCAACATGCGATACAAGGTAGAAAGAGACATGCTCAGAATAGAAAGAGACATGCTCAGAAAGGGAGCTTGTAGCTGATACAACCTGAAAAATCACCTTTATGGCAGAACATAGCACACATATTGACAGTGCATACACTGTATTAAAACCCAGATTAAATTTCTGATAATGCCATGGGGAATGCCATCTGTTCTGCCTCTCTTGTTGCAAGAAAACAAACTATGAACAGATTATGTTCATCTGCATAAGAAATGTGCAGGTGATTCAATGGGAAAGGTTGATGATCTGTCATGCTTAGAAGATCTACAATTAGCAATTTGAGTCACTGGGATTTCACCAATTCAGTCAACCAGGGGAGGGCTGAAATTGTCACATGAATTCTCCCTAATGTATCACCTGTAATACGGATGGGGTGAGGACAGAATGAAAAAAAAAAAACTATATTAATGGTAACCTGGTATTTTCACTCCAAGTATAAGGATATCACCACCGAAATGCCATCCAGTTGAAATGGGGTAAAATCAGTTTTCAAAGGAATGTGTCTGGAAAAGTCCACAATTATATTGTTAACTCATAAAACATACCTATGCCTGCTTTAGGAGTTGCCGTAAAAAGGGGAGGGAAAGCGGAAGTACATTCCAACTCTAGGTATGCCAGTTGGCTTCATACAGGGCAGTGCCAGGATGTCACCTTTAATGAATCCTGTGATGATCCAGGTTGGGATACAAAACAAACACAGTCACAAGATAAAAGGTGAAGCCCTTTTTATTCCTTCCCTTTGCTTCCAAGCTCTGAATATCCTTGACTGGAGACAAAAAAAAACCCTCCCACACAAGCAGTTACAAGAAGGAGGAAATGCTGTTTAAATTATAAAGAGTAAAAAACAACACAAACCAGGCAAGATAAAGGCTTGAAAATGTCCACAGATATCAGCACACACACTGGGAAGGACGCCAAACTCAGAAAGGAACAATAAACTCGAGTTATTTCCACGCTTTGTTTCCAATACTTGCCTGTACGCATGTCTGTCCTCTTATCCAGTTGTCACAGCTACAGCCCATGAAAAGGATCAAGGCCCTCTCCTCCCCTGTAGACCACGTCTCTCCCTTATCCTCTCCTCCCTGCGTGCACTAGGATGGAGAGGGGATGGTCCTGGGTCCTTCTCTGACTGCCCAGCCGGCCTCTGCCCTTCCCCAGCCTCCTCCACAACCTCCGGAGCCACACTTCCACTCCCTGTTGGCTATTCCTCCTCTTCCTCAGAGTCAGTCTCCACCAGGGGCATGACAAATCCTTTGAAGTTTTTTTAAGTTTGGCTCGAGAATCATGATTTAGTTAGAGTGATTGCTGGAATCCTAACATATATGTTATATGGACTGTATATGCAAGTATGTAAGACAGATAACTGATGGACTTTAACTCCCAGAATTCCTTAGCCAGAATGGAATTGAAGTCTAGAAGTCTTAAGGTTGCCAAACTTGGACATCCCTGATTGAAGACTTTTCTGACCAACTCAACTGGCCAATTCTGGGACAGGCAATGTTATACTGTACCCAATGTTATAAAGTGCAAGCATTGTTGTTTATGATAGATCAAAGCTTTTCTGGGACTCCCCAAGGAAATATTAAGTACCCTACTTATTCATAGATCAGAGTCTTGCCAAACTAAATTACCACTTCATAAAGCATATATTTGGGGAACTTGCTGGAATTCGATATGTCTAGTTTGATGAAAAGAAGGACTAAGGGTGACATGATAGGAGTCTTCCAATATCTCTCAGGGCCTGCATAAGGCAGTATCTAAAGATCTGGCTTCTTTACTTTTTGCCACCAGAAAAAGTAGTCCTCTCGACTTACAACAGTTCATTCTAGTTTAATGAAAAGAAGGACTAGGGTCAATATCTCAGGGGCTGCTACAAAGAAAGAGGGAGTCAAGCTATTCTCCAAAGCACCTGAGGGCAGGACAAGAAGCAATGGGTGGAAACCAGAGGTGGTCTTCAGCAGGTTCTGACCAGTTCTGGAGCACCGGTAGCGGAAATTTTGAGTAGTTCGGAGAACTGGCAAATCCCACTTCTGGATGGAGATTTTACAGTATCCTTCCCCTGCCACGCCCACCAAGCCACACCCACAGAACTGGTAGTAAAGAAATTCTGAATCCCACCACTGGTGGAAACTAATCAAGGAGAGAAGCAACCTAGAACTCAGGAGAAATTTCCTGGCAGAACAATTGCCTCCAGAAGTTGTAAATGCTCCAACACTGGAAGTTTTTAAGAAGAGATTGGATAACCCTTTGTCTGAAATGGTATATAGGGTTTGTTGCCTAAGTAGGGGGATTGGATTAGAAGACCTCCAAGATCCCTTCCAACTCTGTTATTCTATTCTATAATGACAATACATGCAAAACATCGTACTATTCAAAGTATTAGGGAGGAACTATCTTCACCCTCTTTATCTCACACAAGCTATCTGAGCTGAGTTGTCCCTTGCTCCTATGGAATGCATTCCATCCTTCCTGAGAATCCAGATTACATTACATCATATGTGCACGAGAGCTGTTAAACAACAGGACAGGCTGTTTCTTCAAGTTGTGCGTGCTCCATCCCTGGAAGGAAAGGCTGGGTCGTCATTTGTCTAGAAGAGTATAAGGATTTCTCTGCTGGGCAGGAGTTTGGACTAGAAGGCTTTCAACCCTATGATAGATGCAAATATCAACACAGCGAGTGCATGGAGCTTTGCAGATTAGCCTGAAAGTTCTTTCTTAGATCACATAGGGTGCCTTGACTGGTGAAAGTTTTGTTATGCCTGAAAATAATTCTTTTCTTTTGGGTCTTTTTTCTTCTCCTTCCCTTTTCCTTTTTTTTTTTTTCCCTTCCTGCCCAAATAAATATTTTCTATTTATATCAATTAAGATTTATTTCCTTCTTTCTTCTTTCCTTCCCTTTGAATGCAGAATTCTGGGAGTTGAAGTCCACATATCTTAAAGTTACCAAGGTTGGGAAACTTGCTTTAAAAGTCCTAAACGTGCTTTTTCAAGAGGCAACAGAACTTTCTTGTTTCTCTCTGAAGATGTTTCACTTCTCACCCAAGAAATGTCTTCAGCTCTGACTGGATAGTGGGGAATGGAAGGATTGATATTCCTTGCAGACAGCTGGTCATTTGCATCCTTTTAAAGAGTCGTTGAGGCCGCCTGGAGGTTTATCTGTGTCCCCAGGGTCCCCTGAGTAGTACAAAGGGTTGCGGAGCCTTCTTGGAACTGCTGAAAGGACTGTGTTGTAGACTGGAGATAGATGATATCATATCCCTTCCCTTCTGTTGGGAGAGGGCTGTTCAATTTTGACATAAATGGTCTCTTTAACCCCTCTTTCAAACCAGTGGTCCCCTCGGTCCAAAATGTGGACTTTGCTGTCTTCAAAATAGTCAGTCCTTCAAAAGAGTCAGTGCTTTAAAAGATTCAGTGTTCAAAGCAGACAGGTGTTGAGCCCAAATCTGCACAGGATCCAAAATGCTACTTCTGAATCATTTTCAAGGATATATGCAACTTTAAGGCACACACACACACCAATACATTGCATGGACCAGTTTACAAAGAAAGAGGGAAATGTCCATGACTGTTTTCTGCTGAACTTGGCAAAGTAAGATTGATGAGATGGGAAAACTGAATGTTGTGTTGAAGTTTTGTCCCTCTGTGTAATTTTGTTCTGCTATTTTTTTTTTTTTCTGAGTCCCTCACAGTTGCTAGAACCTCTTTCACTAAAAGCAGTGGTGGTAGACTACCGGTTCGGCCCGGTTCAACCAAACTGGTAGTAAAAAAAAAGCCTTCAAGGATCAGCTGAGAGGAGGAAAAGAAATCTCTGAAAGGAGAAAGAAGAGAAAAGAGCAGGATCGGCCCTCCCACTGTCCCCTGCCCTTTTCTCTTCTTTATCACCTCAGCTGATTGGCACTGCAGGCCTCAGCTGGTGTGGGGAAAGCTGCACACGTGTTAGGTATTTCCACGATCACCATACTGGTAAATGTTAACAGGTAGGATCCCACTGCTGACTACTTCAAAGCAGAGGCTGTGTGAAGTGTATTTCCTGAAGGAGATTTTAAAATATGGTCTTTGCGGTCTGCTACAAGAAGAAGCCATAATGTGATTGATCAGGTTTAGGCTAAGCACAGCGTACAAATTCTGCCACTATCAGTTTAAAGTTGTGGTTGATGGATTGAGGATATAAGAATGTTGTTTGCTGAACCAACATGATTGCTTGTTCAACAAACTTTGATTAAAGCAAACAACAGTTGAGCATAACAGCCTGTAAGGCTGTGTTTACCTTTAAGGTAATTGGTCCCTGTTTACATTTCCAAAAAAAAAAAAATATGACTGGACTCACTCATAGAATGTGGCAAGTTTAACTAGCATTCATTTTGGTTATATGTAATGTGAGTTAATAGGATATTCAAACCCAGCCTGCCTCTCTGGTTTTGGCGCAGTATATTGTGCCAAGCTGGAATATGGATCTATTTAGCTTAAGTCTTTAAGGCTGTTGTTTGAATACAAGTAACGAGTTAATGATTCCTTTCAGATAATTTTTGGAATGACAAGGATGTTTTGCGATGGTATGTGGGAAAGACCTTGAAAAACTAGGCTAAGAGATGATGTGAAGGGAATGGTTAGATAAGAGGCGGCATAGCCTGCAGCAGGATAGTGGGCAGGGCAAGAGACTCAGAAGAGACCCTTCCTTAACTTTCTCCGGCTACCCGGGGGAAAATTGTATTCTCAGATTTGCAAGATTCTGTCAATAGCATGTAGCAATAACACTTAGACTTATATACTGCTTCACAGTGCTTTACAGCTCTCTCTAAGCGGTTTACAGAGTCAGCATATTGCTCCCAACAATTTTGGGTCCTCATTTTGCTGATCTTGGAAGGATGGAAGGCTGAGTCAACTTTGAGCCTGGTGGGATTTGAACTGCCAAATTGCAGGCAGCCAGCAGGCAGCAGAAGTAGCCTGCAGTACTACATTCTAACCACTGCGCCACTGTGGCTTGTAAATGCAAGTTTACAATAGATAATCCTTGAATTATGGCCACAATGGAGGCCCCAAATTTATGTTGCTAAGTGAGACATTGGTTAAGTGAGTTTTGCCCCATTTTATGACCTTTTTTGCCACCGTTGTTAAGTGAATCACTGCAGTTGTTAAGTTAGGTGAATTTGGCTTCGCCATCACACTTTGCTTATCAGAAAGTCACAAAAGATTATCCTGGGACACCATAACAAAATACAAAGCAGTTGCCAAGCATCCAAATTTTGATCGTTACAACCATACAATGGTTGTAAATGTGAAAAACAGCCATAAGTCACTTTTTCAGTGCCGTTGCAACTCTGAACAATAACTAAACTAATGGTTCTAAGTCGAGGGCTACTTTTAAAGGGGATTTTTTTTTAATTTGCTTTGTCAATTGCTTACAAGATAATAGGTATAAGTAAGAACATAGTTATGAATACATGGATACGTATAAGAAAAATAAAAGAAACAATAGGACAAGGATGGTAGGCACATTGGTGCGCTTATGCACACCCCTTACAGACCTCTTAGGAAAAGGGTGAGGTCAATAGTAGAAAGTCTAAGATTAAAGTTTTGGGGGTTTGGGGGAAAAACCACAGTCAGGTAGAGTATTCCAGACATTGACCACTCTGTTGGAGAAGTTGTATTTTCTGCAATCAAGTTTGGTGTGATTAACCTTGTGTTTGTATCTATTGTTTGCTTTTGTGTTGTTATGGTTGAAGCTGAAGTATTCCAATGAATACAGGTAGGACATTGCAATGTATGATTTTATAAACTATACTTAGATCGGATCGAAGGCGGCGTAGTTCTAGGTTTTCTAGTTCTAGAATTTCAAGTCTGGTGGCATAAGGTATTCTGCAATGAGTAGAGGAATGGAGAACATTTCTTGATAAATATTTCTGGACTTTCTCAACTGTGTTAATATCAGGTACGTAATGTGGGTTCCAGACTGATGAGTTGTATTCGAGTATTGGTCTAGCAAATGTTTTGTATGCTCTAGTTATTAGTGTAATATTACCAGAGAAAAAGCTACGTAAGATTAAGTTAACAACTCTTAATGCCTTTCTGGCTATGTAGTTACACTGGGCTCTAGCACTTAGATCATTAGAGATGAGTACTCCAAGATCCTTGACAGAGTTTGGATCATCAACAAGGTCTTGACTATTCAGCCTGTATTTTATTTTCTGATTATTTTTTTTTGCCAAAATGTAAGACAGAGCATTTATTTGTTGAGATTTGAAGTTGCCATTTGTTTGACCATTCTGATACATAGTCAAGGTCTTTTTGAAGGGTAGCAGTATTGTCTGTGGTGTTGAATAGCTTTCCATCATCAGCGAAGAGAACACAGTTGCTCTTAATATGATCACAGAAGTCATTTATGTAGAGTATGAAAAGAGTTGGTCCTAGAACACTGCCTTGGGGGACACCACTGTTGACAGGTACAGAATATGATAGGACACTCCCAATTTTGATCATTTCTTGTCTGTTTGACAGGAATGCTTCTATCTAGTTATGCAGGTTTCCAGAGATACCATAAGATTTTAGTTTTAGGAGTAGTTTGTCATGTGCCACTGAATCAAAGGCTTTACAGAAGTCTATGTAGATTGCGTCTATTGCTTTGCCCTGATTGAGTTGTGTAGTCCATATGTTTTTGCAATGTAAGAGTTGCAGATTGCAGGGTAGTTTTTTTCTGAAACCAAATTGTTTCTTAGAGAGTAGGTTGTTTGTCTCTAAGTGGAGGATGATGGATTGGTTAATAATTGATTCTATGACTTTACGGGTGATGCAGCATAAAGAGATGGGTCTGTAATTTTCAACTGGGCTGGGGTCTCCCTTTTTGAAGATGGGAATGACTGTGGCTTGTGGCCATAGTTTTGGCAAGTAGCTGGTCCTGAAAGATTTTTCAAAGATTATGCTTAGAGGTTCAGCTATGGCAGTGGATAGTTTTTTTAAGAAGTAGGCACATATTCCATCCGGTCCAATAGATAGAGTTGGTTTTACATTGCATAGTGCTTTTTCACCTGTCTACTGTAAAATCAATATGTATTAGATCATTGTAGTTTTCTGTGGTTCGACGAGGAAATACTGGGCATGATCCATTGCTGTTTACAAATACTGAGCCAAAAAATGTGTTAAAGAGGTTGGCTTTAATAGTGTCATCGTTGCAATCTTTACCATTAGGTCCTTTCCATTAGGTGGGATGGACCTTGAGTCTTTTAGTTTGTTGTTTACAAAATTGTAGAAAAATTGTAGCTCATTTGGTTGTGATTCTTATCTAGTTCATCCAATAAATTTGCCTTACAGGGAAAGGTTTGCTCCATAGATCTGGCACAGCAAATATTCCAGTTGATGCCAACTTGTATTTACCAAACTCAACCCTGATCCTCAGCGATCAAATAATGCCAACTCTCACTCACCTCGAGATACATTTATCAAAACTGTAACAGCAAGGAGAAAATCCATCTTGTGACGATTACTGGGAAAAGGACAAGCATTGAAACGCAAACATTTCATGAAAGAAACAAGCATTCACCTTTGAAAAGCCCCCCTTTTTTTAAATCTTACTGAAACATTTGGTGAGGGATGTTTAAAACAAGACCTTGGACACTTTTTGTGATATTCACACTGAGCTTTTCTTCTGGAGCACCAGAGGCTCCTGACATATTTTCTTAACCACTTTTATTGGCTCATATTTGTGTCTTTTCCTCACTCTATAAAATCGTACGGTGTTAAGTCTGGAAGGATGGGTCCAAGAACGGAGACGAGACTCAGATAGCAACAACAGCTGTTTATTAGTGATTTTTGATCTGAGCGAAATATCCTAGCTGCAGCAGCCCTTTGTATAGAGCTGGCTGCGGCTAAGCGGCCAATGACAACAATTTGAGCTTGCCGCGCTTGGCTTGCCCAATCGCGGCAGCCCGTTTACTAGCCAATTGGATCAGCCTGGAGCGACCAATCACGACCTGCTGTTAGCGGACCAATCTGAAGTGCAGGCTTTCAAGCTTGCTCGTCCGGAACACCCCTCCCCTCTAGGTTCCATCTAAGGGGTGAGGTTATATAGTCTCGCAGGAAGGCAGGTCTTCGCACCCGTCTACCTGACTTTCGCAGTTCAAAAGGTCTGTGTCCGGTCTCGGGTTCCGATGGGCTGTTCGTTGGGATTGTCTGGAACGGTGATCCAGTTCCATAGCTGTGATTCCCTTCTGGTGACCTTGGGATGATCGAAATGCCTCCTTTGTTGCTATCGCTTGGGCTCTTCGGGCTCGCTGAACCTGCTCGGCTGCTGTTATTAGGTGAGACGCTCAATTGTCACAGCTCTACATACAGGTGAGTATTGTTGGCTTTGATGTGGTGATCGTGGGGTTTGTTCCTCTAGGCCAGATGTTGGTTCTATTCCAGAATCTCTGGTTCCCCCTCCCCTTCTGGTTTCATGGTTGGGGTCACTGATGGGAGATGTGGGCAGCCTGGATCGTAGTTGGTCGATGTGGCGTTTCCACACTCTCCCATCTGTGGTTTCTAGGCGGTAGGAATGGTCTGAGTTATTTTGCAGGGATCCACAATGGGTCTCCTGAAAATTATTTTGTGAATACGAGGTCTCCTACCTTAAAGGTGTGGTGTTTACTGCTGGAGCCAGGGGCTTTTCCGGGGTGTACGCAGGGTGTAGGCGGTCTAGGGGCGATCTGAGTTTTCTGGCCATCAGAAGTTCAGCTGGTCGTACTGTTGTTGGTCGTACTGTTTGGTGTGATGTGCTGGAGCAGGAGCATCTGGGTGACTTTATCATGGATGTTGCCTTGATGTCAGTGCGTGTCGTATGCCACAGTCTGCTAAGTATTGTTCAAAGGCTAAGGAGGTAAATTGAGGTCCATTGTCAGATAGCAGGACATCTGGTAAGCCGTGCGTTGCAAAAAGTCTGTTCAATTTCTTGATGACTGCATCTGTGGTGGTAGTCTTCGTTTTGTTAACCTCGAGCCAGTTAGAGTATGCCTCTACTGTTATTAGGAAAGTATGCCCTTTTGTAGGTCCCGTGAAATCGATATGGACCAGGGGCCTCTGGGTATTTCCCTTTCGGCTGGTGGAGCTTTTGATGGGGCCGAGCGCATCTCTTGGCATCTGCTACAGGTGGCGACCCAGGTTTCAATTTGTTTGTCCATACCTGGTCACCAGGCGTAGCTCCTTGCCAGCACTTTCATCCGTACGATGCCCGGGTGCCCATCGTGCAGTATTTGTAGAAGTTTTTTTTTGTAGTTTTGCTGGTATGACCACTCGGTCTCCCCATAAATATGCACCCTCTTTGTGAGAAAAGTTCTGTTTGTCTGTTTTTAAATGGTTTGAAGTTTTCATTGGGTTCGATTTCTGGCCATCCCCTCCTCACCCAGCCAAGAACTCGTGCCAAGCATGAGTCTTTTTTGGTTTCTAGTGCGATGTCTTGTGCTGTTAGTGGAGGTGAGGGAAGCGTCTCAATTTATAGTATTGGTAGTGTGGGAGCTGGGTCATCTTGGCGTTCTGGTAATGGTGAGTGGCTCAAAGCGTCTGTGTGGGGATTGATAGTCGTAGGCGGCTAGGAACTCCAACCATCACGTCATTCTAGGGGATAGAATATGTGGAGTAGGTTTGTCACATGCCAGGATGCTGAGTAATGGTTTATGATCTGTGATGATGGAAAATGATCTCCCATACACATACTCGTGGAACCTTTTGATTGCAGATACTATGGCGAGGGCTTCCTTGTCTAGGTGACTATAGTTCCTTTCTGTTTTTGACAAAGTTCTTGAAAAAAATGCATTAGGCGCCTCCGTGCCATTGGGTAGAACGTGGCTCAGGATGGCTCCTACCCCAAATGGTGAGGCGTCACAAGTCACAGTTAATGGAAGTGTTTCATTATATTGGATGAGCACTGCATCCGAAGTTAAAAGGTCCTTTACTTGTTGAAAGACATGTTCTTCCCGTCGTCCCCAAAACCAGGAAGCCTTTTTATTGAGGAGTCTATGAAGGGGTTCAGCGACGGTTGCCTTCTGGGGTAGGAAAATGTTATAAAAGTTAATGAATCCCAGGAAGGCTTGAAGGTCTGTTTTGTTTTGTAGTCTCGGGGCATTCTTGATGGCTGCCAATTTCTTTTCCGTAGGGTGAATTCCTTGTTTGTCAAGAAGGTAACAAAGAAAGTCAACCCTTTCAGTGCATAATTGGCACTTTTTCTTTTTTACTTTGAGGCCAGCATCTTGGAATTTTTGTAGGACTGTTCTTAGTCATTTCTCTAACTGACTCTTTGTTGGGGCAGCTATTAATATGTCATCAAAGTAGGGCATGACCCCTTTAATGCCCTGCAACACCCTCTCCATCAGACTTTGGAAAATGCCTGGTGCTACGCTTACACCAAACTGGAGCCTGTTACATTTGAATGCACCCCGGTGTGTAACTATGGTTTGGGCTTCAACGGTTTCAGCATCTACTGGCAACTGTTGATAAGCTTGGGCCAGGTCAAGCTTTGCGAATATTCTGCCGCCCCCAAGTGAGTGAAGGAGATGCTGGACCACTCGTACCGGATAGGCGCTCTGCTGTAATGCGTGGTTGAGGGTGGCCTTGTAATCTCCACAAATTCTCAAAGACCCGTCAGGTTTTATGGGGGTCACAATTGGGGTCTCCCATCGGGCATGATCAATGGGTTCTAACACGCCTTGTGCAATTAGTTTGTCCAGTTGCTCATCAATTTTGGATTTGAGAGCAAAAGGGACTAGACGTGGTTTTAGGCGAATGGGCGCGATGTCAGGGCGGAGATTAAAAGAGATAGGGGACCCCTTGTACTTGCCTAGATTTTCACTGAAGACTTCTTGGAAGTCCTGGACGAGGGCCGCTTCCCAGTCTTTATTTTCAATTTGGTTGATGCCTGTCACTCCGATTCCTAATGGCGCGAACCACTGTAGACCCAGTAGGCCGGGTCGGTCTCTGTCAATTATAGTGAGCGGTAGTAATGCAGTGTGGTCCTTGAAGGAGATCTGGAAATGACTGGTGCCAGCGACCGGAATCCAGTTGCCCTGGTAGTCCTTTAATATGAGTCTCTGGATGCAGAGGTCTCGGCGGCGGATGTGGGGAATCAGCTGCTTTGGGGTTTTCCAGGAGATCATGGATAGAGAAGACCCGGAGTCCACTTCCATGATGCAAGGTTGATTTTCAATGGTGACCTCTACACGGATTTTTTTGGTGTCCAAGGATGAAGCGTGGCCGATGGTGATAGTCTGATGTGCTTCTTCTCGTCTGGGTGCACCAGTAAACTTCCGGGGTCTGTTGTACTGGTTCCATTGGTTGTTTGGGCGGTCCTGATTTGTGGTGGGGTTGCCCTGGGTTTGTCTGGAATTGTTTTCTTTCCATCTGGGGCTGGAACCTCTTTTGTTGCGGCATACCTTAGCAATATGCCCTTGTCTTTCGCAAAAACGACAGATGGCATCTAGGAATCTGCATTCAGATCATGGGTGGTTTCCCCTGCATCTGGTGCATTGGAAATTCAATTTACGACCCCACTGGTCTCGTTGTTCGTGATCTGACTGGGGTCTGTGGACTTCTTCCTCTTCACTATCCGATGAGGATTTGATGTCTTCATGATGGGTGGCTGATGTGTATTTCTTTGATGGCATTGCCGTATCATTAGTGGGTTGGCGGTTGGCCCCATTGGCCCGGTACATTCGTAATGCTGATTTACGAGTGGCTTCAGCTGCAGTGGCATCGGCTATGGAATTTGTGAGGGAGATGTCTCCTTTGGCCATGATCTTGCTTTGGACCATTGGGTCTCTTAGGCCAAGGACGACTCGATCCTACATGGCCCCTTCTAGATTAGCGAAACCACACAATCCGCCTAAGTTCCTTAAGTCAGCCACAAAATCCCCGATGCTCTCACCTTCGCGTTGATCCCTTTGGTAAAATTCATGTCTGCAGATGAGAGTCGGTACTGCTAGTACGTAATGGTTTCGAAGGATGGGAGCAAGGGTATCCCAGTCCATTGATTTGACTTCAACCGGTTTCGCAAGTGCTTTGGCCATCTTAAAGATGGCGAGTCTGCAATGCATCAGGAAGACTGCTCGTTTTTTGCTGGGAGTGGCATCCTTCAGATTGTTGGACTCTAGGAACATCTGAAACCTGTCCATATATGAGTCCCAGTCCTCGCTGGCTGGATCAAATGGGGCAGGTGGTATAACGCTGCTGGCCATTCTGCCGGTGTCTGCGCGCTGTCAGCCATGTGCTCAGTCAATCTTCTGCGAGTGTTCAGTCAGCTCTGCTGTCTCCGTATCCCTTCCTCATCACCAGTATTAAGTCTGGAAGGATGGGTCCAAGAATGGAGACAAGACTCAGATAGCAACAACAGCTCTTTATTAGTGACTTCTGATCTGAGCGAAATATCCTAGCCGCAGCAGCCCTTTTTATAGAGCTGGCTGCAGCTAAGTGGCCAATGACAACAATTTAAGCTTGCCATGCTTAGCTTGCCCAATTGCGGCAGCCCGTTTACTAGCCAATCGGATCAGCCTGGAGCGACTAATCATGACCCGCTGTTAGCGGACCAATCTGAAGTGCAAGCTTTCAAGCCTGCTCATCCGGAACATAGGGCGTGCATGGAAGTCGCTTATTTTTCTTGACTTCAAAGGAATATACGCTCTGGATATCTTCTACCCTAACACACCTGCAGGATTCAATCATATTCTCTTAGAATATCCAAATAGGATTCCTGCTAAATAATGAAATCCACTGGCTGTTTCACACAACATACTATATCCTTAAGACAGTGTTTGATGCAGTGTTCCAGTATTTGAGGGGTCCCTTCCAACTCTGTTATTCTAACAATTGTTGTGTTTGTATAATATGCTCCCATCAAAAACAATTAAAATATCCTTGTTCTTCGCCATGGTGGCGCATTGGCTAGAATGCGGTACTACAGGTTGACTCACTGCTCACTCCAAGAGTTCAATTCTGACCAGTTCACGGTTGATTCAGCTTTCTGTCCTTCCGAGGTCAATAAAATGAGGACTCAGAATGTTGAGGAAAATATGCTGACTCTGTAAACCACTTAGAGAGGGCTGTACAGCACAATGAAGCAGTATATAAGTGCTATTGCTCCATCCAAACCAGTCGTGGGAATTCAAAATTTTTACTATTGGTTCTGTGGGCATGACTTTGCGAGCATGGCATGGCTTGGTGCATGTGGCTTTGCGAGCATGGCATGGCTTGGTGGGTGTAACTTGGTGGGCTAGCAGGGGAAGGATATACTGCAAAATCCCCATTCCCTCCCCATCCCACTAACCTGTTTTCCAGCTCCATTCTCCTGTGTAGGGCAACAAAAGAAGACCCAGCCGATCAGCTGGGATTCAATCAGCTGGGACTTGGGAGGCAGTGAATAGATGGTGGTGGGGCCAGTCAGTTGTCTGAATTATTCAATAATTTCCCCTGCTGGTTTGGGAGATTCAGTCAGAATTGGCTGAATACCACCCCTAGTTGAGGACTTCCTGGACATGAATTATTTTTGTTTGTGTGGATTCTGTACAGTTTTGAAGGTGCCCAGGATGAATTAAGCCAACACAGAACTTTGATCGAAGAAACCAAAACTGTGTCTGTAACAAACCTTACAATAGTATCATTACAACTGGATTTTCCCAACAGCAAAGAACTGTTTGTCTATGACTCACCATAAAAGCATGCTTCACTTCTCAACTCTCAGCATTTCTTTAATTCAATCTTGCAAGTCATGTGAGTTACTACAGAAATTATATTTTTGGATTTTTCAAAACAGACGTTAATGCACCCAGATATATGACACTGCTGCAATGTTGTTTTGCAAACAATGCTGTTTGAGCACTTCTAGACAGTTCAAACATTCACACACAGCTTCAGACAGAAAAGAAATTGCTCATCAGAAAGGCAAAATCTGAACTCGGTGTCACCTGGGTTTGCTGGATAAGCAGAAATCCTAAATAGACACTTGTTAATCTTTGCTGGTTTTGTTCTGCTCGTGATTTCATTGACTTTTGATAATGTGAATTGCTTTATTGCATACTTCGTCATTTTTTTTTTTTTTTTTTGCAAGCTGTTGTTTATTCCACCAGAAAAAAACAGCAACCAACTCATCCACTTTTGGATACAAGTGAACTTAATGTGGAATCTGTAAGATTTCTCTACGTGAGAGTTTTCTCTGATTTGGATGCAAAGAAAACAAAATAACAAAACCTATATTATTTGTGTTGGAAGGAAAATCCATCTGGTTCAGTTCCAAGCTGGGAGAAAGACACTGGAAACACAGAGGCTGATTGGAAAGAAGGTTTACTGATGGGCAGGACCACCTTGGTTTATGGTTCTGGGCAGCTGACAAAAATGGAGTTGAGAGTCGGGGCAGGTTTACACCTTCTTTGGGCTTTGTGTTTGAGCTTCCTGATCCTGTGCAAAAACATGTATTCTATTGGCTGTTGTCAGATTCCTATGGGGTCATATAGGGGTCATAGATGGCTCTATAGGCAAAAGAGGAAATGCAAATCCTAGGTGTCTGAGCTAATTTGGTTGAAGTTTGGACTGCTCTGGGGATGGTACCATGAAGGGGCTTGTGTTCTGAAAGGGTGTTGGGCAATTCCTATTGTGGCTAATGGCTTTCATCCTGTGTTGGATTTTGGGTGAGGGGCTGCTTCTAATCCAACCATTCTGCCTTTGTTTCAAAATATCCTGTCTTGAATGGATTTCTGCCTGCAGCATTTGCTTTGCTTATGAATAGTACTATCTAGACACTTGTCTTCCTCTTTTAATAAGCTCTTTATCTCTTAAGTGTTGACATCTGTTGTGGGCTATTAAGAAAAAGTTGCAGCTGGAGTGCTACCTGCCTCTAAAAACATGTTTCTCCGTTTCTCCCTTTGGGAAAATATAATATTCTGCCATTCTTATATTCCTCAAAATATTTTATTCTGCTAGGAGGTGGGGGGGCTTCCCACAATTGTATTGTCATTTCCTGAAACAATTGCCCCATTTGTGCAGAAAACAGTTTCTTTAGGGTAAAAATTTCTTTCTGGTGCCAAGAAAAAAGCATATTGTTTGTATAAGAGACGGCAAAAAACCTCACCCAGTTAGAATCCTGGTTTCCCCTCAAGCTTATTATGGCAACTAATGAAAGAATCTGATTTCCTGCCTTAAACATTTAAGAAATCAGCTGCCTTTGGTTACCCCTAACAACTTACATAGCCTAAGAGATTACTAAACCAACACTGTGGTGCTTCAGAGACTACAGCTAAGGAAAATGCCAGCTATGACCTGAATTCTATGGAGTCATTTCCCCTTGGTTTTTCAGGAAGCTGGACTGCTGAGAATTTAAACTCTGAAAATATTTAAAGAAGGGCTGTGACTAATTTGGAGATATAATGCTCTGAAAATGTCACCTAGAGCAGCTCCAACTAGGTGGAAGGGTCCCATTTACTCATACATTCTTCTCAGCTGGGGTCATTTGTCAACGTCTAGACTTTCCATCTCTTTGGGCAAATGATTCTCTATTAAGGGTTTTCTGTTTACCAGAAAAAAAGGAAAGAAGGATGGATGGATGGATGGATGGATGGAAGGAAGGAAGGAAGGAAGGAAGGAAGGAAGGAAGGAAGGAAGGAAGGAAGGAAGGCAGAAAGAAAGAAAGAAAGAAAGAAAGAAAGAAAGAAAGAAAGAAAGAAAGAAAGAAAGAAAGAAAGAAAGAAAGAAAGAAAGAAAGAATGTAGTCCAAATAAGGGCAACAATAATTTAAAGAGCCACTAGATGATAGCAATGAGATACGGAAAATGGTAACTTTTTTCTGCCATCTAGAGGTTGAAATGTTTTATACAGGCTAGATATGAATAGAATAATCGTGGTAGGGGGATTTTATAAACCAGTGTTTCTTAACCTTGGCAACTAAAACTCATGGACTTCAACTCCCAGAGTTCCCTAGCAAGTCCACAAATCTTAAAGTGGCTAAAGTTGAGAAACTCTATTCCGAACTAATCCAATGAATGTTTGCAAAAATTACATAACCCTCAAGTGATTCCATTAGTGCATACCAGGGACTAACATTATTTTGATATAGAAGTCATTTGTTTACCTAACACACATTCATTGTGAAAATGTCTATTTCAAGTGAGATTCTGCTTTTTCTCTGGGAGCTCAAGGTACTATACATGAAGTATTCTAACAATTCTGAGAAGGAGGCTGAGTTTAGAAAGTGTAATTAGCCCCAAAGCACATAAATAAGGTCCATAACTAAGTGAGACTTGAATTTGGATCTGCTTGGTCTAAGTCCAACCATTCTTATATACAGTACTATTCAGTTTCTCTGACAGTAGCTAAATTTTGTTATCCTGTCTGTAAAATTAGCCAGACATTGATTACCCATTGATTGCATAATCAGTTATAATATATTACTATGCCCTTGTTCTGTTCGGTTCTGTTTAGTTCTATTTTATTTTAATGTTTAATCTTTTGTTCTGATCCTTAACCGTAACAAAGTTTGAAAACTCATATATAGAATACTCAGAAATAATCTTCTATACAGAGACCTAAATCTTCTCACTGGACTTCTTAAGGAGTTGCCCACAGCAAGGGACAAAATAGTCAAAATGGTGGATGAAAAACACATACATAAAAGCAGTGGGACTTCAATCACATCTTAATTTTCCCTCCTCCTAAAGACATCCTTGACTCAATCCCCTTTTCTCTGTGGTTTGTACTAATAACAGGAATATTGGTTGGAGAAAGTTTAGATCTTGTGCTTGGGAAAGCTCAGTTTGTTGCTGGGTATTAAGGAACTGGGAGAAAGGCTGGATCTGAGACTTAGAGATGGAATTGGCAATGTGGAGAATAGAGAGGAATCAAGAAGGAAGACAGCAAAATGCACAGGAATGTAATGATTGGGCCAAGGAATATAAGGACTAAGAGGAAGAAGCAAGACTAGCAGAAATGAATTAAGGCTTGGGCGAAGTAAGATGACTCCAGGGAGAGAGGTCTGTGGGATCCTTGGTGCTCTCTGCATTTTTCTGGCAGATATTTCATTACCAGACTAACATGATCAGTACTAATCCTTCTGCTCCCCACTATCCTGTCAGAGCTGAAGAAGCTTCTTGGATGAGAAGTGAAATATTTTCAAAAGAGAAAAAACAAGAAAGTCCAGTTGCCTCCTGAAAAAGCACCTTTGGGACAACCATGACCTGGGTGATAGAGAATCTCTACAGATCACCAGTGATAATAGGGAAAGAGTGCTAATATACTGTAGAGTGAGGAAAAAAATAAGAGTTCTGCAGAATGGAATGATCAGAATACCAGCTACATACAGTGTGTGGAAAGGCTATTACAGTTCCTTTAAGCATGGAACAAAGATTGGAAAGGTGCACAAGAGAAGTGTAAAATCAAGGAGAAGCTGGGCAAGGTTGGAGGACTATTTTCTCATGTTCTTAACAGTCCAAAGACTTGAGGTTCCCTACAAATGAAATGTAAGAAAATTCATATTGCCTTCATAAGTCCCTCACATATTGCATCATTAAACTGTGGACTTTGTAGCTACTGGTGCAAGTGGTGGGTATGTAGACTATACCTTGTTCAAAATCTATTCAGAAGATTTGGACCACCTGTGAAAGCAGCATTCCCACAAAGGCCAAACTACAACTTCAAAATTAGTTTGTAAAGAAATTTTACTTGGCTCAGGAGTACAACCAGAGCAAACCAGAGCAAATTCCACCCAATGCTCAACACTGCAAGGATCCTCTTCCTTTTCAAACATAGAGGGTTGCTGGGGACACAACACTTTGGATCTTGCTATTGAATTCAGCCATTTTCTGAACTCACGTAGTGCTGTGGGCTACAAGCTATCCAAACAGAAAGGGTTTGTGCAACATACATATCAGTATTCAGCAAGTTCTGATCAGTTCTGGAGAACTGGTAGCAGAAATTTTGATTAGTTCGTAATACCACCTAATTGGCCCCGCCCCCATCTATTCTCTGCCTCATGAGTCCCAGCTGATTGGCTGGGTCTTCATTTGTTGCCCTGCACAAGAGAAGGAGCTGGAAAGCAGGTTAGTGGAGTGGGGAGAGAATGGGATTTTGGAGTGAGGTAGAAATGGAGATTTTGCAGTATCCTTCCCCTGCCACGCCCATGCCCATCAGGCCATACCACACCCACCAGGCCACGCCCACAGAGCCGGTAATAAAAAAAATTGAATCCCACCACTGATACATACATACATACATGGTTGATAGCACAACTTGGTTAGTGTTAAATGTGGTTACATACATAGATATGTGTGTGTGTGTGTGTGTGTGTGTGTGTGTGTATGTATGTATGTATGTATGTATGTATATATGCATGCATGTTGCATAAACCCTGTCTATTTGGCTAGCTTTTTACCTGATCTTATTTTATTTCACATGCAGTTTATCAGTTACAACTATTCTGGGTTTTGCATGATCCGCTCAGACTGGATATTTTCTGGGTCAGCATGTTTTGAGGGAATCCAGAGATCATGTCTGTCAAGATGTGTAAAGTTACAAGATGGCTTATTTGCTTGGGCATAGCACGTGCTATTAACACAACAATTGGGCTGGGTTAACCCAGTCTCTTATAACTACAGAATTCACTGGGCATCCTAAGCTATCTTGCAGAATTCCAACAAGGACAAGAATTAAGTGGAAAACTCTCTTTGAAGAAAGGCAGGATATAAATATAGCCAATATATAAAAACGTTAATTTGTCGTTCTGAATTCTCTGTTCTGAGTTTGCTTCCATTTACTGTGTCCTTAAAACTCTTTTCTCCTGTATCATTTTGGAGGCATTTTTAACATTACACAACTGTTTAGTTAGTGAATTTCTAGTGCTTTAGAAGTAACCATTGGAATAGATATTTATTGTTTACTTTTCTTTTTCTCTCTTAAGTCCTAATTCAAGCCAACAGCATATCACTTTACCTTGTCTTTACTTTGATAGCTCTGCAAGAGCAAAATTCATGTTTTCTTTTCCACTTCAGCCCTTTATCTTAAAATAGCTGTCTGACCTGCCTCTTCCCCACTCCTCTCCTTGTTAAATTTCCAAGTTTTCCCTAACACTTATTGCTTATATTTAAAAATAAATAAAATGAAACCTCTCTGCACTCTTTGAAAAAGGCTTTCCCAGATTCCTATTTTGCAAAGACTGAAAATAAAAAAAGTAAGGCCACACTTGGAATACTGCATTCAGTTTTGATCCCCACGATCTAAAAAAGATGTTGAGACTCTAGAAAGAGTGCAGGGAAGAGCAACGAAAATGATTAGGGGACTGGAGGCTAAAACATATGAAGAAGAGTTGCAGGAACTTGGTATGTCTAGTCTAATGAAAAGAAGGACTAGGGGAGACGTGATAGCAGTGTTCCAAAGAGGAGGGAGTCAAGCTATTATCCAAAGCACCTGAGGGCAAGATAAGAAGCAATGGATGGAAACTGATCAAGGAGAGAACCAACATAGAACGAAGGGGAAATTTCCTGACAATTAGAACAATTAGTCAGTGGAACAACTTGTCTCCAGAAGTTGTGAATGCTCCAACATTGGAAGTTTTTAAAAAGATGTTGGATAACCATTTGTTTGAAGTGATGTAAGGTTTCCTGCCTAGGCAGGGGGTTGGTTTAGAAGATCTCCAAGGTCCCTTCCAACTCTGTTATTCTATTCTATAGCTGTTCAATACAGGTAAGCCTTGACTTACGAGCACAACTGACCCCAAAATTTCCGGTGAGGCAGTTGAGTGATTTTTTTACCCCATTTTAGGACCTTTCAGAACAGAATGGAATGGAATAGAATAGAATAGAATAGAATAGAATAGAATAGAATAGAATGGAATGGAATGGAATGGAATGGAATGGAATGGAATGGAATGGAATAGAATAGAATAGAATAGAATAGAATAGAATAGAATAGTTGGAAGGGACCTTGGAGGTCTTCTAGTCCAATCTGCTGCCTAGGCAGGAAACCCTACACCACTTCAGACAAATGGTTATCCAACATCTTTTTAAAAACTTCCAGCGTTGGAGCATTCACAACCTCTGGGGACAAATTGTTCCACTGGTTAATTGTTCTGTCAAGAAATTTATTCTTAGTTCTAAGTTGTTTCTTTCCACCATTGTTACTTGAGTCACTGCAGTGGTGTAGTTAGTAACACGAGAGTAAAGTGAACGTGGCTTCCCCACTGATTTTCGCTCATCAGAAGGTCACCAGAGAGGATCACATAAGCCCGGAACATGACAACCATCAGAAATATTAACCAGTTGCCGAGCAACTGAATTTTGATCACGTGATCTAGGTGGGGGTGGGGGGAGTTTGTTGCAATGGTCGTAAGTGTGAAAAATGGTCATAAGTCACAAGTTTTTTCAGTGCTTTGTAAACTTTGGACGGTCACTAAATGAACTGTTGTAGGTCAAGGACTACCTATGCTTTACCTAGCTCTGCATGTAGAGAGGGTGGGGTGAAGACTGTGTTTCAAATGAAGTGAATACTTGCACTTCGCTGCCTCTTGTGATCTCACAGTCCTCAGATTCATTCCAGACCTTAGCTAGGCATGGCCTGTCCAGCCATGTTTTCTTCTTCTCCCTTTGAGGGGGTTGCTAGTGATTACCTGCAAATGCAGGTGAAGTCCTGATAAAGATGCTGAGAGTAAATAATGAATTCCTACTAATGGCTCAGTCACCAAGGTAAGATCAAGTCTAAATACACACCCTTAGTTAAATACGATTTCATTCACTCACCTTGCAAGGTTCTGCTGGGTTTTTTTTTTTTTTAATTGTTTTGCTCTTTCTGATGTCTGGCAGGTGAATTGCCCATAAGATTGATCAATCGTTTTCTGACAGGGTTTGTTTGCATCTGCTCCAAGTTTGGCTTTTAAAGGTTGTGTTTAAAAAAAACAAAAAAAACCCAAAAAAACCTCTGAAGGAGACTTTTGGCTCAGCCAGCTGACCCAAGTAAATTACAGTGAGCAATTACAACAAATATTATTAGGGAACTGGAGGCTAAAACATATGAAGAACTATTGCTGGAAGTGGATGAAAAGGACATGATAGCAGTGTTCCAATATCTCAGGGGCTGCCACAAAGAAGAAGGAGTCCAGTTATTCTCCAAAGCACCTGAGGGCAGGACAAGAAGCAATGGGTGGAAACTAATCAAGGAAAGAAGCAACTTAGAACTAAGGAGAAATTCGCTGGCAGTTAAAACAATTAATCAGTGGAACAACTTGCCTCCAGAAGTTGTAAAAGTTCCAACTCTGGAAGTTTTAAAAAAGATGTTGGATAACCATTTGTCTTAAGAGATGGGTTGGACTAGAAGACCTCCAAGGTCCCTTCCAACTCTGTTATTCTATTCTATTATTTGGGAGTTGGTGAAATGGAGTAGGTTGTCTTGTCTATAAGCAGACTGGGCTACGTTTCGTCTATTATATCAGAGATAAAAATAAAGTCATATTTTCAACAGACATCTGTTGACCCATCTAATACTTTCAATCAAGCACAGAGGGACAAAATTATGTAATACAAGGCTGTCCAAGCTTGGCAACTTTAAGAGGTGTCGACTTCAACTCCCAGAGCCATGGTTGGCTGGGGAATTCTGGGACTTGAAGTCCACACATCTTAAAGTTGCCAAGGCTGGACAGCCCTTTATGACATAATTTTGTCCCTCTGTGCTTAATACAAAGTATTAGGTGGGTCAACAGATGTCTATTGAAAATATGACTTTTATTTTTGTTTTTTATTTATTTGCATCCAGTAATCAGGTGACAAATATGTCCAATACATCTTCCTCGTGTCTGTTTTCCCACAATAACAACTCTGTGAGGTAGGTCAACCTGAAAAAGAGTGCCTGGCCCTAAGTCACCCAGCAGGCTTTCATGGCTAAGGCATGACCAGAACTCATGGTTTCCCATTTTGTACCCTGGTGCTTTAACTACTAGATCAAACTGAATCTCTATATTGTAGCTTATAAATTGTGGCCCAAGATTCGGACAATAAGGAGGTTGGGGAGGACTGTGGGAAGGCTCTGATGAATGCCCTGCATCAGAGGCAGAGAGGGGGCCAGGGCCATCTGACAGTTATTAGCTGCCTTCAGAGTCAGACATCAGTGAGGCAGAAGAACAGCTAGAGCCTGTTCCCAGTGTGTGTATGCACAGAACTGCCAGACGAAGGGAACAGCTGAGGAACAAGGGCCGACTTGGGAGTAAAGTTACAGGTGGATAGTGAATAGGCTCCTCCCATAGGGTGTAAAAGAGGAGTGAAAGGGCAGTAGGGCTTTGCAGGGAACAATTAGTTCATTCCGGCATGCTTGCCAAGTATTGCAGCATCTGAAAGATATAGGCCTGGCCACTCTCCAATCCTGATAAAAGTTTGTAATTGGGAACTATCGTGAAAGCCCAGGACTTTGTTAGAGAGGAAAATAATTGTAAATCAAATAAAGGGGGTTTATCAAGATGGGGACTCAGCTTCATTCTTTTGAGGGAAGCCTAGGTCAGAACAATATAGGGTCACACAATACCCATACTAAACCAGGCAAAAATTTAGTGCCTGCATGCCCACAAAATGTTAAACTTCATTAGTGGAATCAATGAACCAAGACAATATGGTAAACAATCATACATTTAGTGCCCATTACAACAACACTGAAAAAAGAGACTTATGATCATTTTTCGCCCTTGTGAAAAGTTACAGCAACTGCATGGTCATGTGACCAAAATTCAGGTGATTAGTGATTGGTTGATATTTATGACAGTTACCATGTCCTGGGGTCATGTGATCACCTTTGGTAACTTCTGACAAGCAACGTCAATGGAGAATTCATTTAACAATCATGTTGCTAAATGTCTATGGCAATTCTCAATATATCCAAGTCATGGATCATGAATCATCCAGGTCATGAACTGAAGAAACTTCTTGGATGAGAATTGAAATGTTTTCCAGGAAAAAAACTAAGAAAGACCAGTTGTCTTTTGGAAAAAAACACCGTTGGGACAAACTGTGTTACCCATTTAACAACTGCTGTGTTTCCCTTAACAACAAAGGTCATAAAAATGGGGCAAAATTCACTTCACAGCAGTTTGTTTAGCAACAGTAATTTTGGGTGCTGCTTGTGGCTATAAGTTGAGGACTGCCATAACTACATTTGCTGAGCAATTAAAAGTTCTTGCATGCTTTCAGTGATTCCCAAAACAATTAGGACAAAGCAGAACACATTATAAAACCAGAAGATAATGCTATAGTTTCAGGTTATACAAAGCTAAGGGAAAACTCAATCACCTGAACCATTCAAATAAAAGATATGAACCGTACTTTTTATTTATTTGCATTGAAGGACAGATGGGCAGAGGTAGCCCAGATGTTTTTATCATCAAATGTTGCAAAGATCAATGGGGTAAGATCTCTTCTCACCACATGTATGCCGGTAGCCCTGAACTTATGGCCACAATTGGGATTCCATGGACCTTATCTAACTCCAAGCAGGTACTAAACCACCTTTTGCTCTTGGAGAAAAGGCAGGATATATTGTAAATCTAAGAAATAATAATAGTGAATACAAGTGAGTCCTTCTCTATGGAAAATCAAGATTCCACAATGTTAGAAACAATCTACTGCATTGCATTCTAAAATGGTATGTATTTATTTTATTTTTATTTATTTATTTTTGTCAATTGCTTACAAGATAATAGGTATAAGTAAAAACATAGTTATGAATACATGGATACATATAAGAAAAATAAAAAAATAAAAGAAACAATAGGACAGGGACAGTAGGCATGTTGGTGCGCTTATGCACGCCCCCTACAGACCTCTTAGGAAAGGGGTGAGGTCAATAGTAGACAGTCTAAGGTTAAAGTTCGGGGAAGAAACTACAGAGTCATGTAGAGTATTCCAGACATTGACCAGTCTGTTGCAGAAGTTGTATTTCCTGCAATCAAGTTTGGTGCGATTAACCTTGAGTTTGTATCTATTGTTTGCTCTTGTGTTGTTATGGTTGAAGCTGAAGTATTCCAATGAATACAGGTAGGACATTGCAATGTATGATTTTATATACTACACTTAGATCGGACCAAAGGCGGCATAGTTCTAGGTTTTCTAGGTCTAGAATTTTGAGTTTGGTGGCCTAAGGTATTCTGCAACGAGTAGAGGAGTGGAGAACTGGCATATGTGATTTCAGAACCACTGAACCAGATCTTTCAAAGATCCTGGATCACCAGGGAACTACTAGAGGACTGGAAAACATCAGTCCAGCTAGGTTCCATGAAATGGTTGAATCAACCACTTGGCTGATTTCTTGGATCATTCATTATTTACTTGATTACTCTGCCAGAAAAAGTTTCCTTTCATCTGTTATATGCTATTTTCTAAAAAATTATTTATTTATCTTTGTTTTATATGTATAAATGTATACGTCAGCCCTTCCTGAAGTATGGGTTAAAACATGTAACATTAAACATATAGATCTATTGCAAGTTGGAGTAGTATATATTTTATCTTGAGAGGGATGTCTCTTGCTGTTAAAATTATTTCTGGTTATTTACATTTCTAAATTATAAGCTAGGAGGGAGATTTGGCAAAAGGACAAGATTATAATGGAAAGTTTTTGATATCGCTCTTCAATTAAAACATTTTCAGGATGGCTTGCAATTAAAAGATAGAACAATGAAAAAAAATCAGTAAATTAAAACCCACAATTAGGCAAGGTTAACATCCATTCATTGTTAATCAAAGATCTGTACCAACTCCCCTTTAAGGACAATGTTAGGAGCTAAAAAAAATATCCCTAAGAAAAATGGGGGAAATAATCATGAGCACCCATAACAAAACAAGTGGAAGTAAATGACCTGAGTTTGATGACATTAGGCAAATATCTTGACTTGCATACGTGCACCATGACACAGGACAGGATATAGTTATATGATATAGGAAAAGAGTAAGCAGAGCCGAGTGGCAGAGTTAAACATGTCATCAGCATAGAGTCATTGCATTCCTACAAGTGCTCCAAGTCCAACCTCACCTGAATTCTGTTTACCCTTATCTGGTGCCAATTGAGTGTGGAATTTTAATTGTTCAGAACTGTATATAAACTCTTGTGCTTGAATAAATTTTCCATGTTCCAACCTTAGTTGCTTAGTTCTTAATTTCTCTTCTCTGCATCTTAGTTGCACTTCTCCATACTTTTTCCAAAATCTCAACATCTTTTTTGTAGTATAGCAATAGCACTTAGACTTATATACTTATGTACCACTTCACATTGCTCTACAGTTTACTTTGCAACCATGGTGTTGCAGGAAATGACCAGGCTGAGCCCGAGGGAGGGGTCAAATATGTCATTAGTCTTGCATCCCTTTGCACCCACAAGAGATCCAAGATGAGCCCACCTTGAATTCCATTGACAAGTATCTACTCTTACCCACTGCCAATTTAGTAGTTAGTAGATCAGATTCTTGTAGAGAGCTTAAGCTTGTAATAAAGCTTCTATGGTGGCCAGAACTGGGTGCAGTATTTCAGGTGTGGTGTTATAAAACCTTAGTAAGACCACACCTGGAATACTGCATCCAGTTTTGGTCACCACACTTCAAAAAAGATGTTGAGACTTTGGAAAAAGTGCAGAGAAGAGCAACTAAGACGATTAAAGGCCTGGAGACTAAAACATATGAAGAACAGTTGCAGGACTAGGGGTGACATGATAGCAGTGTTCCAGTATTTGAAGGCTGCCACAAAGAAGAAGGGGTCAACTTATTTGCCAAAGCACCAGAGGGCAGGACAAGAAACAATGGGTGGAAACTAACCAAGGAGGGAAGCAACCTAGAATTAAGAGAAACTTCCTAACAGTGAGAACAATTAACCAGTAGAACAACTTGCCTTCAGGTAACGTGGGTGCTTCATCACTGGATGTTTTTAAGAAGAGACTGGACAAGGGGTTAGACTAGAAGACCTCCAAGGTCCTTTCCAGCTCTATTCTATTCTAGTTCTACTCCAAAGTACAGGGCAATTGAGTTGGAGCCTAATTATCGTGTTCAGAAAAATCATGGAGCTGAAAGGGGATATCAAAAGCATTGAACTATCCCTTGCTCTCTGTAAAAAAAATAATAATAATCCAAATTTCAGCATGCAGAGCGTGTAGCCTTGAACACAATCTTCACTGGGCAAATAATTCCACTGTCAGAAAGCTTTCAGCCTGGCCTTCTTTGAAGGTGGAGTCTTTTACTGTCTAAAAAGGGGTTTGTCTTTTTCACCTTTATATCACGCTGCTGACTCATTTGCAACCTGTGAGCGACTAGAATTTCCAGATACTTTTCACCCATTTCATGTTTGCATGTCAACCTTCCACTGTAAATAACTAATTGCCAAAATAAAATTTAATGAGATAGAATACAAAAGAGCCAGCAGGCATCTGATTAATATTGTTTTGTCTGATTATTTTCATTACATCCCTACTTTGATTTACCTTCCAAAGCATAATTCCACCCACCTCCCACCCAGGGGTGGGATTCTATCATTTCGCACCTATTTGCTAGAACTGGTTGTTAACATTCTAAGCAGTTTGGAAAACCAGTTGTTAGAAGAAATTACTGGCCTAATCCTGTAAGGAAGGCAAGAAGGAAACATTCTGGTGTTGCTTACAGAAACTGCCTCTCCATTAACCCTGATTACATTCTTGGCAGGACTAGACTTCCTGCCTCAGGAATGTCTCTGGAGGTTTTTTCCCTCCTTTGCTGGTACTTTGCTTGTGTGGAGTGACCATTCAAAGTTACAATGGCACTGAAAAAAAGTGACTTATGACCATTTTTCACACTTACGACTGTTGCAGCATCCCCACAGTCTTGAGAGGCCAGGCAAGAAGATGCGTGCCTCGATGTGAGTGATGTTGAGTTGGCCACACCCAGCCATTCACATGACCACCAAGCCATGCCCACCACCTAAGCCACACCCACAGAACCAGTTGTTAAAAAAATTGAATCACACCCCTGCCCCTATCCCAAAAATAAAAGCCTGTTTCAAAATGCAAGGACTACAATATACAGTAAATGGATGAAAATTCACATGTTTGGAATTTAACTTTGCACAGTCCTATAAACATTAGCAATTTTAGGAATGGCAGACTGGACGTAAACCTGAGTCTACTTGGTATGGTCCTCTAGGAACCTTTGGAAGTTTGCCTTTGAGGCAGAGGATCAATTGTGGTGTAGTGTTTAGAGCAATCTTTTCCAATGGAATGCCTTCCAGTTACATTGACCTATTTGTTTATTTAACCAATTTGTACACCCATCTCAACAAATGAGTCTGAATAATAAGCCATATCAATATATTGCTATATAAATTGCTTTCGGTGGCAAGATGGGCATTGTATAAATTTACTTATTAAATAACTATAAATCCCATTATCCCAGGCTGGGAGATGGTCAGGGTTGAAATCTGACACATTTCAGAGGTGCTAGGTACCAAAAGGGCTGGACTAAAATACTTATCACTGGGTGCAGTGATCAATTCTCAGTCTTGTCACAATGCTTTTAGGTGAAGAAAAAAATATGTATTTATATCCAATGCACCTTCCTCCTCCTATTTACCCTACAACAACAACCCTCTGAGGTGGGTTGGACTGATTAGTATACAGATTAACAGAGTTAAAGGGACCTTGTAGGTCATCTTTCCACCCAAGCATGAGACCCTACACCATTTCTGACAAATGGCAGTCCAATCTCTTCTTGAAAGCTTCCAGGGGTGAAGCTCCCACAACTTCCAAAGGCAAGCAGTTCCATTGGTTGATTGTTCTCACTGTCAGAAAATGTCTCCTTATTTCCAGGTTGAATCTCTCCTTGATCAGTTTCCATCCATTATTCCTTGCCTGGCCTACAGGTGCTTTAGAAAATAGCTTTAGAAAATACCTTCCTCTCTGTGGCAGCCCCTCAAATATTGGAAGACTTCTATCATTTCTCCCCTGGTCTTTCTCTTCACTAGACTAGCCAGGCCCAGTTCCTGTAACCATTCTTGATATGTTTTAGCCTCCAGTCCCCTCATCATGCTGGTTGCTCTTCTCTGTACTCTTTCCAGAGTCTCAACATCTTTTTTATAATATGGTGACCAAAACTGGATAATGTATTCTAGGTGTGGTCTTGCTAAGGCTTTATAGAGTGGTATTAGTCTCTCACTTGATCTTGATTTTAACCCTCTGTTAATGCAACTTAGCATTGCATTGGCTCATATTTAACTGACTGAGAGGGAGTGACTGGCCCTACGTCATCCAACTGGCTTTCATGCCCAAAGAAGGACTATAACTCACAACTCCTGACTGTGAGTTCTAGTCTGTGAAACCTAGTTTGTGATTCATAAGGCCTGGTGCCTCAACCATTGAACCAGTTTGGCCTCTGGAATGTAGAAGCTATATGGTTCGCCCACCTTGTAATCTTTACCCTGGCTGCCATTTTTTTTCCCCTGGACATAATAAAAGTGTTAAGTTTGGAGCATGGGCGAGAAAGAATGGAGACAAGCCTCTGAAAGGTGAACTTCAGCTCTTTATTTACATAGTGACTTCTAGCATCTATAACAGTTTTAACCCGCCTTATATAGGCAAACCCCGTAACTATTAACCAATAACCAACGAGGAGCGCTAGCTCTCATAACCAATAGGAACTCTCTGTTTAAGGCCAATCGGATTCCCTGGAGTGGGCCAATCCGATCCAGCCGTTTAACAGCCAATCAGAAGTTAAGGGCCAGAACCCTGCACTTTACTCCAAGCTCACGCTTTATTAAAACTTTATACATTCACAACAAAAAGCTATTATTTTTAAAGCAATAAATACTCTGCGCTTGAAAAAGCTTCCTTCTTCTGTTAGAATAAGCATTACCCACTAAGCTCCCATATCGTTGGGAGAGGCTCTCTTTTCACCTCCTAGTATAATACCAGGACTGACAGCTACAATGGCTATTTATGTAAGGCTTTAAAACATATCTTTCTTCAGTTGACTTATACTGTTTAATTATTCAGTGCAAAAGGGTGATTTAATTCTCTTTTAAATCGATGAATTTACCATCTGCACGTGTCTCATATGTTCTGATTTGTTATTAAATCAGCGGTGTTTTAGTCGATCACCCAGGCAGCCTGGTGATAGGGGACATTTAATTAAAGACCGCCAATCAATTCAAATCAGTATTATCAAAGGGAGCTGTTTGAAAGGGGTAGAAGGAAGTGAAGGTGTTGAAAATTTTATTCTTAATTCTTTGGAACCCCTGTCTTCACAGCAAAGCAGAAAAGTAGGGAAAGCTCTGAGGTTCCTGATATGAAACCTAGTTTGTGATTTATGAGTCAGAAGGGAAATCGGCCAGCTTGAAACTACCAATCCTGGCTAATGAAAAAAAAAAATCTGTTACAAAGTGTCAAGTGAAATTCAGAAAACCAAGACAGAGGGGGGAAAAAAATAGCTTTTTCTTCTTCCTTCTCACTATCTTTAACCATTGAGAGAATTGTTATATTCTTTAAACCAGTCCTTGGTATTTTATGGCACATGGTCCATATCCAACTCACTGGCAGTCCAAATCTGGCCCATGGCATCAGTGGCATTGGCAGTGGTGGGCAAGGCAGGGCAGGAGTGGGGTGGGAATAGGTGTCAGCATTGGAGGGGAGGACATTGGTATGGCGGGGGGAGTGTAACAGGGTGGCACAGAGGCCCTCCACAATAATTCTAGTTTCTCATGTGGTGTCTTGGGAAAATGAATTGCCTACCTCTGTTTAAGACATGCTCTCAAAGCAGTTGACAGTAATTTAGTTTTAATTTATCCAGTTTACAGTAATGTAAGAATTGGAAGATGGGGTGAGAAGACAATCTCATGACGAAACAACAACACTGTTTCATCCCATCCTGATTATTCAAACATGCAGACCACCAGGTCAACGTTTCCTAAGGATCTTCCATTCCCCCGCAGTGGCAATATACAACCAGATACCCTGATGATACTTCGTGCCAGTGGTGGGATTCAATTTTTTTTTTTTTTTGCTATTGGTTCTGTAGATGTAGCTTGGTGGGCCTGGCAGGAGAAAGATATTGTAAAATCTCCATTCCCTTCCCACCCCGCTAACCTGCTTTCCAGCTCCGTTCTCCTGCGCAGGGCAACCAAAGAAGACCCAGCCAATCAGCTGGGACTTGGGAGGCGGAGAATAGATGGGGGAGGGGCCAATCAGAGGTGGGATTTGCCGGTTCAGCGAACTACTCATAATTTCCTCTACCGGTTCTCCAGAACTGGTCAGAATCTGCTGAATACCACCTTTGCTTCATGGCAAAATGATCGGGGGCCGCTATGGCTCAGCGGATAAGGCACTGGGCTTTGTTGGCTGGAAACCTGTCAGCCCAGTTCAAGACCCGAGCGTGGTGTGACAGGGTGAGTGCCAGTGGTGGGATTCAAATTTTTTTACTACCGGTTCCATGGGCATGGCTTGGTGGGCGTGGCAGGGGACGGATACACTAAAGTCTCCAGTCAGAGGTGGTATTTGCTGGTTCTCTGAACTACTCAATATTTCCACTACCGGTTCTCCAGAACTGGTCAGAACCTGCCGAATACCACCTCTGGTGAGTGCCCATCTCTGCCCACATAGCATTCAAAAGCACGCAAATATGGGGAGATAAGTAAGTGCCACTTTGGTAGGATGACCGTCTGGCTCCTGCCCACCTAGCAGTTCAAAAGTCTCCAAATGCAAGTAGATAAGTAAGTACCACTTCTGTGAGGAAGAAACAGGGCTCCGTGATGTCACAATGGTCACGTGATCACAGAAACATCTTCAAACTGGCCACGACCTTGAATTGAAAATGAGCAACACCCCCAAAGTCGGCAACGTCTAGCAGAGTAAAATCCCCAGGGACTCATTTCCTTCCTATCCTGATGTGATGATACTTCATACCAAAATCATAGATAGCTTCTCCCGTTGACCTCACCTCACGTAGTTAAAAAGGATCTATCCTTGAAGAACCCCACAAGAAGGTGTCCTACTTGGGGAAGAACAGGGAAAACCAGTATGAAATCTAAATCCATAAACCACCAAGAGTTTTGTTGGCTGAAGCACCGAATAAAATCTGCCTCAAGGTAACTTTGGCCCCTGCTGTAATAACAGGATTTTGCACTTTAGATCTAGATAAATGTGATAAATTTGCATAGGTAACCTTATATTGCCCTATTTATTTTAGGCAATATTACAATACATTATCCTGGCACGATGGAAAAACAAAGTTGAAATTCTAGAGTCCTTCATTGACATTAACTGTTTTACTTAAAACTCTTCCTTCCCCCCCCTCCCTCCCTCCCTTCCTCTTAGTCATCTATCTTCCTTCCTTTGTCCTTCCCTCCTTCCTTCTCTCATCCTAGAGTCCTTCATTGAATTAGCTGTTTTAAGATGCACAAACTTAAGGCCCTTCTTTCCTTCCTTCCTTCCTTCCTTCCTTCTTTCCTTTCCTCCCTCCTTCCTGTCTTCCTCCCTTCAGTCATCCATTTTCTTTCCTTTGTCCTTCCCTCCCTCCTCCCTCCCTCTCTCATCCTAGAGTCCTTCATTTAGTTAGCTGTTTTAAGATGCACATACTTAGAACACTTCCTTCCTTCCTTCTTTCCCTCTTTCCCTTCCTCTTAGCCTCTGCCTTCCTTTCTCCTTCCTTCCTTTCTTCCCTCCTTCCTTCATGCCTCCCTCTCTTCCTCCCTCCCTTCCTTTCATGAGGACCAGAAACTTAGTGCTGGGTCAAAGGAAAGAAAGCTGTGATTCATAGCGTACACCCAAGGGCAAATTCTGCAGCTTTGCTATCATAAAACCTTTCAGGTCATTTCTGGTTATAAGAAGCTGAATGTCCTTCTCCTGACTCAAGCCAAATTACTTTTGTGGCCTCCAAATGGATGCCGTCTTCACAGTGGATGCTGAATCGGGCCTCCCTCCTCCCCTATCGGGGCATTCTTCTCATCTACAGCCAGGCGTCCAACAAAGTGACCCTCAGGACTGGGGTCTAGTATTTGCTCCTTATCTCGCCCACACCCCAATTTAGCCATCAAAGAACCATTATCCATGACTAGTCAAACAAATTCTCCAGTCATTGATGTCCCTCACCGGGTGAAACATCTGCAAGGGGGATATTTGGACAAGAATACAATCAGGGCCATTTTCAAGCTGGCTAGCCCTGGTGAGCAGCTATTTCCCATTACCAGAATGAAATGACTTTCGGTTTGCTTAAAGCCGAAGCAACGTTGACAGAGCGATTAAAGGGAGGGAGGAGGGGAGGGGAAGAAAGAGAGTTACTTTATTCCACCTGAGATCTGGTTCTTCCTGGGGCCTAGACCTGGTCTTATTTGAGCAAAGATTATCTTGACAAATTGGATAAACATTTTATGCATGACAAGATGCTGACGGAGGACCAGTTCTGCAAGCACACCTGTCGGTAGGTTTGCTTAGTGTGAGACCAAGGTGTTCCCCTAACCCTAAGTCCTCTCAGGCTACTCTGTTTACTGTAGGACAGGTACGGGCAGATCCAAGCGAAGGGCCTTAGCAACAGTTGTGGCAATCTTTGCCTAGCATGGTGTGTGTGTGTGCACGTGTGTTGCTTTCAAGTGGACTCCAGATCTGACGCTCAATGGTGAACAATTGCAAATCCAAAGAAAGAAAGCTGCAAGCATTCCTCAGTTTTTAGACAGGGTGGGCAGCAGGTTGGAGGGCAGAGGGAGGAGGGGAGAAGGTGTGTGGTAACCTTAAAAGAGAGCATTGCATTTACAAAATAACAGGGGCCTTGGAGGTCTTCTAGTCCAACCCCTTGCTCAAGCAGGAGGCCAATGTGATTTCAGTGCACCAACGTGCCTACCATCCCTGTCCTAATGTTCCTTTTTATTCGTATCCATTTCATGGGTTCATAACCATGTTTATATTTATACCTGTTATCTAATATTTGCTTGACAAATAAATAAGTCAATCAATCAATCAATCAATAATAAAATAAAATAAAAATTTTTAAAAAAATGGTTTTGCAGACTCTTTTTGAAAACCTCCAGTGATGGAGCACCTACACATTCCACTGATTAATTGTTCTCACTGTCAGGAAAATCCTCCTTAGTTCCAAGTTGCTTCTTTCATTGATTAGTTTCCACCCATTGTTTCTTGTCCTCCCCTCTGATGCTTTGGAGAATAGCTTGACCGCCTCTTCTTTGAGGCAACCCCCGATATAATGGAACACTGCTATCATGTCTCCCCTAGTCAGGGGTAGCATTCTACCAGTCTATAGAACCGGTTGTTATGATTCTGCGCAGTTCAGAGAACCAGCTAATCATGCCCCTGGCTGGCCTCGCTCCTCTCCGCCCACCTCTCTCCTCCCTGCCCAGTCAGTCCTATTGCGTGTATGCCCGACATGCTGACTGCATTCTTCCTCACCCAGTCACTCCTTAAGGTATTTCTTTTTTTCCCCCTCCTGAGAATCAGTTGTTTCAGGATTCCCCTCGCTGTCTTAGGCTTCCCTGAGGCCCAGGAAGGCAAAAAGTGGAGGGAGGGATACAGCACCCCCTGCCCCCATTCATTTTGTGCCTTCCTGGCCACCCCCCAGGAGGCTTCCCTGAGGCCCAGAAGGCCCCCCAAAATGAGGAGATGGGGTGCTGCAAAAAAAAAAAAAAAAGCCATGCCCACCCAGTCACATGGTCACACCCACCTAGCCATGCCCACAGAACCAGTTGTTACAAAAATTGAATCCCACCCCTGCCCCTAGTCCTTCATTTCACAAGACTAGCCATACCCAATTCCTACACACCATTCTTCATATGTTTCAGCCTCCAGGCCTCCAATCATCTCTCTTGATTATTAATTAACAAAGCCAGCTAATTTTTGATTTGAGGGGGAAAAAATAGCCCAAAGGAGATATTTTTTTAAAAAAATCATTGAAGGATTGCTGCATTGGAATGGTGAGAAGTTTTGGGGGGGCTCAAGCAATCATTTGTACAGAACAGGGGTGTCCAACCTTGGCAACCTTAAGACTTGTGGACTTCAACTCCCAGAATTCCTCAGCCAGCTTTGCTGGGAGTTGAAGTCCACAAGTCTTAAAGTTGCCAAGGTTGGACACCCCTGGTATAAATCCATGATGGAGAACCTATGGCATGCATCTCTGCCGGCAAATGAGCCGTCACCCCGGATCAAGTCCACTGTGCATGTGGACACGCCTACTGCCAGCCAGCTGATTGTGGGATATAGGCTGCGCGTGCATGGGGGGGGCATGCATAGGAGACACACACGCATGCACAGAGGTGTGAGGCACACATAGCAGGCGATGGGGAAAGCTTAATGCACGCTTTAAGCACGCAACAATGAAAAGTTAGCCATCACTGGTATAGATCATGATATGACATACAGTTTCTTAATTGTAAGAGCATATTAAACTTGTATACTGCCTGATTCTCTAAGAATTTGGAAAGAAGCAGAACACAATCAGATCGTTTTCCAAGCCTGCTAATAAATATCAGTAATTTGACAGGCTAAATGTGCATAAACTGATGTGTGATCATCTGCAGAGTAGACATATGCAACTGTATGTGACAATTGTAGAGATGTGCCCCTCGAGTTACTAAGAGTTGAATTCAAGGCAAAAGCAATTTTCAATGCTTCAGTATAAGTGCTTTTTAAATACTACTACACTGTTGCTATTCCTGGATCTCACCATTTTCATTCATGATTTTTTTTTTTACCAGACTGCCTGCAATGAGGATTTTCTATATATTTATTTTCGTTAAATGGTGGTGAGAAAGGGGAGTAAATGGGTGCGAGAGTTACTTAGATAGCTAAATTATTTTGCAAATGGATATTTATCTCTGGAAATCAGCAGGAAAGGTGAAACCTGTTTCATTTCGTTCCTCCATTTCACTTTGTGTTTCCACCGCATTAAAAAAAAAAAAAATTCAGTCAAAATTTCATTCCAAATTTCCACTTACAGTATGCATTCTCTCTACATGACTTCCCTAAGTGAGAGACATGAATTTCCCATGTATTTTTAGAGCCATATGCATTGCAAAATTGTGACAATATTTAAACGGCTATGAATCCAATAAATACAAATAAAATCCATGATGGAACAGGTTTCTCACCCATCCCTATTAGTCACCCAAATTCCCCCCCCCCTCTCTCTCACACACACACACACACTCCCCTCTCTTTTTAATAAATGCAAACCGCACAAATTTAAATGACGGGTTTGACTTAAGCCATGTTAAACGATGTTTAGGAATAGTATCAGCAAAAAACATGGCCTTCAAACATAGCACAATCATTCTCTCTGTCTAATGGATGCACACACATGCACACACACAAGGTTAGCACAGGTATAGGACGTTATCAGAGGAGTTAATCAGGTCTCCAAAGTAGTCTGCGTCTTACATCCTGCCTTCTGGGGGTGATTAGGTACAGGGAGTTGTTCCTACAATGTAATCCCTCCGATTTCAATGTCATTAGTTCAGTGTGCAGTCACTCTATATTCTGCTAAGGGATTTTCTGTTTAATTTGACTGAACCATCGTACAGGCCTAGATTAGTTCTGCTTTTAAAGGAGAGGCTCTGATTTTGTTGTGCTTTTTTTTTCTCCCCTTCTAAAACAACAGGCTAACGTTTTAAAACAAAAACATTTGGTATTATTGCTTATCTCTGGAAAGATGAGTGGGGCAGAAATTAAAGAGGACGTTTGTATATTCAAGACTGGGAACAAGGGGACTGAGTCATCAGTGTTTATTTAGGAAGGGACAGGTAAGGGACTGTACGTGTAAGTGTTATGTTCTGTGCATGGGCGCTGTTATGTTCTGCACATGGGCGCAAGAAGTGGAGACGAGATGATGAACAGTGAACTTCAACTCTTTATTTAACATTGTGAAACAGAGCAAAAACTACGGCAGCAACAGCCCTTTTTATAGGCAAGCTGCTGATCAAGTAACCAATAAGAAACGGGGAGCGTTAGTTCCCTTAATCAATGAAAGAGGCTCGCTAATAGCCAATCAGATTCTCCTGAACGGACCAATCAAATGTCGCTATTATTGGCCAATTAGAAATGCAGGGCCAGAACCCTGCACTTTTCTAAAGGTTTTAATAATCTTTATTTAAGCCCTTTTATTAATTCACAACACCCCTTCCCCCCGGGTTCCATTTAAGGGGTACGGTGATGTAATCTTTGAAGTAGGCAGGTTGTCTAGATTGTCTATTAGATTTTCACTGTCCCCCCGGTACTTGTTTATAAACTTGTTTGGGCGGGACGTTTTCTGGCGAGTAGGTTGCCTCCAGTCCTTCATTTAAAAACTCAGTGCTGCTAATGTCCTCGTTGTCCTCTAGCCTTTGTGGGCTTGCCTCTGACCAGGTGTCTCTTTGAGGCAAGTCCACCACCCTCTCTGATCCTTCTTTATGTGTTAAGTCTGAATGCTCACTTCTTCCACTCATGCTTTCTGCCGTTTCAAACTCGGTCTCCTTGGAATTTCCTCGCCCCTCAGTTTGGAAGTTATTGGAGTCTCAGAAACCAGGTTGCAGCCTTGAACGCAGCTGATCAATATGGCACTTCCATATTTTTCTGTCGTGACTTTTTACTCGGTATGACCTGGGTCCTGTGACCTGGATTACAGTTGCCTCAACCCACAAAGGATCGCCAGTCTTTCTAGTGAAGACTAAGTCGCCTATCTGGAATTCGCGGCATTTCCCACTGGATCCGTGTGGTTTTTCCAGTTCGTACGATGGGTGTAGTCGGTCAAGGTGGGAGGGGAGTTTTCATCCCATTAACAATTCAGCTGGAGTCTTGTTGGTGATGCTGTGTGGGGTGATGTGTTGAAGAAAGAGTATCCGGTTAATCTTATCTTCGATATCGCCATAGTCCATTTTATGTAGGGTCTTTTTGACGAATTGTACCATGCGCTCGGCTCTTCCATTGGCCGCAGGATGCACCAGCGAACTTAGCACATGGCAAATACCACGGTCCACCAAATACTGTTCAAAAGAAAGCAGGGTAAACTGGGGCCCGTTGTCAGATACCAGAACGTCTGGCAGTCCATGGGTTGCGAATAATCTGTCCAATTTCCTGATGACAGATTCAGTTGTGGTACTTTTCATTTCATGGATTTCAAGCCAGTTTGAGTAGGTATCCACCGTTACAAGGAATGTGTGTCCTTTAGTAGGTCCCGCAAAGTCAATATGAATACGGGACCATGGTCCCCTGGGTGTTTCCCACTCTGTTGGGGTTGATTTCGGTGGGGCATTGCAAACTTCCTGGCATTTGCAACAAGTCTTTACCCAGGCCTCGATTTGCTTGTCAATACCCGGCCATCACGTGTTCCTTCGTGCGAGCGCCTCTATGCGCAAGATGCCGGGGTGGCCTTCATGCAAGGTTTTCAATACTGCTCGTTGCAGCCGCTCTGGGACAACGACTCTATCCCCCCAAATGATGCAGCCTTACTGGGAAAACAGTTCCGTCTGTCAATTCTTGAAAGGACTGAAGTTGTCAGGGATTTGATCCTATGGCCATCCTCGCTCAACCCAGCTAAGAACTCGTGCCAAAATGGGATCGCGTTTGGTTTCGATCGCGATATCTCGAGCTGTCAGTGGTGGTGATTGAAGTGTCTCAATCTGGAGCGTTGTGACGGTTGGAGCTGGGTCGTCAATGGTTTCCGGAAGTGGTGCATGGCTTAGTGCATCAGCATGGGGAATGGCTTTCCCCGGGCGGTGTTGCAGCTTATAATTATATGCAGCCAAGAATTCCGACCAGTGAGTCATTCTGGGAGATAATATATAAGGGGTTGGCTTGTCCCCCGCTATAATCCCCAGCAAAGGTTTGTGATCGGTAACTATAGTAAAAACTCGCCCATAAATATATTCATGAAATTGTTTAACAGCAGAAACGACAGCAAGAGCCTCTTTATCGATTTGACTATAGTTACGTTCAGCTTTTGATAGCATTTTTGAAAAGTAGGCAATAGGGACTTCACTACCATTTGGTAACACATGGCTCAAAATGGCACCCACTCCGAATGGTGATGCATCACGTAATCGTTAAAGGCAAAGTCTCATTATACTGCATCAAAACAGAATCTGAAGTCAATAAGTTTTTTACTTGTCGGAACACGTGTTCCTCTTGGTGTCCCCAGACCCAGGTTGCCTTTTTGTCCAACAGATGATATAGGGGCTCGGCTACGGTTGCTTTGTGGGGCAGGAACATGTTGTAAAAATTGATAAGGCCCAGGAAAGCTTGGAGATCAGTCTTATTTCTGGGCCTTGGGGCGTTTTTGATTGCCCTTAGCTTAATATCGGTGGGGTGAATGCCGTGTTTATCGATTAAGTACCCCAAAAATTCTACTTTATCCGTACACAGTTGACACTTATTTTTTTTTACTTTAAGGCCAGTCTTTAAATTTCTGGAGAACTAACCTCAGGCGCTCCCTTTGTATTTCTCTGGTCGGAGCAGCAATTAAAATGTCATCAAAATAAGGTACAACCCCTTTTATACCCTGTAGTAGTCTCTCCATCAAGCTCTGAAAAATTCCTGGGGCCACGCTAACTCTGAATTGGAGTCGGTTGCACTTAAATGCACCTCGGTGCGTAACGATCGTTTGTGCCTCTGCCGTTTTTTTATCTACAGGCAGCTGTTGGTATGCCTGTGTTAAATCCAATTTAGTGAAGACTTTTCTGCCCCCCAGGGAATGGAGAAGGTGTTGTACCACCGGTACCGGGTAAGCGTTCTGCTGAAGGGCATGATTCAGGGTGGCTCGGTAGTCCCCACAAATTCTTAACGATCCATCCGGCTTGATGGGAGTTACGATTGGGGTTTCCCAGGGAGCATGGTCGGTTGGTTCTAACACACCCTGGGCTATTAATTTATCAAGCTGCTCATCAATCTTTGGTTTAAGGGCAAATGGAACTCGATGAGGCTTAAGGCAGATGGGAGCTACTTAAGGGTTAAGGTTAAATGATATCGGGGTCCCCTTGTACTTGCCTAATTTATCTGTAAAGATGTCCTGGAACTCCCAGATGATGACCTCTTCCCAGTCGTCGCTGTTGGTTTGGTGAATGCCGGCTACTTCAATTCCAAGTGGGGCGAACCATTGGAGGCTTAACAAACTAGGCTGATCCCTGTCGACTACGGTTAGTGGTAGGGATGCAGTACGATTTTTAAATGAGACACGGACTTTGCTGGATCCAACGACTGGAATTCGATTTCCCTGATAGTCCTTAAGTATGATTCTTTGGAATCTGAGGTTTTGCTGCCGGATGGTGGGAATTAATTGTTTAAGGGTCTTCCAGGAAACCATCGAGAGAGACAATCCTGAATCGACTTCCATCACGCAGGGCTGGTTTTCGATGGCGACCTTCACCCGGATCTTCTTTGCATCTAATGATGAGGCATGACCAATTGTAATGGTTTTGTGTGCCTCTTCTCGTTTCGTTGACTGGGCTGGTGGTTTGTTTCTGTAGGAGTGGTTGTTCCATTGCTGGGTTAAGTATTCCCGATTCACAGGATGACTTCCTGTGGGCTGGTAGTAGTTGGTCCCCCTCTGAGGTGGGTTGGATACTTGCTTGCTTCTACAGACTCTTCCGATGTGACCTCTTTTCCCGCACACATGGCAGAGCACATCGAGGAATTTGCAGTCTGATCGTGGGTGGTTTGCCCCACAACCAGCGCATTGGTACTGCACTCTCTGGTTACATTGATGGCGTTGGTCTCGTTCAGACCGGAGCCAGTTGACCTCTTCTTCATCACTTTCTGATGACGATTCAAGGCCCTCGTGATGGGCTGACGTTGCCTGTCCTTCCAGTTGAGGTGAGATTTTGCCGTCAAGTTGGCAGAGCGGGGCGTGGGTGTGGCATATTCGGGCAGCCGACTTCCTGGTTGCTTCTGCTGCAGTAGTGTCAGCGATGGTATCTGTAAGGCTAATGTCGCCTTTCACCATCAGCTTACTTTGTGTAGCTAGCGCTTGTAATCCCAGAACTATTCAGGCTCTCAGGGCCTCTTCGAGGTCGGCGAACCCACAGAGGCCTCCCAAATTCCGGAGATCCGCAATGAAATCTGCAATGCTTTCTCCTTTCTGCTGGTCTCTCTGATAAAATTCACGTCTTCGAACAAGCGTTGGTACGGTTGGTGCATAGTGGGGCCGTAGAAGGGGCTCGAGGACGTCCCAGTCCATGGACTTCACCTCAGCCGGTTTGGCTAGTGCCTTGGCCATCTTAACACGGTTGGCCCGCAGTGAGTTAGGAATACCGCTCGCTTCTTTCCGCTAGTGGCATCCTTTAAGTTGTTGCTCTCCAGAAACATCTGGAATCGGTCCATATATGAGTCCCAGTCTTCTTGTGCCGGGTCGAATGGAGCGGGTGGTATGAAGCTGCTAGACATGGTTCAGTCATTGGTGCGCCTTCAGCCACGTGCTCTGTTTAGCGCTCTGTAGTGCTCAGTCAGCTCTGACGTCTCCAAATCCCACCCTCATCGCCAGTGTTATGTTCTGCACATGGGCGCAAGAAGTGGAGACAAGACAATGACAGTGAACTTCCACTCTTTATTTAACATTGTGGAACAGAGCGAAAATTACGGCAGCAACAGCCCTTTTTATAGGCAAGCTGCTGATCAAGTAACCAATAAGAAACGGGAAGCGTTAGTTCCCTTAACCAATGAAAGAGGCCCGCTAATAGCCAATCCGATTCTCCTGAATGGACCAATCAGATGTCGCTATTATCGGCCAATCAGAAGTGCAGTGCCAAAACCCTGCACTTTTCTAAAGGTTTTAATAATCTTTATTTAAGCACTTTTATTAATTCACAACAGGCGCAAGGAACGGAGACGAGGCAGTGAACAGTGAACTTCAACTCTTTATTAATCATTCTGAACAGAGCAAAAACCATAGGGCAGCAGCAGCCCTTTTATAGGGCAGGCTGCTAACCTATTAGCCAATGAGAACTTGGAAGTGTTAAACCCTTGAACCAATGAGAGTGGCTGGTTAACAGCCAATCAGATTCCCCAGAACGGACCAATCCGATATCCCTATTATCGGCCAATCAGAAGAGCAGGATTAGAACCCTGCTTTTTCTTAAGGTTTGTTAAAACTTTATTTAAGCACTTTATCAGTTCATAACACCCCTTCCCCCCAGGTTCCATTTGAGGGGTGCGGTGACGTAATCCCTAAGATATGCAGGTTGTTTTAACTGTCTATTGGATTTGCGCTGTCCCATTGGTTCCTGTCTGTCGTCCAGTTTCGGCGGGACGTTTTTGGACATATCTGGTACAGGCAGTTCCGCATCCTCACTGGACGACTCGGTGCCGCGAATGCTGTCATTGTTGTCCTCCGATCTTTGCGGGCTCGCCTCCATTGAGGTATTCCTCTGTAATGAGGAGAGTCCCCTCCCTGATTCTTCTTCATTTATCGCGCCCGATTGCTGACTTCCTTCGCTTCTGCTTTCCACCATTTCGAATTCGGTTTCTTCGACATCCCCTCCCCCCTCAGTTTGGGAGTCACAGGAGTCATGGGAACTGGGTTGTAGCCTAGATCGAAGCTGATCTATATGGCGTTTCCATATTTTTCCGTCACAGGTTTGCACATGGTACGATCTGGGCCCGGTGGTTTGAATTACGATTGCTTCGACCCATAATGGTTCGCCGGAGAGGTTTTTTGTGAAAACTAAGTCGCCTACCTTGAACTCGCGGCATTTTCCGGTAGATCCACAGGTTTTCTCTGGCTCGTAGGACAGGTGAAGCCGGTCGAGGTGGGAACGGAGCTTGGGTCCCATCAACAGTTCAGCTGGGGTCTTGTTGGTAACGCTGTGCAGAGTGATGTGTTGGAGTAGGATTATTCTGTTTATTTTGTCGTCAATGTCCCCATAGTCCATTTTGTGGAGAGTTTTTTTGACAAATTGTACCATGCGCTTGGCCCTGCCGTTAGCCGCAGGGTGCGCTGGTGAAGTTGGCGCATGGTGGATGCCCCGATCCGCTAAGTCTTGTTCAAACGCCAGCGCGGTGAACTGGGGTCCGTTGTCGGAGACCAGAATGTCTGGCAGCCCGTGCGTTGCGAATAGCCTCTTCAATTTTTGGATGACGGACTCCATTGTAGTATTCTTCATTTCGTAGATCTCAAGCCAGTTGGAATAGGCATCCACTGTTAGGAGGAACATATGTCCGTTAGTAGGTCCCGCAAAATCAACGTGGATGTGGGACCACAGCCCCCGGGGGGTTTCCCATTCTGTTGGAGTTGCTCTAGGTGGGGCATTCCTGACTTCTTGGCACTTTAAACAAGTCTTTACCCAGGCTTCAATCGGTTTGTCGATGCCCGGCCACCACGTGTAGCTTCGTGCGAACGCTTTCAATTGCATGATGCCAGGGTGACAATCATGCAATATTTTCAATACTGCTCGTTGTAACCGCTCTGGGACAATGACTCTATCTCCCCATAGGATGCAGCCTTTTTGCGAAAAAAGTTCTGTTTGCCAGTTTCTGAAAGTTGTCAGGGGTTTGTTCTATTGGCCATCCTCGTTCGACCCATCTAAGAACTCGTGCCAAGACAGGATCTCATTTTGTTTCAATTGCAATGTCTCTGGCTGTTAGTGGTGGTGAATGTAGCGTTTCAATCTGGAGTGTCGTAAGGGTTGGAGCTGGGTCATCGATGGTTTCCGGAACTGGGGCATGGCTCAATGCATCAGCGTGGTGAATGGCTTTCCCCGGGTGGTGTTGTAATTTATAGTTGTTCACAGCTAAAAACTTCGACCAGCGAGTCATTCTAGTGACAATATATAGGGAGTTGGCTTGTCTCCCGCTATAATCCCCAGCAAAGGTTTGTGGTCGGTAACAATAGTAAAAACTCATCCATACACTTATTCATGAAACCGTTTCACAGCAGATACAACAGCAAGAGCCTCTTTGTCGATCTAGCTATAGTTACGTTCAGCCTTTGATAGGGTCCTTGAAAAATAGGCAATAGGGACCTCACTACCATTTGGTAACACATGACTCAAAATGGCTCCTACTCCAAACGGTGACTCGTCACATGTAATTGTTAAAGGCAGAGTCTCGTTATACTGCATTAAAAAAGCATCTGAGGTTAGTAAGTTTTTCACTTGTTGGAATGAGTGCTCCTCTCGGTGTCCCCAGACCCAGGTTGCTTTTTTGTCAAGAAGTCTATGTAGGGGCTCAGCTACAGTCGCTTTCTGGGGCAAGAAGATGTTGTAAAAGTTAATGAGTCCCAGGAAAGCTTGGAGATCAGTCCTATTTCGGGGTCTTGGGTGTTTTTGATTGCCCTTAGTTTGCTATTAGTGGGGTGAATGCCTTGTTTATCGATTAGGTACCCCAGGAACTCTACTTTATCTGTACAAAGTCAAAATTTATTTTTTTTAACCTTGAGGCCAGAGTCTTTAAATTTCTGGAGAACCATTTTAAGACGCTTTTCTAGTATTTCTCTATTCGGGGCAGCAATTAAAACGTCATCAAAATATGGCACGACCCCCTTGATCCCTTGCAAGAGTCTCTCCATCAGACTTAGAAAAATCCCTGGGGCTACGCTCACTCAGAATTGGAGTCGGTTGCACTTAAAGGCGCCTCGGTGCGTAACGATTGTCTGTGCCTCTGCGGTTTTTTTTATCTACAGGCAGTTGATGGTATGCCTGTGCTAAATCCAATTTAGCGAAGACTTTTCCGCCCCCCAGGGAATGGAGAAGGTGTTGTACCACCGGCACCAGGTAAGTGTTCTGTTGAAGGGCGTGATTAAGGGTGGCCCCACAAATCCTTAACGATCCATCCGGTTTGATGGGTGTTACAATTGGGGTTTCCCAACGAGCGTGGTCAGTTGGTTCTAAAACACCCTGGGCTATTAATTTATTGAGCTGCTCATGAATTTTTGGTTTAAGGGCAAAAGGTGCCCGACGATGCTTAAGGCGGATGGGGACTACTTCAGGGTTAAGGTTAAATGATATCAGGGTCCCCTTGTACTCACCTAGTTTGTCTGCAAAGACGTCCTGGAATTCCTGGACGATGGCCTCCTCCCAGTCATCGCTTCTGGTTTGGTGAATGCCGGCTACCTCGATCCCGAGTGGGGCGAACCATTGAAGGCCTAACAAGCTAGGCAGGTCACGGTCGATGACGGTCAGTGGTAATGACGCAGTACAATTTTTGAATGATACTTGTACTTGGCTGGATCCAACAACCAGAATTCGGTTCCCCTGATAATCTTTGAGTATGATTCTTTGGGCTCTGAGGTCTTGACGCCAGATTGCAGGGAGTAATTGTTTAAGAGTCTTCCAGGAAACCATCGAGAGGGATGATCCTGAATCAACTTCCATCACGCAAGGCTGGTTTTCGATGGAGACCTTCACTCGGATCTTCTTTGCATCTAGCAATGAGGTGTGACCGATTGTAATGGTTTGGTGTGCCTCTTCACGTCTCGTTGAAATGGCCAGTGTTTTATTTCTGTAGGAGTGGTTGTTCCATTGGTGGTTCAAATGTTCCCGACTCACAGGGCGATTCCCTGTGGTCTGGCAGTAGTTGTTTCCCCTCTGAAGTGGGCTGGATCCTTGCTTGCTTCTACAGACCTTCCCGATGTGGCCTCTTTTCCCACAGAAATGGCAGAGCGCGTCAAGGAATTTGCAGTCTGATCGCGAGTGGTTTGCCCCACAGCTGCGCATTGGTGCGGTAGTCTTTGATTCCGCTGGTGGTGTTGGTCACGTTCAGACCGGAGCCGGTTGACCTCCTCCTCATCACTTTCTGATGGCAATTCGAGGTCCTCATGGTGGGTCGCTGTTGTGTGCCTCTCTAGGCGAGGTGAGGTATCGCTGGCGAGTTGATGAAGCGGTGCGTTGGTGCAGCGCATTTGGGCGACCGACTTCTTGGTTGCTTCTGCTGCAGTAGCATCCTTGATGACATCAGCAAGGTCGATGTCCCCTTTGGCCATGATCTTGCTCTGCATCGTGTGGTCTTCTAATCCTAGAATTATTCGGTCTCTCAGAGCTTCTTCGAGGTCTGTAAACCCACAGAGGCCTCCCAGGTTCTGGAGATCCGCGATGAAATCTGCAACGCTCTCTCCTTTCCACTGGTCCCTCTGGTAAAATTCATGTCTTCAGACAAGCGTTGGTACAGCGGGTGCATAGTGGGCCTGTAGAAGAGGTGCGAGGACGTCCCAGTCCATGGTTTTCACCTCAGCCAGTTTCGCTAGTGCCTTGGCCATCTTAAAGATGGCAGGCCCGCAATGGGTCAGGAACACTGCATCCTTCAAGTTGTTGGTTTCCAGAAACATCTGGAACCGGTCTATGTATGAGTCCCAGTCTTCTTGTGCCAGGTCAAATGGAGAGGGTGGTATGGCGCCGCTGGACATGGTTTCCGTGGTCGATGCGCCTTCAGCCACATGCTCTGTTTGGTGCTCTGTAGTGTTTAGTCAGCTCTGATGTCTCCACATCCCATCCTCATCGCCAATGTTATGTTCTGCGCATGGGCGCAAGGAATGGAGACGAGGCAGTGAACAGTGAACTTCAACTCTTTATTAATCATTCTGAACAGAGCAAAACCCTAGGGCAGCAGCAGCCCTTTTATAGGGCAGGCTGCTGACCTCTTAGCCAATGAGAACTTGGAAGTGTTAAACCCTTGAACCAATGAGAGTGGCTGGTTAACAGCCAATCAGATTCCCCAGAATGGACCAATCCGATATCGTTATTTTCGGCCAATCAGAAGAGCAGGATGAGAACCCTGCTTTTTCTTAAGGTTTGTTAAAAATTTATTTAAGCGCTTTATCAGTTCATAACAGTAAGGCTATAATCATCAAAGTGGACCATGGTTTTCATGGTCAAAGGAATCATCTTGATTATTATTATTCTCACCATGGGCTCAATGACCGTGCGATAAAGGGGGTGAATTCCTGAGAAAATGTTGAGAATGTTCAATATTTAATATTATATTGCTAAATACAATATAGTGTTAAATATTAATGCAGTACAATTCACATGATGGGTGACATGATAGCCGTATTCCAGTATTTGACGGGCCACAAAGAAGAGGGGGTCAACTTATTTTGAAGAAAGCAAGACAAGAAACAATGGGTGGAAATTAATCAAGGAGAGAAGCAACCTGGAATTCAGGAGAAACTTCCTAACAGTGAGAGCAATTAACCAGTGGAACCGCTTTGCCTTCAGAAATCGTGGGAGCTTCATCACTGGAGGTTTTTAAGATGAGACTGGACAGATAACAGGTAACAGATAATCAGAGTTGGAAGGGATCTTATAGGTCATCTAGTCCAACCCCCCACCCAAGCGGGAGACCCTACACCATTTCTGACAGATGGTAGTCCAATCTCTTCTTGAAGGTCTCTAGTGATGGCGCTCCCACAACTTCTGAAAGCAACTTCTGTTCCATTGGTTCATTGTTCTCACTGTCAGAAAGTTTCTCCTTATTTTCAGATTAAATCTCCCCTTGTTCAGTTTCCCCTCCTCTCTGTGGCAGCCCCTCAAATATTGGAAGATTGCTATCATGCTTTCCCTGGTCCTTCACTAGACTAGACAAGCCCAGTTCCTGTAACCGTTCTTCATATGTTTTAGTCTCCGGTCCCCTAATCATCCTGGTTGCTTTTCTCTGTACTTTTTCTAGAGTGGACAGCCACCTGTCTGAAATGGTATAGTGTCTCCTGCTTGAGCAGGGAATTGAACTAGAATACTTCCAATGTGCCTTCCAGCTCAATTCTGATTCTAATACAGAATGTAATATAATAATATATTATAATATAAATATAGTAACATAATATAATAATATAATTAATGTAATAATATAAATATATATTAATATTTTATAAAATTAATATTATACTAATAATACTATAAATAATACAATACCTAGAATATATAGTATGGACTATACACTATAATGCACACACAAATGCATATGAATATGTACACAAAAGCCCAGAAACAAATGGAGTGTTATTCAGAATATTTTTTTAAAAAATAAATATTATGAGAGCATTAATACTTGGCTTTGCCAATCGGCATGTGGGTCTAATCAAAGCACCTTTGGAACAACCATGACCTGGATATCCCAAATACTTTTTTTCAAGAGGCAATTGGACTTCTTTTGTTTTTCCTTGAAGATGTTTCGCTTTTCATCCAAGAAGCTTCTTCAGGTCTGGATGACCTGGATGACTGAATATCTCCATAGATATGGCCTTGATTTTCATTAAAAAAAACGAATACAATCCTTGGTTTTATAAACAGAGACATAGAATCAATATCACATGAAGTATTATTATTAAAACTTTAGTAAGACCACACCTGGAATACTGCATCCAGTTTTGGTCATCCCATTACAAAAAAAGATGTTGAGACTTTGGGGGGGGAAAAAGTGCAGAGAAGAGCAACTAAGATGGATTAAAGACCTGGAGACTAAAATATATGAAGTCAGGTTGCAGGAACTGGGTATGGCCAGTCCAGAGGAAAGAAAAATTAGGGATGACATGAGAGCAGAATTCCAGTATTTGAGGGGTGGCCACAAAGAAGAAAAGATCAATTTATTTTCCAAAGCACCAGAAGGCAAGGCAAGAAACAATGGATAGAAACTAATGAAGGAGAGAAGCAGCCTGGAATTAAGGAGAAACTTTCTAACAGGGAGGCCAATGAACCTGTGGAACAGCTTTGCCTTCAGAAGTTGTGGGTGATCCATCACTGGAGGTTTTTAAGAAGAGACTGGACAGCCACTTGTCTGAAATAATATATAGTATTGCTTGAGCAGGGGGCTGGACTAGAAGACCTCCAAGGTCCCTTCCAGCTCTCTTCTATTCTGATTGAGAATCTCCATGGACATTTAAACAAGGCCAAATTTGGCTTTGCTGAACCATCGCCTAGATCAGGGGTGTCCAACCTTGGCAACTTTAAGACTTGTGGACTTCAACTCCCAGCTTTGCTGGCTGAGGAATTCTGGGAGTTGAAGTCCACAAGTCTTAAAGTTGCCAAGGTTGGACACCCCTGGCCTAGATCTTTCTTTCCCACCTCCAGGTGTGAGCGCTCCCCTTGAACGGCCCCTCCCACAAGTTGCTGAACCAAATTTCAACAAAATCTCTTCACTTTATTCGAAAGTGTTTTTCTTGCTGCTAAGCCCATGTCTTTCAAATAATCCATGAGCAAATAGCTCAATTCCAGAGTTGAGAAATTATCAAAGAACATGTAACCAGCTGCCATGGCCCTGAAGAAAAGCCCCAAGAAGAAATATTGGGGTTGTCTATTTTCAGTCACAATGCCCCATCCTGTTTCTTTGCACCCACCCTTTAAAAGCAGGCCCTTCTGACATTTCTTGCTTCATGACTGAGCCGCATGAATGGGGCTTGAAATATGTTTCCTGTTACAGGATCATAAAGGGAAGGAATTATTGTATTACTTAAGAATTAAGCCAGTTACCAGTTACTATCCACTTCTGAATGGATAAGAACAGCAACTCTACCGCCCACCTTCCACAAATGCATGAATCATCCCTTTTCACACCAAACGGTTCCTGAAAGCCCAAAGGAGTGAGTCTGCTAAAGCAAAAACCTCTTATCATCCCACCCCCACCTCAAATAAAATGCGAAGGGTTATATTTAGCAATGCCTTGATGGGATTCTGAAGTCCTGTTATACAAACAGCTGAGAGTTTGGGAATGGATCCAATGTTCTATAGAAATTTCTTGGGGGCCTCGGAAAAAAAAAATTGGCCAGGGAAAGAACGCTGCAACACAGACAGCCTGTGGACTGGATTTTTTGCTTCTCGTCCCAGAAGGGAGAAAGTTGCTGTGTTAATTGTCATGCTGGTGACATTTTAAAATCTCTCGCTTTTAAATGTTTGTAGGCAGGCTGTAACGAGCACCCAAGGGCCACGTCATGTTCCTTTTTTGCACTGCTGTGCGACTCGAGCCCTAATGCTAAGAATGAAAGCAGGAGAACATTTCCTTATTCAAGATATTTTCACCCATTGTGTGCAGGGCAGAGGGTGGTATTCAGCTGGTTCTGACCGGTTCTGACGAACTGGTAGCAAACATTTTGAGTAGTTCAGAGAGCTGGCTGGCCCCACCGCCATCTATTGTCTTCCTCCCGAGTCCCAACTGATCGGCTGGGTCTTCTTTTGTTGCCCTGCACAGGAGAACAGAGCTGGAAATCAAGTTAGTGGGATGATGAGGAAGAATGGGATTTTGCAGTATTCCTCCAGGAGTGGGAAGGGAATGGGGATTTTACAGTATCCTTCCCCTGCCATGCCCACTAAGCCATGCCCACAGAACCAGTAGTAAAAAAAATTGTATCCCACTACTGGTGCAGGGGATGTTTTCTTGGTTGAAGTCAGCATCCTAGAGAGACAACATTAAATGATCCTTGGTGCACCCATGCACATTCACCATCTTTCTATGCCCGCTTTATCTTATCATGAGTCATGGTGGTGCAGTGGTTAGAGTGCAGTATTGCAGGCTACTTCTGTCTTCCTGCAATTTGGCAGATTGAATCTCACCAGGCTCAAGGTTGACTCAGCCTTCCATCTATCTATCGAGGTCAGTAAAATGAGGATCCAGATTGTTGGGGGCAATCGCTTAGTGAGGGGCTGTAAAACACTGTGAAGCACTTTATAAGTCTAAGTGCTATTGCTATTGCAACTCTGGACAAATGCCTGTCCCATCTCTTCTTTAAAAAACCTCCAGTGATGGGGCACACACAACTAATTCATGATGTCATAGAAACCAGGCAGCAGGAAGATGATAGATGAAAATCACAACCAGGGCAGATTGAAATACAATTAGTAACCTAAACAGTGCCCTTCTGGATTGGTTCCCTGGCTCAACGACTCCAGCAGTCCATTCTTACAGAGGCCAAACAACTCATGTAGCCTGCCAGAAGATGGCCTTCAGAGATAGACCTAAACCCTGACAGCTATTTGACTCCCTAAACTTCCACAAAGTGGTCCAAACTTTTTTTTTTAAGCCAACCAAGTAGGTATCAGCTAAAAGCCTGGGGAAATAGAAAGATTTTCAGCTGGCGCTGAAATGATACTAAATTGGTAGCACCACAAATAAAACTGTATCCTTTGTAGAGAACCATTTGGTGAGGAACCTGGAGAACTTCATTAGAAAAAGTTAAGGTCTAGGTAAGTACGTACAGGGGGAGGCAATTTTTAGCCACTAAGTCATGCCCAACTCTTTGTGACCCCATGGATCATAGCATGCCTGCACCACCTATCCCCCACTGTCTCTTGGACTTTGCCCAAATTCACATTCATTGCATCAATGACCCTACCTAATCATCTCATCCTCTGCCATCCCCTTCTCCTTCTCCATCTTCCCACCATCAGGGTCTTTTCCAGCAAGTCCTCTCTTCTCGGGTATCCAAAGTATTTGAACTTCAGCTTTAGGATCTGTCCATCCAAAGGACAGTCAGGGTTGATTTCCTTTAGGATTGACTGATTGGATCTCTTTGAGGACCAAGGGACTCTGAAGAATCTTCTCCAGCACCACAATTCAAAATCATCAATTCTTCAAAGCTCAGATTTCTTCATAGGGTCCAACTCTCCCAGCCATGCATTACTATTGGGAAAATCGTAGCTTTGACTCTAGGAAGGTAATGTCTGCACTTTTTAATATGCTATCTAGGTTTACCATAGCTTTCCTCCCCAGGAGCAAATGTCTTTTAATTTCATGGCTGCAGTGATCTTGGAGCCCAAGAAAATGAAATCTGTCAGTGCTTCCATTTCTTCCCCTTCTATTTGCCAGGAAGTGATGGAACTACCGTGTTTCTCATATAGGTCTTTTTTTTTTTTTTTTGAGCCCCGAAAAAATGGCTAGGCTGTCTTTTTGGGGGTGAATTAATCTTTGCATCTTTGGGCGGGCGTGCAGCGATGGCTTGGATGTTGACCTCAGCATTGGTGGGGCACTTCATATCGGGGTCAATGCAGGCAGCACCATATCCTGGTGTGCAACAAAAGTACTTCCTAACGGCAAGCCCCCCCACCATTGCCCGCCATTTTGCATGTTTTAATATAGGCCTTAATTTGGGGGGAGGGGCTTAATTTCGTTTCATGCCTATAAAACATGCTGGGACTTCCTATTGGGGGAGGTCATATTGTTGGAGAAACAGGGTAAATGTCATTATCTTTGAGGTTGTTTTTTTTTTTTTTAATGCTGAGTTTCAAGCCAACTTTTGTACTCACCTCCTTCACTTTCATCAAGAGGCTCTTTAATTCCTCTTCACTTTCTACACATTAGAGTAATATCGTCTGCATATCTGAGGTTGTTGATATAAACCCAACTACAGGTGGTTTAACATATAATGTGGACACACTCATAGAAGATTGGATCTTAATCTGAAGTGGATTTACATCACCATGTTCATAAGTACCCATTGAATTGGAAACTTAATATTTTACCAGCTGTTGTTGTGCTTTCCAAAATTTTCAGGATCACATGTCCCAGCTTTCTTCCATCTACGGTTCGCCAGATGGGTTGGATGGAAAGTCCCACCATCTTCTGCCAGCAGGGATGCAACAACTATAAAAGGTCAACATTGGAAGCTGCACACAAGGAAATGGAAAAGGATCTGGCCAGTTTACTGGGCCAAGAATTTTTCAACATTTCTTGGTAGCTCGCCAAACAATTGACAAGGATACAAAAGGAAGCATGGATAAAATAAATAAATATTAATCCATTTAGGAACTTCAGAAGGCAAATTGTTTTATCCAGTTTACCTATTATATATGACATAGTTTTCTTCCTTTCTCTAATTGCCATCCAGCAGAACTGAATACACATCTAAGGATGCCTGTTATGAATCCAGAAATATTTGTCTTTGCACAGAAAACAGGATAGCTCTTTCAAAAAAAAATATTAGCACCATAATTGAAAATATTATGAGGGCTTTCATCATGGTAGTGGGTGTGTTTGTGTGAATGTTAGTGTGGCTTTGTGCACGCATAATTTGCATTAACAATTGCATATCCTAAGTTGCATTAACAGAGGGATACAACTGAGATCAAGTGAGGTATTAATATCTATAAAGCCTTAGTAAGATGACACCTAGAGTACTGCATCCAGTTTTGGTCACCACACTATAAAAAAGATGTTGAGACTCTAGAAAAAGTGCAGAGAAGAGCAACCAGGATGATTAGGGGACTGGAGGATAAAACATACAATGAATGGTTGCAGGAACTGGGCTTGGCTAGTCTAGTGAAGAGAAGGACCAGGGGAGACATGATAGCAGTTTTCCAATATTTGAGGGGCTGCCACAGAGAGGAAGGGGGTCAAGCTATTTTCCAAAGCACCTGAAGGCCAGATAAGGAATAATGGATGGAAACTGAACAAGGAGAGATTTAACCTGGAAATAAGGAGAAACTTTCTGACAGTGAGAACAATCAACCAATGGAACAGAAGTTGCCCTCGGAAGTTGTGAGAGCTTCATCGCTTGGGACTTTCAAGAAGAGATTGGACTACCATTTGTCAGAAATGGTGTAGGGCAGGGGTAAGGAACGTTGGCTCTTTTATCACTTACGGACTTCAACTCCCAGAATTCCTGAGTGAGCCATAAAAGGTTCTCCATCCCTGGCCTACTGGTTTTTTCAGTTGTGAGGGAAATCAATTTTTGACTTGAATGGGACTGTTTAATATACAAATGTAGGACATATTTTTATATATATTCTTTGTATGTCCTACATTTGTATATTAAACAGTCCCATTCAAGTCAAAAATTGATTTCCCTCACAACTGAAAAAACCAGTAGGCCAGGGATGGGGAACCTTTTATGGCTCCCTCAGGAATTCTGGGAGTTGAAGTCCATAAGTGATAAAAGAGCCAACGTTCCTTACCCCTGGTGTAGGGTCTCCCATTAGACTAGATGACCTATAAGGTCCCTTCCAACTCTGATTATCTATTATCTGTTAAAACATTCAAATCCTGAAGTTTGGGCTCCTAAGTTAATACTACACATCTTAGAATGATATCAGGCAAGAAGCTAAGAAGGTGACCCTTAATCTTAACATGAATTAAGCATTTTTGAAATGCATGTTGACAGTTAGATGAATGGCTAGAGATTCATTGGGCCCAAGGTGATCTGAACTCAAAATATATGTGGATTAAATAAATATCAATAAGGAGGATATTTGTAGGTCAGGGTTGTAAGTGAGGGGTCCTTGGTGGTCTCTGAGTTTGCTTGTGTTGGGGATGCATATCACACAACCATTTCCAGTATTATTGGATTGTGGGAATTGATTCTCAGTGAGCACTGAAGACTGTCTGCTACAGATGAGTTGGATGGAAAGTCCTGCCATCTTCCACCAGCATGGATGCAATAACTATAAAAGGTCAAATTGGAAGCTGCACACAAGGAAATGGAAAAGGATGTGGGCTGTTTACTCAGCCAAGAATTAAGATGTTTGAGAAATGATAGCTCAATATGTTTTTGTATTTTTATGACTAAAGGTAACCGGGAGCATTTATTCTTGCTAAGATTAAATGCTCTACAAGTTAATGGGTTTGCACACATAAAACAGTATTCTGGCATATGGATTGCCTTGATGTGATGAATCCCAGTACTTAATATTCCACTGAATCTTAGTGTTGGAAATGATCTCTAACTCCTCTCCCACTATCTGCTGATCCTGCAAATCTGATGCATGGACCTCCAGATGTTGTGATAAATGCCCTCTAATAAAAGAGTTACCATATCTAAAAACTGGTATAAATTTGACTATAGTACAGGTAGTCCTAGCCCAGGGGTTCACAACCTGGGTTGTTCGCACCCCCTGGGCGTGCGAGAAAATATTCCAGGGGGTACGAGAAAAGTCCAGGTGAATAATAGGATATTGGCTATATGTTGGCAATTTTATTTATTATGCAATGGATTAACTTTGTTTTCATTTTAGAGTTAAGTATCGTTATTTAGTGGCCGTCACATACATAGCTGAAAAGATTCAATCCTACCATATATTTAACGTGTTCAATAGTTCCTGAAGTCTAAATTTCAGGGGGTGCGAGGTTCGAGTGAAATTTCTTTAGGGGTGCGGGGCGAAAAAAAGGTTGGGAACTACTGTCCTAGACTTACAACAGTTCGTTGAGTGGCTGTTTGAAGTTACAATAGCATTGGAAAAAGTTGCTTTTCACACATAACGATTGTTGTAGCATCTCCATGGTCAACATGATCAAAATTCAGCCGCTTGGCAACTGGAACGTATTTATGGCGATTGCAATGTCTCAGGGTCATATGATCACCTTTTGGAACCTCCTGGCAAGCAAAGTCAATGGGGAAGCCAGATTCACTTCACAACCATGTTACTCACTTAACAACTGCAGGGATTCACTTAACAACCATGGCAAGAAAGGTCATAAAATGGGGGCAAAACTCACTTAACAAATGTCTCAAAACTCACTTAACAAACTCACTTAACAAAAACTTTGTGTCAGCTTTGGAAGCCATATTGAGACCAAATGCTCCCAAGCTGCCACATTCTTGAGCCTGGGAAAGTGGGAGGGGGGAATTTCTTGGAGTATATGCAGTTAGACATAATAGCATTCTTTTTCTAATTCAAGGTCATGTTATTTTGCGTATAAGTGAGGGGAAGTGTTAAGTTGGAACAGATGATGAGTGGGGTATGTGATGTGATGATGAGTGCAGGATATGGATTTGTAGTTTTTATTTATTGCAAGGAAGCCCGGAACTTTCAGATTCTGGATTCCCTAGTTGTGCCAGTTTACTATCCCAAATAAACTTTTGAGAAGATGTCTGTCCCGGAGTTATTGGTTGGAGTGTAGGTTTACTGGAATGCTGACACTTTGAGCTCAATTGTAGTTGTAAGTTGAGGACGACCTGCATTATTCTAAATTGAAGTCTCTTTTTCTTTTCCGCCTCCCCAATTACTGCAAAACTCGATGGCTTTAGAGTAGTCACTATCCGCTCTACAGACAAAGAACAAAATTGCAAGAGGTTGCTGGTCTTATCCTCCGCCAAATAAAATTGAACAACTTCACACACTAATTATCACCCCAGCTCTTGCTTCAGAGGAACTGTTGAGAGTTTCCACTTCATCTCGTCTTCTGGTTCCTGCAATTTTCACCCGCCCTCCAGTAACCAAGGTGAGATGGCATCTTGCCCTGTCTTCCTGGGTGGCTTCAAAAGGTGGCTTTTGAGTTTTCCCTTTCACAGTGCTTATTCTCCTGTTGCAGAAAGGAAATACAGTGAGAGGATAATAGAAAAAGGGGGTCGGGTTGCTAGTTGAAAGCCATTTTTCTGTGCCCCTCCATTGAAGCATGTCTAGCCCTATGGAGAAACAACATTGAAGACGCATGCCTGGTGGCCCAACACAGCTGCTCAGGATGCCAGTGACAAGGCTCGCAAAGGTACAGAAGTGTCCTGAGGCAGACTGTTCCACAGTCAAACCGCTGATAGCATCTTTCCAGTCATTTGAACCTGTCAGTTCAGGTCTTGTCCTCTGGATGAACAGGAAACAAATTGGCTTCATCATCTGTGTGACAGCTCTTCAAATATGCAAAGATGGTATCATATTCCCTGTTAATCATTTTTTCCCCTAGGTTAAATAGACCCAACACCTTCAATCTTTTGTTAATATGGTTCACTTCATTTCATTTTCTTAAAGCAGTAGGATATGGTGAGGCAAAGACCCTCTCTGGTGTCCATTCATTTTATGGAATTTAAAAGAAAATAGGAGTATGAATTCATTTGTTGAGGCTGCTTTGCTCCGTGCAATTTTCATTCCCTTGCATAGTAAGAGAATTGGCAATGTGGCAGAGGTGATATTCAGCAGGTTCTGGCCAGTTCTGGAGAACTGGTAGTGAAAATTTTTGAATATTTGGAGAACCGGCAAATACCACCTCTGACTGGCCCTGCCGCCACCTAGTCTCTTTCTCCCGAGTCCCAGCTGATCAGCTGAGTCTTCTTTTGTTGCCTGCACAGGAGAATGGAGCTGGAAAGCAGGCTAGAGCGAACTGAGATTTTGCAGTAACCTTCCCCTGCCACACCCACCAAGCCGTGCCCACAGAACTGGTAGTAAAAAAAAAAATGAATCCCATCACTGTGCAAAGCCCTAGGTCACTTATTTCACAGGCTTGAAAGATATAAATCTACTAAGCCTGGCAAGCAACCTAGTTGAAGAATTCTAAGGTTGATCGCTTGGTGACAGAAAAAAAAAAAGGACATATATCATGAAATTAGAATGGCTCCCCGCTGATTTATATACATGCATCCAGGATGTAAAGTACAGTGTTGCACCATGATGTCATCAGACCTGTCTTCATTGACTATCCTGCCCTTATGAGGAAAGACGCTTGTCCAACATCCCTTTCAGAGGAATTTCCAGGCATCTAAGAAGCAATTCATGTCATTTATGTGCTCATAAGTTGCACTGCCATGCTTTTGCTGGCTTTGCCACACACCAAAAATTGCAAGGGGAGGAGTTATGGATGAATGTAGGAGATGTTTTGGGGATTTTAAGAGGAAAATGGGTACCATACTTCTAAAAGACCTACGTCCTGAAGGTACTTTTTCAAGAAGAACTGGACTTCCTTCGTTTTTTTTTTCTTGAAGATGTTTCACTTCTCATCCAAAAAGCTTCTTCAGTTCCTGTTGAATGGTAGGGAACGAAAGGATTTGTGTTCCTTGCAGTCCTTCCATTCCAAAGCATTCAGTCAGAACCTGAAGAAGCTTCTTGGATGAGAAGTGAAAGGTCTTCAAGAAAAAATACATCAAAGTTCAGATGTCTCTTAAAGAAGCACCTTTGGGGCAACTCTGACCTGAAGGACTGAGAATCTTCATAGACATAAAAGACCTATGGTACCATTTACCCCTACAATCATATACCCGATGTAAAATTAAAATCCCAGGTTTGTTTTTTTTTTGAAAGCAGTTTTATTAATTTTAACAACAAACAAAAACACATAAAACATAAAAACATCATCCTTTCCTTCATAAGTTTACAGACAGTGTATCGGTTGGTTTACCACTTTTTTTTGTGCGTCCATTTCATAGTCTCCATTGTAGTTATATTACATAATAGCTCATATTATCAATCAACAATTATATAGCCTGATATCATTATTAAACAATCATTTGACTATAATTTTATTAATTCATACTTTAACGAGATAACTATAGTTTACTTAATTTATTTTATAGCAAATCATAATGTCATACCAAGTCTATCTTAATAAAATTTTATAAAAATAGTATCAAAGAAAAAAAAAAGAAATATGTATTCATTGTTTCCTAAAAATTTAAATATTCTATTATTATATTTTATTATCTAGCCATTGATAGAAAAGATCCCAAATTTCATAGAATTGTTTATCTTCTTGTTCTCTAATTTCAAATGTCAATCTACTCATTTCAGCACATTCCAATATTTTCTTAATAATTTCTTCCTGTGATGGTATTTTCTCACTCTTCCAATTTTTAGCAAATACAATCCTAGCCGCTGTTAATACATTTACAATCAAATATTTCAAATGTTTATTGTATGTATCAGGTAAGATTCCCAATAAAAAAAAATCTCTAGTTTTAAATCTATATGTTTCTTTGTCATTTTTTTCCAATCATATGCGAATTTTAGTCCAATATTTTCTAGCGTCCTCACAAGTCCACCACATATGGTAAAAATCCCAGGTTTTTATCATGCATGCTTGGAGTGGGCTCAGGAAACAACCCAAAGGATTAAGACAGTGGTGGGATTCAGCTGGTTCACACAGGTTTGGGTGACCAGTTGTTAAATTACTCACCCAACCCCTCCCAGCTATCAAAGTGGACGCTGTGCTGCAATGGAGAAATGGGCAATGAAGCAGCCGGTGCAAGGAAAAGAGAAGGCTGCTTTCTCTCTTTCTTCTCTCTGCTCCTCCTCCTTCCCTCGCCAGCCACTCCATTGCCCATTTCTCCTTTGCAGTACAGCACCCAGGATCCACTTGGATAGAGGGAGGGGGGAGGTAATTTAACCACCAGTTCACTGAGAGTCAGGTTGGCCATCACAGGAGGCTCATCCCAAATATGTAGCATGTGCCAGGGATAAACCATGCCTCCCACAATAGCCAACCTGACTCTGGGCGAACCGATTGTTAAATTATTTGAATCCCACCCCTGGATTGAGATATATAATCCCTCCCTCCAGCAGCTGCATTTTTTCTACCTCTGGCCTAAAACTTTGCTGCACATCACTGCACTGGGAAATTTACTGTATGTTGAATCAACCTATTTAGCAAGCAATCATGCACCAGGCACCAGGCAGCGTACACTCAGATTCCAGGGAGAATAATGCACTAATTCAGGATAAACAAGGTAATAGATTTAAAAAAAAAAAAAAAAAAAAAGAACTGAAGTATTTCAGAGAACAGGAAATCAATGGGGAAAAATATAACTCTGGCTAATAAAAAAAAAAAAAAACCCTGCTCAGTTAGTTAACTATTTCTTGCTTGAAGCAATTCATCTCAAGAGCTGTTTCTCTCTCTTTTTTTTTTCTTAAGTATGTTCCACTTTTATGTTAAAGGAGGCTGATTAGTGCTGGGAAAAGAAATTTTCCTACTGGTTGTCATTTAAGGTAATGACAGAATTTGCTTTAGAAAATGTTTCAAACAAAAAAGAGAATTTAGAATTTATTTAATTTTGAAGTGGCCAGGGATACCATGGCACTATCTTAATTTTATATATACTATCCTCACTGCAGAGGTTTTCGACCTCTGCTTTCTCATGTTTCCATCCCTTTTCTCATGCAAAACGACCCCAAGAAAATGGAGTAGAATTCTTCTTGTGAGTTCCTCAGAATTACAATGAATAAAACTGACTAGACGATGAAGATCTGGAATTGAATGTTCCACAGTTCTAGCTAAGTTATCCAAATTTTATTGATTGATTCATTTTTTATTATTTTAACTTATATGCTCCGCCTCTCAGGTTTATAAGTAGTGAACAGTGCTAAAAATGCTAGAGAATTCCTGGAAACTTGGCATTCAGACAAATCAGCCATCAACAGACACACAGAGATAAACCAAATTTACACATCACTGAAAGGAGATAATAAAATACTTAGGAAAGAAACAAAGAGATGACAGCCAACATTCAGATATGTGGAGATCAGACAAACAATCAGACAAAAAGCAATGTGCTAATAAAGAAACTACCAAGGAGAAAAATCATACCCTGCCAACACTGTCAAGCTACTGTTGTGGTTCGCTAGCAGCCTATGCAGATGGCAGCAGAATTGGACAGTGGGGAAGAACAGGGACCAGTCTGGGAGTTTGGAGAGGACTCAGATGAGGGTCCTGTGTTCAATACAGAGATGGGGCCAGGACCATCTGGGAGTAGGGTGCTGACTCCGGAGCCTCCAGAATCTGGCAGCAGCAAGGCAAAGGAACAAGGGGAGCCTGTTCCCAGTGTGCATGTGTGCAGAGCTGCCAGAAGGCAAGAGCAGCTGAGACAAAAGGGATGACTTGGGAGTAAGGCTGGGAGGTGATTGCCCCTCCCATAAGGTATAAAGGAAGTGCAAAGGTATAGAAACCTTTGCAGGAAGCAGTCATTCATTCTGTTCAGATTAAATCTTGAAGCTCTGTTTGGACTTTGTACTCCGTTGGCTTTTTTCAGTTAATTTGGCACTTTAGTTATTGGCAGCAATTCAAAGGAGATAAAGGTGGGTGCTTATCTCGAGACACTGTTTGGGACTCATTATGGGTTGGGAATGAACATAATTCCCAGTGCTGAAATAAAACAAGAGTTGTTTGGACTAAGCGTGTGCTTAATTACGGTCTCAGGAAGCCTTGGTCAGAACAGCTACTATGTGTACTTGAGTGGCTGGGGCAGAGAAGAAGAGGTTGATCTATTCTCCAAAGCACCAGAAGATGGGACAAGCAGTAACAGGTGGAAGATTACCAAAGAGAAATCCAATCTAGAACCAAGGAGAAATTTCCTGCCAATGAAAACAATTATTTATTGGGTTGTCTTATCTCTGGAAGCTGTGGGTGCTCCTTCACTGGGGGTTTTCAAGAAGAAACTGGACAGTCGTTAGTCCAGAATGATATAGGGTCTCTTGCTTGAGTAAGGTTTGGACTAGAAGACATCTAAGTCCCCTTCCAGTCCTATTGCATTCTGTAAGTAGAAAACCGACTAGCACTGAGGATGTTACTTAGTCAGGTGATGAAAAGTCTGCAAACAAGTCCTTTGACCAAACGTATCCTCAACCCAGAGATACAGTGGATACGGTTATGATGAAAAAGGGATCCGTGCAGTGGTGGGATTCAGCCAGTTCGCACCATTTCAGGAGAACCAGTTGTTAACTTTCTGAGCAGTTTGGTGAACTGGTTGTAGGAAGAAATCATCAGGGCAGAGAACCGACTGTTAAATTATTTGAATCCCACCACTGGATCAATGTCACATCACCCGACACTCCTAACAGCACAGTGAATCAAACCCTTTCAACTGATGAATTTGGAAAACACTGACCAAATAAGCAATATTAAGTAGAGAAATATTTAACAAAATAAATAATCTTCATATATTTTTAATACATGGATTTCATCTGTGATTGGTTACTCTCCCATTGGATGTCGTATATGTCTTTGCAGATTTACCAGATCTAAGGGGCAAGAATCCAGCTGTTCATCAGAAGACCACTAGTTGTTTTCTGAACCTCTTTACTGCCCTCTAATGGAGGTCTGGATATTTGCAGCCCTAATTTGCAGCAACATTTAACTGCCCTATACCAGAGTGTGCAGATTGATGCTCTTAAATCACTGAATGCTTTATTTCTCATCTTACAAACTATTTAGCAGTTGAAATCTCAGTATTTAGTTATCTCACAACTGAGTCCAATGAAGCCCAAATCAGTCTGATCCCACTTGTTGCCCCAATGCACTGATTTCATCCACAGTTTTCCAGCCGTACCAATCCCCCGTCCTCTTCTGCCTGTTTCATGCTGAATATTTATCAATATTTTCACTTCAGTGATGGAGTTGTTCAGTTGCTAAGTTGTATCTTCACAACCTCATGGACCATAACATGCCAGGTCCCTCTGCCCTCCACTGTATCCTGGAGTTTTCCCAAATTGATGGTCCTTGCATCATTGATCATTCATCATTGATGGGAGTTTTGTAAAAAAAAAAAAAGGATATAAAAAAGCTTGTTAGAAAATTAAACATGAATAGATTTCCATAGGGGAAGTTCTCCGACTTTCTGTTTGGTGATATAATTAACTTTTTTTATCAGGAAGAGAGGGGAAGGGAAGAGAGAGGAAGGGAAGGGAAGAGAGGGAAGGGAAGGGATGGTAAAGAAAAGGAAGAGGGAAGTGGGGAAAGGCCAAAGGCCAAAGGCCAAAGGGTGAACAGGGAAAGGGGGAAGGGGGAAGGGAAGTGCAAATAATTTATTATATCATATTAAAAACATATTTTCCCTTCTAATTAGCTTGTTCATATCTTGTTCATATGAGTCACCAGAAGCATCTAACCTGCTGAAATTAATTCTACGGAACAATAGGCAAGAGTTTCCAAGACCTTATCCTATTACCTTTTGATACCAAATTAACCGTGGTTTTTCCACTCACATAATGATCCTCTGACTCTTTTCTGTCCTGTGTGTTGCTGGCAAAGAATGACAGATTAAATTTGAGTGCAAGGAAAGAATGAGAGAGATCACTTTTTAACCTGCCAGAGTCCCTATATTATTAAAGGGATCTGGATGTCTACTAAAAATAGTTGAATCTAAGTTTCAGTTCGAGGGACCAATGCCACCATTATAATTTAAAGCACATCTGATGGAGGAGGAGGAGGAGGAAGGAGGAGGAGGAGATTATTCTGTTATTCTGTTCTATTATTCTGTTATTCTCAAGTTTGTTGGGGGGGGGGGGTATGAGAAGCAAAGGAGAGATACAATATTAACAACATGCCCTGGAAATTATCACAATTAAAAAAAAATGGTGTAACCAAACACAAAGCATGTTTTCCAGAATGCGCATAGATGGACAACAGAAAGACAGGAAGATTTATTCCTAGAGCGCCCAGGTTAACCATAGTCTCCCAGATGCCCCAGGTTTCATTTCCTAGCAACCATAGCTAGTAATTCTACTAAGAAAATCACTGCCACTCATTAGCTGTAGATTTTTTTTTCTCCTCAACTTTATATCCCTAAGAGGTACAATGTTCTACAATGCACTTTAAAATGTGTATGCAAAGATATCCCATGGATCTACTGATTCCATGCTGAAGACTTACGATGAGGTACTTCTTAGTTTTGTTTTGTTTTTTTTAAAAAAATGGTAAATATGAGAAACCATCTTAGAGAGGGCTGGGTTGAGTTTGTTCAACATCTATTGTTAAGTTAGACGTGTTGGAAATTTTGATGTCTCAGGGAGAAAATCCAGACACAGCCTCCTTCTCTAGGAATAAAATAGATTGATCAATAAAATACTTGACACTGTTTTTTCTTTCAATGACATCTACAAATGGACTATGTCAATCAGAATAGAGTTGGAAGGGACCTTGGAAGTCTTCTAGGACAACCCCTTGCTCAAGCAGGAGAGGGAGTCTGATTCCTTTTGCTCAATTATAGAAATTCATAATTCATAAATCAGGTAGAATATCTTGCTTTGCATGTAGGGTATCATAGTTCAGTGTTCATCATCTGTACAGACTAGGAACAATATATCTCTAGAATTGTTTATTCAACATGTAACTTTACTTATTTATTTATGGACTGTATATGCCATCCAGAATCTCATTTCCAGAATGAGATAGGTGGCATATAAGTTTAATAATTAAATAAACCCTTGCATACCATCAACTAGCAAGACAAAAATCAGTTTTGCAAGTTCAACAAGCAAAGAGTACAAACCTACCATTCACATCGTGCTGTATTTCTGATATCACTTTAGTCTTAACACATGCTTGTGAATCACATTTTACAAGAGTTTTGTCAGTGCTAATACTAAACACTTTCATTATTGCTTTGAGAATATGGAGAAAGTGGACAATCCTAAAGAGGTGGACGATACCGTATTATTGAGATTTAACAATGTAGTTTTCATATAAACCTTGAGAGTTGAAAATCCAAGTCTTTGCAGCTTTGTCCTTAATGTGAACATATATCTGCTATCCCATAACTGGGGATAATAAATATACCCTTTTCTTGAAAAACCTTTCCATGAATCAATCAGTGCAAGGAATCAGAACAACACTAGGAGCTGATCGGCGAAGTTTCTTTATTTCTACTTGCCTATTTACAGGAATCTCACCAGACTAGTTATATTCTCCAGAAAACAACCAGATAATCTCTTTAGGGGTATTTTTTGGGGAGGGGGGATGTCAGGGCTTTGACTCTTCCTCCCCTGCACAGATTCCATGCTAGCTGGTCTCTGAACTCCACCCCTTCCACATCCATAGATTCCACCACAGATCAAATGAAATGGATAGAAGTTCATGGACATTTATGTGTCAGCGTTCCAATGAAACTCCCTGTTCATTCAGCAAGTTCATCCAAGTAAGAATTTATTGAAGAAGTCATATTGTTACATCTAGGAAAAGCCAAATCTGAGAGTTCTGGGTTTTCTCTTCTCAATTGAAATTCACAAACCCATCCCTTGCACCCACCAGTCCATCATATGGCCCAATCACCCATTGTCCCAACTGCAGACATTCCTCCAGATACTCCTTTTTAGGTGCAGGGGTAACTTGTCCTTGACTTTATGAGAATAATGTTGTTGAGTCTAACTTTCAACCCCTCTATGCAATCTCCCCTCCTTAATTCCCAGGCACTAAAATATGGCAGCTCTGAATTTCTAAGTAAAATATGGCTCCCAAAGCTGACATTACGATAATTTGGGTGCGGGGTATAATTTAGAATATTTCTTTCTCCAGGAAAGTGTATCTGGAGTACATTCATAAGCCTCAAGGTTACTAATATGATATCCCTTCTTACAGCAGGATTATTATTATTTTTTTTGCAGAATCCTGCTGACTAGGGAGATTTGGAAAGATCAACCACAAAGTGATTTGGGCAAATCAGACAATAATTGCTTGTCTTTGCTTATTCCTGCTCATATAGATGTAAATTTCAATTTACATGGGCTACTGTGAAGTTTCTTCCTCCCTGTAAGAAGTTGCATGTTTTGTTTTCTTTTTCAAAAAAAGTAGATTTTCATTTTTTCAAAGTTTTGCAACATTATCAATGACAACAACCGGTCCAAAAGAGTATTAAAATTGCAAACATTAATAGCCAGTAATAATAACTGTGACAATGATGATAATAATAATGCAATTTTTTTAAAGCAAGTATTTAATATGAGCATATAATTTTTTATTATTTACAAGGTATCCATGCTAATATAATTTAACAATGGTTCTTTAACAGAAACACATTAGGTGCAGAGCTACAAAGTGCCCAAACAAATGAGGGGAAAAGGTTAATGCACAAGAAGGTTTTTTTTAAAAAAAAAAAATCTTTAGTATCTTGAGAGGTCCAGGTTTCTTTTAATTTCCTATTAGACAGAACGAATCAAATGTCACTCAAATATTCTGTTTTGCCAGTGACCATGGAGCAAATCTGTACTTCTATGTCTTTAAATCTTGAGCTGGGAAATTGTTTCTGGGACTTTAGGTTACCTGAAAAAAATGTGGAAAAATCACAATCAACTTTTCATATAGAAGATACCCTATTAAATTATCAACTTAATTGAAAGTAGCAGCAGAGAAAGACAGGGTGATAATAATAGGAGGGCTATTGATTTTGAATCATCTAAGCCCCTCCAATGTATGGAAACAACTAATCAATGGGATGGAAATGAATCAAGGAGAGAAGCAACCTAGAATTCAGGAGAAACTTCCTAACAGTGACGACAATTAACCAGTGGAACTGCTTTGCCTTCAGAAGTTGTGGGTGCTCAATTACTAGAGGTTTTCAAGAAGAGGCTGGACAACCACTTGTCTGGAATGGTATTACAGTCTCTTAATTGAGCAGAGGTTGGACTAGAAGACCTCCAAGGTCCCTTCCAATTCTGTTATTCCATGATTCTGAATGGCCAAGGAAGTGTTGCAATGATAAAATGGTACCAAAGATGCCAGTTTAAAAAAATGAATTGCTTGTGCTACACACAAAAATTCATAGAATACAATTTTTAAAAAGGACACCCTGAAAGTGTAGCAGGTACAATATCAAGCCTTTCTCATTTCTTGTACATTTCAGAAGGTTTTTCTCCTTCAGTGATGGGCCAAGAAAGCTACTACATTCTTGGTAGAATTGAGAAGTTCTCTATATCCAATACAGAGTTATATATATTTTTGAATGTACTTGGATGGGTACTATTGTCCTAAGGTGCTTTGAATGTATAAGCCATTGTCCACATTTGGCAACGTTCTTCTTATGTTTTTCCAAGATTCATCCATTCCTAATAACAGCTTGAGGCGTCCTACTGACTAGCACTGATGATATTACCTAGATGGGTAATGAAACGTCTGCAAGAAAACAAGTAAGCTCAGAGAGCGCTAAGGACCCCACAGTTCAACCCTGAGTTGCAAATATTCTCCTTTATTGGTAGCAACAGTTTGTTATAAACCTTTCTGACTTCCTCAATGATCCATGTTTTTTGTTTTTTTTGTTTTTTTTTTGAGAATCAGAGCAAATTATAAATTCAAATGGTAATGTGTGTGGGTAAGTCACTGGACAACATTATGCCATGCAGCTGTTAGCTTTAGGTTGAAGTTTCAGAAAATAGCTTCGGACAATAAGTTGACCCACACACACCTCTTCTTTGGGGCAGCTCTTCAATATTTGAGAGGTTGCCACAATGAAGAGAGGGTCAACCTATTTTCCAAAGCACCAGAAGCCAAGACAAGAAACAATGGAGGGAATCAAGGAGAGAAGCCACTTAGAGCTAAGGAGAAATTTTCTAACAGTGAGAATTGTTAACAATTGGAACAACTTGCCCTCAGAAGTTGTTGGGTGCTCCATCACTGGAGGCTTTTAAGGAGACACTGGGCAGCCACTTATCTGGAATGGTATTACGGTCTCTTAATTGAGCTCCAAGGTCCCCTCTAACTCTAGTTTCTACTTTAATGAAAAGGACGAGGGGTGACATGATACCAGTATTCCAATATCTCTCAGGGGTTGCCACAAAGAAGAGGGAGTCAAACTATTCTCCAAAGCACCTGAGGGTAGGACAAGAAGCAATGGATGGAAACTCATCAAGGAGAGAAGCAATCTAGAACTAAGGAGAAATATCCTGACAGTTACAATAATTAATCAGTGGAACAATTTGCCTCCAGAAGTTGTAAATTGGACAACTATTTTTCTGAAATGGTTTAAGGTTTCCTGCCTAAGCAGGGGGTTGGACTAGAACAGGGGTCGCCAACCTTTTGGACCTCAGGGACCACCAAACTCATAATTTTAAATCCCGTGGACCACTAATATGAATTTTGACTGACAGTGGCTTGCTGACATTGATGGGAGGGGGGGAGATCTGATATAACTTCGGAGGGCTGGTCATAATGTTTTCTCTGTGTGTGTGTGTGTGTGTGTGTGTGTGTGTGTCTGTCTCTCTCTGTTTCTCTCTCTCTCTCTCACACACACACACACACAATGGTCCCTCACACACCCTCACACCCTTCAAGGCAGCCACATCTCTGGGAAAATGCCCCCAAAAGTCTGCAAGTAAATTCCCCACCCCGTTTTCCTACCGATCGATCCGTCTTTATTTGGGATTGCAGGATACTATTTCCAGCTCCATTATTCAGAGGGATGGAGGGAGGGAGAGAGAGAGAGAGAGAGTGAGTGAGAGAGAAAGAGAGAGAGAGAGAGAGAGAGAGAGAGAGACTTTTGAGTTCATGCAAGGAAAGCAGCAGAAGCAGCAGAAGTCTTTCTTTCTCTCCCCGCAAACTCCACCAAAAATGAGTCTTTGTGAGACTTTTCGTGCCGGCGTAGCCTCTTGGAGCAGGATGCCTTGTAGGGCCCCAAATACTCGCTTCTGGCAAAGTTTGGGGGAGAGAAAGAAAGACTTTTGCTGCTTTCCTTGTGTACAGCCCAAAGCAGAAGAAGAAAGAAGCGGAAAGAAGCAGCCTGGTGGCCAGGCAAGTTCCCCCCCCCGCCCTTTCCCCCCTCCCCTCATTACCTCATGTTACACAAGCCTTGTGTTCCTGTGGGCCATGTGGGTGGCACAGCCTTGTATTCCAGTGCAGCCTGGATTAATTGCTTTGGGGGGGTGCTCTGGGGGGTGACATTTCTCTGTGAACCACCAAAATTTTCTTGCAGACCATGAGTGGGCTGCAGACCACTGGTTGGCAACCGCTGGACTAGTAGACCTCCAAGGTCCTTTCCAACTCTGTTTATTCTATTCTGTTCTGTTCTGTGCTGTGCTATCCTATGCTATCCTATGCGCTGCGCTGCGCTATGCTATGCTATGCTACGCTATTCTCTATGCTGTGCTGTGCTGTTATGCTATTCTCTGTGCTGTGCTATTCTCTGTGCTGTGCTGTGCTGTGCTGTGCTGTTATGCTATTCTCTGTGCTATGCTATTCTCTGTGTTGTGCTCTGCTGTGCTGTGCTGTGCTGTGCTGTGCTATGTTATTCTCTGTGCTGTGCTGTGCTGTGCTGTGCTATTCTCTGTGCTGTGCTGTGCTGTGCTGTATTATGCTATTCTCTGTGCTGTGCTGTGCTGTGCTATGCTCTGTGTTGTGCTATGCTGTGCTATTCTCTGAGCTGTGCTGTGCTGTGCTGTGCTGTGTTATGCTATTCTCTGTGCTGTGCTGTGCTGTGCTGTGCTGTGCTGTGCTGTGCTGTGCTGTGCTGTGCTGTGCTGTGCTGTGTTATGCTATTCTCTGTGCTGTGCTGTGCTATGCTATTCTCTGTGCTGTGTTATGCTATTCTCTGTGCTGTGTTATGCTATTCTCTGTGCTGTGCTATGCTATTCTCTGTGCTGTGCTAAGTTATTCTCTGTGCTGTGCTGTGCTGTGCTGTGCTGTGCTATTCTCTATGCTGTGCTGTGCTGTGCTGTGCTATTCTCTGTGCTGTGCTGTACTATTTTGTATTTTGAAGATCTGTTGGCTTTGCACTTGTCGTGTCCGTTTGGCAAGGAGACCAGGAGGCAGTGACTGCAGTTTCAGCTCTTTATTAGGCCCCCGGAACCGATCTGCTCCAAGGGAAAACTTGCAGCTTTTTATTCTCAAGCCGCAGCGGCCGCGGCCAATGGCACCACTTTGAATCTCCCGCGATTCGTATCCGCCAATCGCAGGAGCTTCTCAGCGGGCCAATCAGCGCGGCTCGCTAAACCAATCAGATCACCCCATGCTTTGACCAATCAAAACGCGGGGTTTCAAGAATGCAAATGAAGGTACAGAACACCCCTCCCCTCTTGGTTTGGTCCTACGTAACGTAGTCCCGTAAGTAGGTGGGGCTCCGCACTTGCCTACTGGACCTGCGCAGGTCAGTCGTTGGTGGGCTCCCAGCCGGTTCGGTCGGGTTCTCTGTGTCTCTTGGCCTCGTCGATTGAACCGCCTGGTAGGCCTTACCGGGCCGCTTGTTGCAGCTCCCTCCCGGTCTACCCGGGCTGGTTGAGCTGCGGTTCTCGCCGCTCCCGCCCGGTCTTTCTGGGCTGGTCGAGCTGGCCTGGCTGCTTCTCCCTGTGAGGCTTCGAGCTGGCTGCTTGCTGGTGAGTATGGTTGGTTTTCTTCTGGGTTTTGGTTCCTGGGGTATTCCCTCCCCTCTTGGCTTGTGTTAAGGGGATTTTCTGTGTCTGGTTGCATGTCGGTTGTGTTTCTTGTGGCCATTCTCGATCTTATTTGATCGATGTGGCGTTTCCATGCTCGTCCGTCGGTTGTTTGCAGCCGGTACAAGTGGGGACCTGTCAGTTGGGTTATGGTTGCTGGTACCCATAATGGGTCTCCGGTTAGGTTTTTTGCATAGACAGCATCGCCTGGCGCAAAAGACAGGTGCTTGCTGGAGGAGTTTGGGGGTTTTTCCGGGTTGTATGTGGGGTGCAGTCTGTCGAGTGGGGACCTTATTTTCCTTCCTATCAGTAGCTCTGCCGGGCTTTTGTTCATTGTTGTGTTCGGGGTTATATGTTGGATAAAAAGCATTTTATTTATTTTGTCTTGGATTTCCCCATGTTCGATTTTCTGGATGGTTTTTTTCGTAAATTGAACCATCCGTTCCACCCTTCTGTTCGCCGCCGGATGCGCCGGAGCTGTCAGTGCGTATCATATGCCCCATTCCGCTAGGAATTTTTCAAATTCCAGTGAGGTGAATTGGGGCCCGTTGTCCGACACGATGACATCCAGGAGGCCGTGGGTTGTGAATAGTTTGCAAAGTTCCTTGGTTACGGCCTCTGTGGTGGTGGATTTCATGTTGCTTACCTCCAGTCAGTTGGAGTAAGCATCTACAGTTACTAGGAATGTATGTCCCTTGGTGGGCCCGGCAAAGTCTATGTGGACCATAGACCAGGGTCCCTTGGGGGTTTCCCATTCCAGGATCGGTGCCGCGGGAGAGCTCGGTCTGGTTTCTTGGCAGCGTTGCCACCTTGCCACCCAGGCCTCGATTTGCTTATCCATCCCTGGCCACCAAGCGTAACTTCTGGCCAGGGTTTCATTCTAACTATGCCCGGGTGCCCCTCGTGTAACAACCCCAATACCTTCCCTTGCAGTTTTTCCGGGATAACCACCCTATCCCCCCACAGTACACACCCTTTTTGCAGCGAAAGTTCCGTTTGCCGGTTCCGGAATGTTTTGAATGCTTTGTTGTTGTCCTTTTCCGGCCACCCTTTCTCTATCCAATGTAACACCTGCGCCAGATGTTTGTCTTTATTGGTTTCTCGGGCAATGTCTGACGCGGTTATGGGTAGATCGGGCAGAGTCTCTAGGCTGAGGGTGCTCGTTGTGGGTGCTGGGTCGGTGTCTAGGTTGGGTAGTGGTGAGCGGCTCAAAGTGTCTGCATGTGTAATAGTCTTACCGGGTTGGTGTGTGAGCCGGTAGCTGTAGGCGGCAAGGAATTCGGACCACCTTGTCATCCTGGGAGATAAAATGTTTGGGGTGGCCCGGTTTCCTGCCAGGATGCCCAGCAACGGCTTGTGGTTCGTGAGGATTGTGAAGGTGCGGCCGTAGAGGTACTTGTGGAACCTCTTCACTGCTGCGACAATGGCTAAGGCCTCCTTGTCCAGCTGGCTATAGTTCCGCTCCGGTTTGGTGAGGGTCCTGGAGAAGAAGGTGATGGGCGCTTCTCTTCCATCTGGGATTGTGTGGCTGAGGACGGCGCTGACACCGAAGGATGAGGCATCACATGTGACGGCGAGTGGTAGGGTCTCATTGTATTGGATGAGAATGGCATCCGAGGTGAGCAGGTCCTTGGTTCTCCTGAAGGCGGCTTCCTCGCGTTTCCCCCAAGTCCAGGTAGCTGCCTTGTCCAAGAACCTATGCAAAGGCTCCGCCACGGTCGCCTTCTGGGGCAGGAAAACATTGTAAAAATTAAGCAGTCCCAGAAACGCCTGCAGTTCTGTTTTAGTCCTGGGTGTGGGAGCCTCCTTAATGGCTCTGATTTTAGTTTCGGTGGGGTGGATGCCATGCCGGTCTAGGAGGTATCCCAGGAACTCGACCCGCTCTGTGTAAAGTTGGCACTTTTCCCTCTTCACTTTTAGCCCGGTTTCCTTGAATTTGGTTAACACCTCCCTTAGCCGACCCTCTAGTTCTCGCTGGTTGGTTGCCGATACCAGCACATCGTCGAAGTAGGGCACCACCCCCTTGATGCCCTGCAAGAGTCTCTCCATGAGGCTCTGGAAAATTCCAGGTGCCACGCTGACTCCAAACTGGAGTCGGTTACATCGGAAAGCTCCCCGGTGGGTGACTATGGTTTGCACCTCTGCGGTTTCTGCATCGACCGGCAGCTGTTGGTATGCTTGGGCCAGGTCGAGCTTCGCAAAAACCTTGCCTCCCCCCAGTGAGTGTAGAAGGTGCTGCACTACTGGGACAGGGTAGGCGCTTTGTTGCAAGGCGCAATTTAGGGTGGCCTTATGGTCCCCGCAGATTCTCACCGACCCTTCGGGCTTGACTGGGGTGACTATTGGGGTCTTCCACTGGGCATGATCAATTTGTTGTAGGACCCCTTGCTTGACGAGCTTGTCAATTTGCTGGTCAATTTTTGGCCTGAGTGCAAAAGGTACGCGCCGTGGTTTTAGGCATCTCAGAGGAATGTTAGGGTCTAGGCTGAAGGAGATGGGGGGGCCTCGGTACTTGCCTAGGGTGCCGTCGAACACTTCCTGGAAGTCCCGTGCCAGTTGCTGCTCCCAATCGGTCTCGGCAATGTGGTTGATGCCCGTGACTTCAATGCCAAGCGGCGCGAACCATTGCAGTCCCAAAAGGCTGGGTCGGTCTCGGTCCACGATTGTTAGGGGAAGCTTTGCTGTGCGGCCCTTAAATGTTACTTCCAATTGTCCGGTTCCGACTACCGGGATGCGGTTTCCCTGGTAGTCTTTGATGATTAGTCTCTGGTTCTCCAGTCCCTTCTTGTGGATGGTAGGCACCAAGCGTTTGATTTCTTGCCAGGCGACCATGGAGAGGTAGGACCTGGAATCCACCTCCATCCTGCATGGCTTGCCTTCGATGCCTACCTCCACGTAGACTTTTCGGGCATCGGTGGTTGATGCGTGGCCAATGATGACCATCTGGTGGGTTTCCTCCTTCCGCCGGGTCTCTCCGCCTCGTCGGGTTTGCCCGCTCTGGTCCCATCAGCTGTCGGCTGGGCGATCTCTGGCCCTGGGGTGTGTGCTGTCCCATCTCCGCTCGCTGTGGTCCCGCCGTCTGGGTCTGTAGGCTTTCTTTAGTTGGCAGACGCGGGCGATGTGGCCCTTTTTGTCGCAATGCCAGCAGACTGCATCGAAGAAACGGCACTCCAATCTCGGGTGGTCGCCTCCGCAACTGGCACACGCGGTCCCCGACTTACGACCCCGCCGATTGTGCTGGTCGCGTCCCGCCTGGACCAGGTGGATTTCCTCCTCCTCGTCCAAGGTGTCGGAGGCGGAGTGGAATTCGCCATGGTGGGTGGTGGTTTCACGGTGACTTGCTTCCGGTTGGGCCTTGGTCACCCGTCCCGAGTCGGTGGTCGCGGTGCGGTCCCCGCGTCCGATCTCCGTATGCGGTTCGCCGACTTCCGGGTAGCCTCGGCTGCAGTGGCTTCAGTGATGGCGTCGGCGAGGGCAATGTCGCCTTTAGCCATCAGTTGGCTCTGGAGGACTGGATCCTGAAGTCCGAGCATGACTCGGTCCCGTAGGGCCTCGTCCATGTCGGAGAATCCGCACATGCCTCCTAGGTTCCGCAACTCGGCAACAAAGTCACTGATGCTTTCGCCCGGTCTCTGGTCCCGCCGGTAGAAGTCGTGCCGCCTGATGAGGGTGGGCACGGTGGGGGCGTAGTGGTTGCAGAGCAAGGGCTCGAGGTCATCCCAGTCCATCGCTTTGACGTCGGCGGGTTTCACGAGGGCTTTCGCCATCTTGAACACTGCGGGCCCACAGTGTGTCAGGAAAATGGCTCATTTTTTCGGCCCGGTGGCGTCCTTCATGTTGCTGCATTCGAGGAACATGAGGAATCTGTCTGTGTAGGATTCCCAGTCCTTGCTAGCGGGGTTGAAGGGCGCGGGCGGAGCGATGCTGGCCATCTCGTCGGTCTTGCTTCCGGCGGACACGTGCTCGATGGGGTTCAGCCTTGGGATCCCATCCTCGTCGCCAGTGTCGTGTCCGTTCGGCAAGGAGACCAGGAGGCAGTGACTGTGGTTTCAGCTCTTTATTAGGCCCCCGGAACCGATCTGCTCCAAGGCAAAACTTGCGGCTTTTTATTCTCAAGCCGTGGCGGCCACGGCCAATGACACCGCTTTGAATCTCCCACGATTCGTATCCGCCAATCGCGGGAGATTCTCAGCGGGCCAATCAGCGCGGCTCGCTAAACCAATCAGATCACCCCGCGCTTTGACCAATCAAAATGCGGGGTTTCAAGAATGCAAATGAAGGTACAGAACAGCACTGTTCCCAGTGCTAAGCTGGCTGGAGACGATACCTTCATAATCCAATCCATCTAGAATTCACAACACTGAGTAGGAGCACTGACTTGGATACTGTGGGAATCAGATTCATATATGGCCATGATCCTGATCAGGTCTTTTGTTTCTTCTTTCTTTAAAACATATACAGGTAATCCTCAGCTTATGACCATAATTGGGACTAGAAGTTCTGTTGCTAGGTAAGGCAGTTATTAAGCGAGTTGCACCTTATTTTATTACCATTTTTGCCAGGGTTGCTAAGCGAATCACTGCACTTGTTAAGCAAATCATGAGATGGTTGGTCCTTGAACAAATCTGGCTTTCCTTCTTGGCCTTGCTTGTTGGAAGCCAGCTAGGGAGATCACAAATGGTGATCACATGTCCCCAGAACTCTGTAATGGTTGTGTGTACATGCCAATTGCCAATTGCCACAAATTTTGACCACAGGGATGCTCCAACAGTTATAAGTGTGTGGATTGGTTGTAAGTCCTTCATCCGCTCTTCATATGAGTTAGCCTCCAGCCCTCTCATCATCTTTGTTGTTCTTGTCTCACAGGTGCTTTTTCAAGAGGCAATGGGACTTTCTCATTTTTCCTTTTTCTTTGAAGTCATTTCGCTTCTCATCCAAGAAGCTTCTTCAGCTCTGACTGGATGGTGGGGAATGGAAGAATTTATACTCCTTGAAGGCAGCTCATCATTTGCATTCTTTTAACTGGTCGTTAAGGTCACCTGGAGGTTTATCTGTGTCCTCGGGGTCACCTGAATAGGATACATGGATGTGGAGCCTTCTTTGTTGAAAGGACTGTATTATAGACTGGAGATAGATGATGTCGTATCCCCCTCTCTCTGTGGAGAGATGGATGTCAATTTTGACATGGATGGCCTCTTTAAGAGGATGCAAATGACTAGCTGCCTTCAAGGAGTATAAATTCTTCCATGCCCCACCATCCAGTCAAAGCTGAAGAAGCTTCTTGGATGAGAAGCGAAACATCTTCAAAGAAAAACCAAGGAAGTCCACTTGCCTCCTGAAAAAGCACTTTTGGGACAACCATGACCTGGATGACTGAGAATCTCCATAGAGATTCTTTGATGCACTCTTTCCAGAGTCTCAACATTTTTTATAACTTGGTGACCAAAATTAGGCGCAGTATGCTAAGTGTGGCTTTACAAAGGCTTGATAAAGCAGTATTTCATGGACACGGTGCTCAGAAGTTAAGACACTGAGCTTGTCAATCAGAAAGTTCGGCGGTTCGAAGCCCTAACGTCACATAATGGAGTGAGCACCTGTGACGTGTCCAAGCTTCTGCCAACCTAGCAGTTCGAAAGCATGTAAAAAATGCAAGTAGAAAAATAGGGACCCCTTTGGTGGGAAGGGAACAGAGTTCTGTGCGCCTTTGGGTGTTTAGTCATGCCGGCCACATGACCCCGGAGATGTCTTTGGACAGCACTGGTTCTTCGGCTTTGGAGATGAGAGCCAGAAACAACTAGTACGTGTGCTTTACTTTTACATTTATCTTACTCATACTTCACACAATCTTGATTCTATCCCTCTGTTAATGCAACCTTGGAATGCATTGGCTTTTAGGGCTTAAAAAAAAAAACAATTTAAATTCTAGGTATTGTTCTAGGAGTTGACATCCATACTTAAAAAGTGGCCAAGCTTGAAAAAAAAACACTGATTTAGAAGACAGTTTTTTATTAGCCGTGCAAAGTCAATTGCAGTCCTGCTTTGTAAAATGCAGTTGCCGCCACAAAAAAAAAGGCCAACCAGAATGGCGGCTTCTGAGAGAGAGAGAGAGAAGATGTAGCTTCAGGACTGGCCAACCACACCTCCATCACGTGTGGCCAACCACACCTCCATCACGAGAAGTTACAAGTGTCTCCCACGGAAACTTATTCATCACAACATAGGAACGCTCAGAAATGAGAACGCTCTGCCTGAAGTCAACTTGCCAACACCGAGCTAAATAACTTGCCTAGGAGAAAAAAAAATTGTAGTGTGTGTGTGTGTGTGTGTGTGTGTGTGTTTGTGTGCATTTAACTTTCCTCTGATGCTATCAGTAGGAAATAAATCACCAAATATTGTTCTTTAGCTGCGAACGGGCTTATCCTTCGGCAAGGTTTCTTCCTGACAGCATCAGATCCTGGCTTTCTCTTCTTGGAAAAGGAGCTAGTTAGTCTTGCAAATGTTTTAATACCTTACCCGGCTTTTAGAAGAGAGGGGCTGGGGGTGCAAAAAGAGGAGGGTTTTTTTTCTCTCTCATAAACTGATGGGAAAGTAGCCCAGCAGCTCTTAGGTTACCAATCCCTAAGTCCTGATCTCTTTCCTCTTTGGGGCCTTTGTTCGAAGCCACCCATCCATGGAAAATCAACCCCTTTGGCTTATTATGTATTCTGTATCTGAGGTGACCAAAACTATTTCCTGCATCTGGCATTGGGTGCTAATTACCTGCTCAAAGACCTTGTAAATGCCTCCCTCAACTTGTCACGATGTGTCCCCCCCCCCAGGAAAACTCCACTTTTTCCAAACCTGGGCACTTTTTTTACCTTTTATATTATTATTATTATTATTATTATTATTATTATTATTATTATTATTATTATTATCACTACTACTACTACTACTACTACTACTACTACTACTACAACAACAACTTCATAAAAGTTTGAAATGGGGAATCTCCAACAGGACGGCCTGTTCTTTTACCTCACTTGCTGGTCTCCCACAAAATGCAAGGTCAGTCTTTTACCAGCTGCGGCTGGCCAAGCACCATTTTCCCCCCTTCCCCCCAAAAAACGGCAGGGGGGCTGGAAGGAGGGCAGGCTTGGAAAGTAGGGGGATCTTTTCTCCCATGGAGGGACTCCTCAGCGTCTTTGTGTGGTTGCTGGCATTTTTCCTCCCCACACACTGTGCAGATGTATTACTTAAAATTTATCTTGAGGCCTGCCTCCTTCCCGAAGCAAGGAGAGGGGAGGGGAGGCCCGGGAGGGGCACCGTAATAAGCGTAGCCCCCCCCCCCATGGGCAATACCAAGATACAAAGTCCATTCAGTGTATTTAGGATGGAACAATAAAACAGATTGAAAAGGCCTTGCACCTGCTTAGAGTTCTTGCCCTTTAAAAGGCAGGGTAGCCTGAAAGGTCTTAATAATAATAATAATAATAATAATAATAATAATAATAATAATAATAAGAAGAAGAAGAAGAAGAAGAAGAAGAAGAAGAAGAAGAAGAAGAAGAAGAAGAAGAAGAAGAAGAAGAAGAAGAAGAAGAAGAAGAAGAAGAAGAAGAAGAAGAAGAAGAAGAAGTACAACAACAACAACAACAACAACAGCAACAACTGCAGAACTAGAGGTGATCTGAAGCTTACAGGGCAACTGGAGGAGTTAAAAACCGTCTCCCTTTCTCTCTCTCTCTCTTCCCTGGTTGTTTTCTGAAAAATTAAAATTAGGAGCAGGAGGCACGAAAATTCAATTAGGGAAGAGCAGAAAAAAAAAAGAATTCCATTCTCCTCAAGTTCAATTCTCCTCCACCGTTGGCTGCGTTTTATGATAATTATTATGAAGAAGGAGTTTTAAATTGGGAAATTGTAGGAGGGACAGGGCTTTGAAAGCTCTTCTGCGGGAACACAATTCCGAGATTTTTGGGAGTGATTTTAAGGGGCAGCCTTTTTTCTCTCGCTCTCTCAAGAGGCAACTTCAACAAAACTCCATCTTGGTGGCATCAGCCTCAGAAGGGCTCAATCCTGTCAAGGCCAACCCATGAAAATGCCGTTTAATTCTCCAGGAGGGAGAACATTTTGAGGGGTTCTGATTGACTGGAAGGAATGGGACATCCAATGGGGTGGGACTTGAAGTTCCCTCCTCCTTCCTCCAGGCACCGCCTCCAGGAATCCACCAATGGCAGGATAAGGTTTACATACTTTGATTCTGGGATGGATTAAGCAGAGGAAACCTATTTCTCTGGCAATGCAGGAAAGGTCGGTACAGGTCATCCTTGACTTATGACCACAATTGAGCACAACAACATTTCTGTTGCTAAGCAAGACAGCTGTTAAGTGAATTTTGCCCCATTTTGCCACCTTTCTTGCCTCAGTTGTTCACTGAATCACTGAAAGTTATTAAGTTGGTCACACACTTGTTAGGTGCATCTGGCTTCCCCATTGACTTGGATTGTCAGAATGTTGCAGAAGGCGATCGCATCCCTCCAGGAACTGCAACTGTCATAAGTACGAGTCAGTTGCCAAGCATTCAAATTTTGACCACGTGACCATGGAGCTGCTGCAAATGCACATTAAGTGTGAAAAACGGTCACAAGTCACTTTTTTCAGGGCCGCTATAACTTCAAATGGTCATGACAGGAATGGTTGTAATTTGAGGAGGGGATGGTAAAAGCGAAACGATTGTGCAATCATATTGGCAGGGCCTGTTATAAACTATAAAGGATTCTCATCCTGCTCTTTGGTAGCATTGCTCAGCCATTGCCATAAAATATAAAACTGCTTCTAATAAAAACACGACAATGGCTGCAATACACTGTAAAAAGGGGGGGAACAGTAAGTGTTGTGTATGTACCATAGTTAATAAAGTATGAGCTTGAAGTAAAGTGCAGGGTTCTAGCCCTGCACTTCTGATTGGCTGTTAGGCGGCCAGATCGGATTGGTTAGTTCTGAGGAATCTGATTGGCCCTTAACATAGGATTCTTATTGGTTAAAAGAGCTAACGTTCATAGCTCGTCATTGGACAATTCTTACAAGGGTTGCCTATATAAGGCAGAGTTCACTGTTGTTGTTTTGAGAAGTCACTATGCTAATAAAGAGCTGAAAGTCACTATTCAGAGGCTGTCTCCATTTACTCCGACCCATGTCTAAGTACTTAACACTGGCGACGAAGGTGGGATGTGGAGACGTCTGAACCGAAGAAGCCAGGAAGCAATACCAAGCAAGTGATAGACAACGCCAACAACAGAACCATGTCTGGCGGCATCGTACCACCCGCTCCGTTCGATCCAAACCAAGAGGATTGGGAATCCTACATGGATCGCTTCCAAATGTTTGTCGAGACGAATAACTTGAAGGACGCTACACCAGCAAAGAAGTGGGCACTGTTCCTGACGCATTGTGGCCCAGCTGTATTTAAGATGGCTAAAGCACTCGCCAAACCTCGAGAAGTGAAAGCCATGAGCTGGAACGACCTCGAACCCATCCTGAGAGACCATTACACGCCAACCGTGCCTACACTCGTGAGACGCCACGAGTTTTATCAGAGAAACCAACGAAAAGGGGAGAGCGTGGCCGATTTCGTGGTGGACCTCCGAAATTTAGGGGGTCTCTGCAGGTTCGCCAATTTAGAAGAGGCACTAAGAGATCAAGTAATTCTGGGATTAGATGCGCTAGGCGTGCAAAGTAAGCTGATGGCGAAAGGCGACATCAGCCTTGCTGACGCCATCACCGAAGCCACGGCTGCGAAGGCGACCAAAAAGTCGGCTGCACAATTACGGCGAAGCTGCACTCCGGTAACACCACCGACCAGCGAAATCTTATCCAACTCAGAAGGGCAGCTACTAACAACGCACCATGAGGACCTCTCTTCATCGTCAGACAGCGACGAAGAAGGGGTCCATCGACTGCGGTCCGATTGGGACCCTCACCTGAAGCCCTTACGCTCTTGCACTGGCTGTGGAGCCAACCATGCCAGGGCCGAATGCAAATTCCGCGACGCACTCTGCCATGAGTGCGGGAAACGAGGCCACATCGGCTGGGTCTGCCGCAGCTTACCAGGACTCAGCCAGGCCTCAAAAGGGGCCAACTATCGCCAATTGACAGGAAACCGTCCTGTAAGGCGAGAGCCAGTAAACCACTCCTACAGAAATCGAGCTTTGCAAAAAGAAGAGGCTCACCATACTTCCACTATCGGTCACGCCTCAGTTTTGGACACTAAGAAAATCTGAGTCACGGTAGCCATCGAGAACCAGCCTTGCCACATGGAGGTTGACTCGGGATCGTCCCTCTCGATGGTGTCTTGGAAGACACTCAAGCAACTCATCCCCACAATTCAACGCCAAGACCTCCAATTTCAATGCCTCATCCTCAAGGACTACCAAGGAAATCAAATCCCCGTTGTCGGGTCCTGCCAAGTCCGAGTCTCCTTCAAGAAGCATACAGCGTACTTACCTCTAACGATCATCGATAGAGATAGGCCTAATCTATTAGGCCTCCAATGGTTTGCGCCACTCGGCATTGAAGTGGCCGGCGTGAACCGAGTCGGTGGTTGTGAGTGGGAGGAAGACCTTATCTCTGAGTTCAGCGACGTCTTCGCAGACAGCTTAGGCGAGTATAAGGGGACCCCAATCTCATTTAGTCTAGATCAAAAAGTAGCCCCTATTCGCTTGAAGCCCCGTCGAGTTCCATTCGCTCTTAAAGCTAAGATCGACGAACAACTCGACAAGCTAATTGCTCAAGGGGTGTTAAAGCCCATCGATCACTCTCCATGGGAAACCCCTATTGTAACACCCATTAAGCCAGACGGGTCAATCCGAATTTGTGGGGACTACTGGGCCACTTTAAACCACGCCCTACAGCAGAATGCGTATCCAGTTCCAGTGGTGCAGCACATCTTCTATTCCTTGGGGGGCGGAAATGTTTTCACTAAATTAGATTTAGCTCAAGCTTATCAACAATTACCAGTGGATGAAAAAACGGCCCAAGCCCAAACAATTGTAATGCACGGAGGTGCCTTTAAATGTACCCGATTGCAATTCGGAGTTAGTGTAGCCCCGGGGATCTTCCAGAGCCTCATGGAAAGGTTATTACAGGGAATCAAGGGCGTGGTTCCTTATTTTGATGACGTATTAATTGCAGCCCCTACCAAAAAAACCTTGCAGGATCGTTTGAAATGCGTTCTTAAAAAATTCCAAGAGGCTGGACTTAAGGTGAAAAAAAATAAATGTCACTTATATACTGACAATGTTGAGTTTCTAGGGTACCGAATTGATAGCCAGGGCATTCATCCTACCGAGAGTAAATTAAAAGCAATCAAAAACGCTCCCAGACCACGCAACAAGGCGGATCTCCAGGCATTCTTAGGCCTCATTAATTTCTATAATGTATTTTTACCGCACAAGGCAACTGTCGCTGAACCTTTACACCGATTATTATATAAGAAAGCATTGTGGGTATGGGGTTACAGGGAAGAGCAAGCATTCCGGAATGTAAAAAAACTGCTCACATCTGACTCTGTACTTATGCAGTATAACGAGACTTTGCCGTTAGTTATAACCTGCGATGCATCACCTTTCGGGGTGGGCGCCATTTTGAACCATGTACTGCCTAATGGGAATGAAGCCCCTGTTGCATACTTTTCGAAGACTCATAAGCAGAGCGGAACTATGGACAAATTGATAAAGAAGCCCTCGCAATCGTTTCAGCTGTAAAGAAATTTCATGAATATGTGTATTCTGACCATCGGGTCATTCTAGGGGATAATATGTAGGGGGTTGGCTTGTCCTCAGCTATTATCCCTAGCAACGGTTTGTGGTCAGTTATAATGGTAAAATATGTGTATGGAAGGACATTTACCATTATAACTGACCACAAACCGTTGCTAGGGATAATAGCTGAGGACAAGCCAACCCCCTACATATTATCCCCTAGAATGACCCGATGGTCAGAATTCCTAGCTGCTTATAATTATCGCCTGCAATATCACCCAGGGAAAGCCATTCCCCACGCCGACGCATTAAGCCGAGCACCGCTTCCAGAGACTCTCGACGATCTGGCATCAACAGCAACTACGTTGCAGATCGAAACACTCAACTCGCCGCCTATGACCGCCCGAGACATCGCGAGAGAAACCAAACGAGACCACACCGTAGCTCGAGTCCTTGGTTGGGTAGAACGTGGATGGCCATTGGACCAAGTACCAGATGACTTCGCACCATTTAAATCTCGACAGACTGAACTTTTTTCCCAAAAAGGCTGTATCATCTGGGGCGATAGAGTCGTTGTCCCAGAACGACTCCGGAAGATGCTGCTACAAATTCTGCACGAGGGCCACCCCGGCATCGTGCGGATGAAAGCACTTGCATGAAGCTACGCATGGTGGCCGGGCATAGACCGGCAAATCGAGCAGTGGGTCAAAGCGTGTGCCAATTGCCAACAAGTCAGCAACGCCCCACCAAAAGCCATGCCTACTGAATGGGAGACGCCACGGGGACCCTGGTCCAGAATCCACCTGGATTTCGCGGGGCCAACCAAGGGCTATACCTTCCTGCTGACAGTCGACACATATTCCAATTGGTTAGAAATTCATCGTATGACGGCTACAACTTCTGAGGCGGTGATCAAGATCCTAAACAGACTCTTTGCAACCCACGGATTGCCTGACTTCCTGTTGTCTGATAACGGGCCACAGTTTATGGCACTAATGTTCGAGCAGTACCTCGCTAACCGCGGCATCCGCCATGCGCTCACCTTGCCTGCGCACCCTGCAACCAATGGCCGAGCGGAACGCATGGTCCAATTTGTTAAAAAGACTTTGCAAAAAGTGGACTATGACAATATCGATGACAAAGTCAACCAAATTCTTTTCTTGCAACACATAACTCCACATAGCGTCACTGGCAGAACTCGCGCCGAACTACTGATGGGATGAAGACTCCGGTCCCACCTCGACTGGTTGCACCCTGCTTACGAACCGGAAAAGCCAATAGGATCCAGCGGCTGCTGTCGCACCTTCCAGGTAGGAGACCTCGTTTACGCACGAAACTTATCGGGCGATCCGTTATGGATAGAGGTGACAGTAGTACGAGTGACCGGCCCCAAATCCTACGTCGTGAAATGCTGTGACAATAAACTGTGGAAACGGCATGTGGACCAATTATGGTCATGACTCACAACGGCCAGTAAACAACTCCCCCATGACCAAACCGAGGGGGGGGGAGGTACGGAAGAAGATGAAGTTCCAGGGAACCTGCTCAAAGGAAGCGACGAACTCAGTGATACTCAGGAAATAGAGCAGGAAGGAGAATTGTTTGCACCACAAGGAAGTGCACCTGAGCAAAAAGCAGAACCACTGCCAAACAACAATCTACTTCAACAGGATTGCAACCAACCAATCCAACGAAAATCCGAAAGCCTTAAAAGACAACCGTCCTATCTAAAGGACTAGATAACCACACCGTAATTAAGAAGCCAGGGGAAAGGGGTGTTGTGTATGTACCATAGTTAATAAAGTATGAGCTTGAAGTAAAGTGCAGGGTTCTGGCCCTGCACTTCTGATTGGCTGTTAGGCGGCCAGATTGGATTGGTTAGTTCTTAGGAATCCGATTAGCCCTTAACAGAGGATTATTATTGGTTAAAAGAGCTGGCGTTCACAGGGTTGCCTACATAAGGCAGAGTTCACTGTTGTTGTTTTGAGAAGTCACTATGCTAATAAAGAGCTGAAAATCACTATTCAGAGGCTGTCTCCATTTACTCCGACCCATGTCCAAGTACTTAACAGTAAGAAAAAGAATTGTCACAAAAGACCCAAAGTAGAAGCACTGAAGGTTGTGTGTGCATTATTCGACCAGTGGTGGGCTTCAAAAAATTTAGCAACAGGTTCTCTGCCTGGTTGCTGGGTGGGCGTGGCCATGGTGGGTGTGGCCTAGTCAACCTCCTGCACCATGGCGGGGGGGGGTGTTTGTTCTCCCCGGGCTCTGGAGGCTTTCTTCGAACCTCCGGGAGGCCAAAAACAGCCTCCCCAGGCTCCAGAGGCTCTCTGGAAGCCAAAAAATGGGCCATTTCCAGGAGGCCCGTTTTTCACCCTCCCCGAGCCTCCCTGTGCACCCTGCACTTCCCTGCATCCAAAACTGGCTGCGTGGGGACTTCTGGGAGGGAAGGGGAGAGGTGGGCGGGGCCATCCAGGAGTGGGATTTGGGGGTTCTTTGAACTTCACAGAATCTTAGCTAGGGGCTCTCCTGAACCCCTGCGAACTCCCAGAAGCCCACCCCTGCATTCGACCCATCAATATTCTGTTGAGTAAATGTAACCTTTGACTGGCAATACCTATCAATTGCATCAATGCAATTCGATTTAGAGTAGAGCTGGAAGGGACCTTGGAGGTCTTCTACTCTAGACCAACCCCCAGCTCAAGCAGGAGACCCTGGCCTATACCATTTCAGACAAGTGGCTGTCCAATCTCTTCTTTAAAACCTCCAGTGATGAAGCATCTACAGCCATGATGGTGAACCTATGGCACACGTGCCACAGGTGCCACGCAGAGCCATTTGTGCCAGCATGCGAGCTGCAAGCAAACTTACTGCACATGTGTACGGCTCACCGCTGATTTTCGGCCTCCCAAAGGCTTGAGGAAGGCTTCTGCAGGCTTCTGCAAGCTTTGGAGGCCGAAAACTAGCCCCGTTTTGTCACTTCCGGTATTTTCAGAAAAACAGGAAGTGACGAAACAGGGCTAGTTTTCAGCCTACAAAGCTTGCAGAAACCTGAAGAAGCCTTCCTCAAGCTTTTGGGAGGCTGAAAAAGGCCTCAAACTGGCCGAAAATCAGCAGTGAGGCACAGCGCAGGTAAGGAGGCAGTGAGGGGGGGTGGATTGCACGTGCATATGTAGGGGACATGGGTGGGGCATGCATTGCCTTCTGGTGCTGGCACACGAGCACAAGCATGCAAGCACATGCACAATTTTTAGCACAGGAGCCCAAAAAGGTTATCCACCACTGACCTACCACATGAGAAGACACTCTGTTCCACTGGTTAATTGTCCTCACAATTAGGCAGTTTCTCCTTCATTCCAGGTTGCTTCCTCATTGATTAGTTTTAATCCAATGTTTCTTGCCTTCTGGTGCTTTGGAAAATAAGTTGATCCCCTCAAATACCGGAATACTGCTATCGTGTTACCCCTGGTCCTTCTTTTCTCTAGACTGGCCATACCCAGTTCCTACAGTCATTCTTCATATGTTTTAGTCCCCAGGCCTTTAATCATCTTAGTTGCTCTTCTCTGCACTTTTTCCAAAGTCTCAACATCTCTTTTGTAATGTGGTGACCAAAACTGGATGCAGTATTCCTGGTGTGGTCTTACTAAGTTTGTCTTAAGAAAAAAATGTTATTTAATTCAGTTCTATAGGGTAACACAAATTGATCTGTATCCTTTAGTATTCATTTGGGCAAATCTAAATTCATAAAAACATAAGTGAATGAGTGAGAGCCTGCCAAAATCCCATTCACTAATTTATTACAATGGTGCCAGTGATGACAATATTGTATTTGACTACATAGGCCTGTGTCAAATACATACAATGCAGTCAACTCCAAAGAGATTGGCCAGCTGTTGGAGCAGCCATTTGTGGACATATTCATGGATATGTTACACCTAAACAAATAGATCAAATGATGTCATTTTTACAATTGGGGAGAATCAACTGTGATTGTTTCTATGCTATATCCAAACTTGTAAGCCAACCCCCATTTTATCCTGGAGTTGAAAAGGTCTTTGCATTTAATTCTGTAAAGCTTGATTCGGTTTGTCTGTATAATATTATAATTTTCATTTATTCCTCCAATATCATAGGGAATTGAAATATTTATATTAGGTTGTGGTGCTTTAAACAACTCAGAACATGAGAACTTGTAAGTGTATACACAGATAGTCCTTGACTTAAAACCATTCATTTAGTGGCCATTTGAACTTAACAAAGGCACTGAAAAATGTGACTCAAAACCAGTTGCTGAACTAACAGCCATTTCTAGCATCCCCACAATCACATGGTCAATATTTGGGCACCTGCTAACCAACGTGGTGTTTCTGAGGCTTGCAGAGTCCTGGAGTCAGCAGCAGGAGAAGGAGGAGAAGGAGAAAGAGAAAGAGAAGAGAGAGAGAGAGATTCTCAGTCATCCAGGTCATGGTTGTCCCTAAGGTGCTTTTTTTCAAGAGACAACTGGACTTTCTGGTTTTTCTTTGAAGATGTTTCACTTCTCATCCAAAAGCTTCTTGGATGAATAGCGAAATGTTTTCAACGAAAAACCAGAAAGTTCAGTTGTCTCTTGAAAAAAAGCACCTTTGGGACAAGAAAAGGAGGAGGAGGAGGAGGAGGAGGAGGAGGAGGAGGAGGAGGAGGAGGAGGAGGAGGAGGAGGAGGAGGAGGAGGAGGAGAAGGAGAAGAAGAAGAAGAAGAAGAAGAAGAAGAAGAAGAAGAAGAAGAAGAAGAAGAAGAAGAAGAGGAGGAGGAGGAGGAGGAGAGGAGGAGGGAGGAGGAGGAGGAGGAGGAGGAGGAGGAGGAGGAGGAGGAGGAGGAGGAGGAGGAGGAGGAGGAAGAGGAGAGAGAAGGAGAAGGAAGAAGAAGAAGAAGAGGAAGAGGAGGAGGAGGAGGAGGAGGAGGAGGAGGAGGAGGACGACGAGGAGGACGACGAGGAGAAGAAGAAGGAAGGAGGAGAGGAGGAGGAGGAGGAGGAGGAGGAGGAGAAGAAGGAGGAGGAGGAGGAGGAAGGAGGAGGAAGGAAGAAGGAGGAGGAGGTAGGAGGAGGAGGGAGGAGGAGGAGGAGGAGGAGGAAGGAGGAGGAGGAGGAGGGAGGAGGGATGAGAAGAGAAGAAGAAGAAGAAGAAGAAGAAGAAGAAGAAGAAGAAGAAGAAGGAGGAGGAGGAGGAGGAGGAGGAGGAGGAGGAAGAGGAGGAGGAGGAGGAGGAGGAGGAGGAAGAGGAGGAGGAGGAGGAGGAGGAGGAGGAAGAGGAGGAGGAGAAGAAGAAGAAGAAGAAGAAGAAGAAGAAGAAGAAGAAGAAGAAGAGAAGAAGAAGAAGAAGAAGAGGAAGAAGAAGAAGAAGAAGAAGATCTGATCACACTGTTTAGAAATTTTGTGCACAAGCTGAAACAGTTCCACTCGCCAGCTGCAGTAAATCAAATAACCGCAGTGGGGTGATTTTCAAGGCTGTAAGAGGCTTTTTGTCTTCGTCTCATTCCCGGGGCCTCCAGGGTTTCTGAGTTCCTTCTCCACAGGTTCTTAATGTTTTGCCTCTCGGGTACAAAGGCCCCTGTGCTCAAGCCCCTCTTTGGAAAGCTCTGCCCCAATCTTGCACATGCTGAGGGTTACTAACAGCAGACTGAAATGTTGCAGCCAGGGAGCGGGTTGGGGCTGCCGGGCACTAGCAATTTAGGATTTCAGCATTGCGGGACAGATTTTTCTGAGTGCATCAGCAGACACAGGCTGGAATGAAAAAAAAAAAAAAAGTCTTTTGTTGACATCTTAACCCTTCCGATGCCAGCCTTTCTTTTCAAGCCTGCTCAGCCCACATTGTTGGCTCAGATTTACAACTTAAACTGAAGGTCTCATGCTTTGCCATGCACGCTCTGGCCGTAAAACCTTCTGCATTTTTCAGAATTGCACCTGTGGTGTATCTGTTTTGGCTTTCTTGTTCATGGTACCAGCTTGGATTTAGAGGGCCATTCAAGAATGTTGACTCGTTTTGTGTGTATGTGTGAGAGAGAGAGAGAGAGAGGTTTTTTTTTTTTTTTAAAGCACACTTTGAAATGTATTTATTCTGCCAAAAAGGGAGGGGGACACAATTTAGCTGGTTGCAATTGCATTTCAAAGCATTCCCAGCTGATTCCTTTCCCAGGAGCCTGTTTAACTGTTTTACTGCAGTTTGAGCCACCTATGATGGCCCAACCCTGCATTATTTTACTGAATTGTTTAATTTTATTCTATCTGAATATATAAGCCGCTCCACTCCAATGTGCTTTAAACGAGTTTGAGATTGTTGAGTGCTAAAAATTTTTTTTAGAAAGCCCAGTTTCTGGTTTACAAAATTCAGGAAAAACTTAAAAGGAATGGCTTTGAAAAGAAAAAAATTGAAAAGAAGATTGTGTGGTTTGACCAAAGTAGCCACTGTTTGAGGTGAACAAGCATATGCTAAATTAAAACGAGGATCCACTTTAAGAAGTGATTACTCAGTAATAGATTCGCGGTGGAGTTTGATCTATGGAATTTCATTTTGAAATCTTTGAAAGTCAATTTATTTTAAAAGTCTTAGCAGCCCAGACTCAGCTGCACATTTTTCAAGAAAATCTGTGTGCTGTCTCAACCCCACTGCATTAGCGCTAAAATCTTTGAACACAATAGATTCAATCCTGAATAAGCAACAACAGAGATTCACTATTGCGCTCTCAGTTACATTTAAATAAATAAATAAATAAAATAACACACCCACCCCGATACATGTAGTCCTTGGCTTACAACCATTTGTTTAGTGACCAGTTACAATAGGGTTGAAAAAAGCGACTTATGACCATTTTTTTTGATACTTACTGCCAGAGGTGGTATTCAGCAGGTTCTGATCAGTTCTGGAGAACTGGTAGCGGACATTTTGAGTAGTTTGGAGAACCGGCAAATACTACCTCTGACTAGCCCCGCCCCCATCTAGTCTCTGCCTCCTGAGTCCCAGCTGATTGGCTGGGTCTTCTTTTGTTACCTTGCACAGGAGAACGGAGCTGGAAAGCAGGTTAGTGGGGTGGGGAGGGAATGGGGATTTTACAGCATCCTTCCCCTGCCATGCACACCAAGCCATGCCACACACACCAAGACCCAATAGTAAAAAATTTTTAAATCCCACTACTGCTTACTGCTGTTGCATCATCCCCGGGGTCATGTGATCATAATTCAGTAGTTTGGAAACTGTCATGTATTTGTGACAGTTGCAGTGCCCTAGGGTCATGTGATCCTTTTGTAAACTTCTGATGAGCAAAGTCAATGGGGAAGCTAGATTCACTTAACAACCATGTTCCTAACTTAAAAACTGCAGTGATTCACTTAACAACTGTGGGGAGAAAGCCCCCCCCCCAAAGGGGCCAAAGATCACTTAATACCTGTTCTTGCTGAGCAAAGGAAATGTTGGCAATTTTTAGAACCCTTCCATGTACTTACAACCTGTGATGACCCGGGGCATGGCACAAAGGCAACTCAGCCAGAGAATAAGTATGAGTCCCTTTATTATCTCCAACTTTGCCCCAATGATCCAATTACTTTCCAATCTGGAGAAAAACTCTTCCACGAACCTGCAACACCCTTGGCTTCAGTTATTCCAATCCGAACATTGTAAACTGAAAACTTTAAACTATAAATCCAACAAGGCAAAATAAGGTAATAAATCCGGCAGAGCAAGATACAGAGTTCCAGAAATGAAGTAACAAAGCAGTAAATCAAACCAGTTAGGAGGATGCCAGGAACTCATAACAACAGCCAACAGAAGATAAACTCAAAGTTTGTTCCTGACAAACACCCCTCCCAATTGGTTCTCCTTTAAAATCCCTTCCCAAGTGTGTTTTGTGAAGGGAATCAGGGCCCTTTCCTCCCTCGTAAGCCATGCAACCCACTTTGCTCTCTTCTCCATTCTTCCCCGTGTGCCCTCTGAACCCCATCTCCCTTGTTCTACCTCTTCCCTGCTCTGCCCAGCCTGACTTTGCCCTTCCCCAGTTTCCTCCACAGCCAACGAAGCCACTTCCCCACTCCCTGATGTCTTCCTCCTCGGATTCAGACTCCAATGGGGGCATGACACAACCATTGCAGCATCCTCACAGTCATATGATCAAAATTCAGGTGCTTAGCAACTGGCATGTATTTATGATGGTTTCAGCACCCAGGGTCATGTGATTGCCATTTGCAGCCATCCCAGCCCAGCGTCTAACAAGCAAGGTCAATGCAGAAAGCCTGATTCACTTAAAGGCAGTAATTCACTTAGCAACCATGGCAAGGAAGGTCATAAACTTAGGCATGACTCACTTAACAACTGCCTTGTTTAGCAATGAAGATTCTGGTCCCATTGTGGTCATAGGTCAAGGACTACCTGTAACCCAAAAATGTCAGAACGCACAAAGTTGGAGTCAAGTAAGGATTAGAGTTTAGCTGCCTTCTCCCCCGTTTAATGAAAAGAAGGACTAGGGGAGACATGATAGCAGTGTTCTAATATCTCAGGGGCTGCCCCAAAGAAGAGGGAGTCCAGCTATTCTCCAAAGCACCTGAGGGAAGGACAAGAAGCAATGGATGAAAACTAATCAAATAGAGAAGCAATCTAGAGCTAAGGAGAAATTTCCTGACAAAACAATCAGTGGAATAACTGGCTTCCAGAAGTTGTTGATGCTCCATCACTGAAGGCATTGAAGAAAAGATTGGACAACCACTTGTCTGAAATCATGTAGAGTTTCCTGCCTGAGCAGGGAGTTGGACTAGAAGACCTCCAAGGTCCCTTCCAACTCTGTTATTCCGTTGTCTGGTTACTGAATTTGTCCTTTTTCAGGATCACAAGATATTCTGAGCCGTAAACCAATAAAATAAACTGAGTTTATATAATATCCCAACAGATGAGAGTATTTGGCCCATTGTCCCTGGTTTTTGAAGTTAAGCAGAGTCCGGTACAGTTAATATTTAAATAAGACACCAACAGCAAATTTCCCACTCTTAGGAATGGAAAAATATCTTGGAAGACTGCAATGGTACTGCACTTCTCTATTGCCACCAGAAAAGGAAAGGACCACTCAGTCTCCTTAGTTTAATTTCTCCTCCCATCAATCCAGAATTATTTTATTATTAGTCTGAGGGGTTATATTGATGAAAACATTAGCATGCACTGTTCTTTGGAGATAATGATTGTCTACAAATGATCACCGCCCACGTGGGGCTATATAGGGATATCATCAGATGTTAAGCTGTGACCATGACAAGGTTGATGATGACACCCAACCTAGATGATTCTCCATTTCTCTGCCAGAAGGTCTCTGCTTCACTGAAAGACAAACAGTTTGCAAATTTATTAGCCAGCTCTTCTGTGTTTGAAAGGCCAGAGGCCTGGCAGGCGTGATTCAGGAAGGTTGAAGTCCAGTAAATTCTAGAGAGCAAAGCTATTATGTGAATGATCAAGAGCTCTAGGCTCTTCAGTCAGTCAGTCAGTCAGTCAGCTGGACCAACAAACAAAGAGCCTGGTCACCTGCCCAAATGCGCATGATGGATGCAAAGATGAGACTCTGATTGGGACCCTTTGCATTCACAAACACCTGCAGGGATTCCAGGAAGGCTGGAATGTCTTCCACTCTGATGCATCCAGAAAAAAAAAATCCTGTCCCAAATGGACACAATGCTGGAATCCTGAGAGATGTTGGATAGCTCAGAGAGATCAGCTCGGGTCTAGGCTCTGGCTGGGATGGAAGGATTCTTCGAATGTGTTTTTTCGCCACCCCCGTGGAGGAGTATGGTGGAAGCGTGGTGGAGGTGGATCAAACTTCAGGATTCCCACAGTGACTTGCACCTGCTTGGAAAGAGAAGGAGAAGCAGTCTCAGCTGAACATTCCAAGCAAGTATTGCGAAGGATGCAATTTGCAACTATTGCAAATACTGCAAAGGATGATGGAATTTCAATACCACCATTGGCCCTTCGCAGGAAGGAAGGGAATTGGCAACTCCTATTGTATAGTTTAGTTTAGTTTAATTTAGTTCAGTTCAGTTTACTGTAAATTACACCTCGTACAATGAAATTAAAGGCCATCTTCATTGTACATTGTAACTATAAAAATAAAATACAAACACACATCCTTCGCATTCTGTACAATTGAATTGCATTAATATTGCACTGTACGGTAGAATTCAACAGAGCTACTGCCCTGGGATAGAAGCTGTTTTTCAGCCTATTTGTCCTTGTTTTTATTATTCTGTACCATCTGCTAGGTGGCAATAGTTCAAACCAAGGGTGCCCAGGATGAGATGGATCTTTGAGAATGTTTTGAATTTTCTGAAGGCAGCGGGAACTATAAAGCTTTTCCAAAGAGAGGAGAGGGCAACCCATCATCTTCTGGGCAATGACCTTAACCCTCCGGAGTGCTTTCCTATCTGCCACTGTTCAACTGGCAAACCATACAGAGGTGCAGTAAGTTAAGATACTCTCTATGGTGCAGTGGTTTCCCCTGGACAGTAGAATCAGCTACAGATAGTCCTCGTCTTATGACCACAATTGACCCCCAAATTTCTGTAGCTAACTGAGACACTTAAGCCAATTTTGCCCCATTTTACACTCTTTCTTGCCACAATTGTTCAGCGAATCGCTGCCGTTGTTAAGTTAGTCACGGCCGTTAAGTGAATTGGACTTCCCCATGGACTTTGCTTGTCAGAAGGTCACAAAAAGCGACCACTGGGACGGTGTCCAAAACACATGACTGTTGCCAAGCATCCAAATTTTGATCACGTCATTACGGCGGAATGCGGCAGTCGCAAGCGTGAAAGCAGGTCAGAAGCCACTTTTCAGTGCCATTATCATTGTCAACAATCAGTAAATGAGTGGCTGTTAAGTTGAGGAGTAGCTGTACAAGGAAGATAAAATACGAATCAGTTGCCAAGCGTTTGAATTTGGATCACATGACCCCCATGGGGAATGTTGCATCGGTCATAAGTGTGAAAAACATACGTCTTTTTTTCAGTGTATTCATTGTAACTTCAAGCGGTCGCTAAATGACCAGTCAAGGGCAACCTGTATAAAGTCAGTACAACCCATGACTCTCCATTGAAACTGGAAGAAAGAATCTGTCAGGATTCCAGCAATCGCTCTAATTAAATCATGATTCTGGAGCCAAACTTCAAAGAGTTTATTAGAGGTGACATACTGACTGGCACTGCCCTGTATAGAGCCAACTCTGGCATATGTAATTTATAGACACCTGTGACCAGGGGTGGGATTCTACCAGTTCACCATTATTCGCTAGAACCGGTTGTTAACATTCTAAGCAGTTCGGAGAACCGGTTGTTAGAAGAAATTACTGGCCTAATCCTGTAAGGAAGGCAGGAAGGAAACATTTTGGTGTTGCTTACAGAAACTGCCTCTCCGTTAACCCTTATTACATTCTTGGCAAGACTAGACTTCCTGTCTCTGGAACTTTTCTGGAGTTTTTTCCCCCTCCTTTGCTGGTACTTTGCTTGTGTGGAGTGACCATTGAAAAAAGTGACTTATGACCATTTTCACACTTACAACTGCTGCAGCATCCCCACAGTCATGAGAGGCCAGGTGAGAAGATGCATGCCTTGATGTGAGTGATATTGATTTGGCCACGCCCAGCCAATAACATGACCATCAAGCCATGCCCAACAACTTAGCCATGCCCACAGAAACGGTTGTTAAAAAATTGGAATCCTACCCCTGCCTGTGACCCTGTTTCCCCCCTCCCCCTGTGTGTCTCATAAACCAGATTCTCCAATTGAGCAAGTTCACGGGCTGGGTGTCATCATTCACATTCTCCAATTAAATATATTTGCGAGCAAAACTCTGGTATTTTAGTTACAATCTTTTAAAGATAAGAGTTGGAATGTATTTTTGCTTTCAACTGCTCTTCCAAATCTCCTTCCTACCCCCCCCCCTTTTTATGGCAACTACTAAAACAGGCATAGGAATGTTTTATGAGTTAATATAAACATTATAAATGGCTTTCTGTATGCTTTCTTCTTGAAACAGCCACTAGTTTTAAGCAGGGGTTCAAAGTTAACACCAATAGCACTTAAGATGTATATACTACTTCATAGTGCTTTTACAGCCCACTCTAAGTGGTTTACAAAGTCAGCCTATTTGCCCCCCCAACAATCTGAGTCCTCATTTTACCCACCTTGGAAGGATGGAAGGTTGAGTCAACCTTGAGCCTGGTGAAATTCAAACTGCCAAATTGCAGGCAGCTGGCAGTCAGCAGAAGTAGCCTGCAGTACTGCACTTTAACCACTGTGCCACCCCAGCTCTTGTTTGTTTCCTTATGCTACCCAACAAAATGAGTTATTGAGGAGTGAATTCTGCGACGAAGGCAGATTTGTGTAGGATTGAGAGAAGACTAAGGCTGGATACCTCCTAACCCAGAAAGAGTGGGGTATTAGTGAAACAATTTGATTCAGAGTTTAGGGCCGTGATGGCAAACCTATGGCATGTGTGCCGGAAGTGACATGGAGAGCCACTTCTGCTGGCACCCGAGAGGTCACCCGGAAAACCCCCACTGTGCATGCATGCACCTGCCCCCTGGCCAGATGATTGTCAGGTCTCTGCTGTGCATGCGCAGAGGGAGACACATGCGAGCGAGATGCACGCACATAGGCATGCAGTATGCAGGGGGTTGCATGCACAAGCATAGAAGCATGCAGTGTATGTGCAGGGGGTTGTGACTACATGCACAGGGGGCGGGGGCAGTTGCGCGTGCATTGCACCATAGGTGTAGGCACATTAGCGCACACGCGTGTGTGTACGCGAGCACATTTTTGGCACTCAACGTGAAAAGGGTTAGCCATCACTGGTTTAGGGTAACCGTACAATAACCACAAATTTGTCCTAGCAGTTCAAAAGCTTTGCAAATGCAAGTAGATAAATAGGCACCACACCAGTGGGAAGATAATAGGGTTCTGTGCACCTTAGGCTACAGCCATGACCATGGAAAATGTCTTCGGACAACACTGGCTCCCGGGGCCAAAAAACAGGGATAAGCACTGCCTCCTTGAGTCGGACATGACTGGACAGGAAAACCCTTTACCTTTAGTTGGGTTGCCAAAATCCCATTGGTCCCTAGATGGCAGTGAAGAGTTGCAGAATATGCTAGTTCTAGACCAGGGGTCTCCAACCTTGGCTCCTGGAAGCCTGGCGGACTTCAACTCCCAGAATTCCACGGCTGTGGAACTCTGGGAGTTGAAGTCCGCCAGGCTTCCAGGAGCCAAGGTTGGAGACCCCTGTTCTAGACTTTTGTCCCATTCCCCACTTATGGTTGCTATTGTGCCCTGGTTTACTTTGATATTAAACCAAATAGGAGGAGTATAAGGGGCTTTGTAGCTTATAAAATAATCTGTTATTCATCATTTAGGACAGGTAAGATAATGGGATCCTGTAATCAGTGTAAACTTGGGGGCATTCTTAAGATTGGACAAGCTGGGGAAGGGATTGCTTTGAGGCATGGAAGTTAGCACCTTGAGATTCAGGAATTACAGTCCAGAAGATCTCTTACATCATTCAGCATAGCCAAAATGTGGGATTGCAGAGAAACCATCGTCACCACAAAAGATCCGCCCAGTCCAAAGTGAAATGAAACCACTACCTGCATTGTTTACTCACGTGCAGATCCTTGATTTCTTGTACATTCAATGAGGTTGTTGCTGTAATTTATACAACTTCTATATGTCTATGGCAGTGATGGGATTCAATTTTTTTTTACGACTGGTTCAGCTGAACTGGTAACATTTTTTACTACCGGTTCGCTTGAACCGGGCTGAACTGGTAGAATAACACTACTGGTCTATGGAGATTCTCAGTCCTCCAGGCTATGGTTGTCCCAAAGGTGCATTTTCAAAAGGCAGCCAGACTTTATTTCTCCTTGAAGAGGTTTTGTTTCTCATCCAAGAAGCTTCTTCAGTCAGAACTGAGGAAGCTTCTTGGATGAGAAGCAAAATGTCTTCAAAGGACAAAGTCTGGTTGCCTTTTGAAAAGCACCTTTGGCACAACTTCTATAGGAGAAATCCCATTGGTTCCTATTTGGCAAGACAATACACACAGTTCTTCAGGCAGAGCTGTGGTTGAGGTTGTATTTTCAGCTAGTGGCTTTTCTGCTTCCCTTTTTTTTATTATCCCATTTTCTCAGATGCTTGATCTCAGCTGCTTGTGACCAGGTCCTTCCTTCCTTGGTGGAAGCGCACACAGTTTTTCTCACACCTGTTTCCCACCATTCATGGGATGCTTTGTTCTGTGGCTCCTCCGAGAACCACACCATCACACCCCTACTCCATGGGCCCAGCTTGATCCAATATTGTTCTTCTCTCCCTCCCTCCCTCCCTCACTCACTCACTCACTCACTCACTCACACATACGCACAATACACAAACACACACACACACACACCTCCTTTAGACTTTCTAATATCCCCACATGTTGCTTTTCTTTCTCTATTGAGCTTGTTCTTACATTTTGAGTCCCCAACAAAGCCGTTCCTTGGACCTCAGAAGTTCTTAGAAGCAGGATTGGAAGGAGGAGGAGGAGGAGGAGGAGAAAAAAAGGAGAAGAAGAGAGATGGGAGGAAAGAGGAAGGGGGAAAAAAGGAGGAGGAGGAGGAGGAGGAGAGAGAAAGGACAAAGGAGAAGGAAGAAGGAAGGAAAAGGAGGAGGAGGAAGGAAGGAAGGAAAAGAGAGGGGGGGCGGGGAGAGAGAGAGAGAGAGAGAGAGAGACTGGCATTGTCCATCCCAAAGGATGCCAAAAACTGCCCAGCGGCAAATGAGAAACTTTTGGCTCCCAAAGAATGAGCTAGCTTGTTTGTCCGTTCCATGCAGCTGCTTCTTTCCCTTCCCTTCCTCCCTCCCCGCTGTTTTTTTTTTTCGGGGGGGGGTTTATTACATACAAAAACCTTAATGAATGGAAGCCGCTGTTTCACAGTGCACCCCACTTACAGGACAGCTCTCCCGAGCCCACCACAGATCTGACTCATCAGCAGCAGGGCACCACCATCAAGAATGCTTCCTAGAAACCAGGAGGATAAAAAGAGATTTGTTGGAAGCTGGCTGGGCCTGCTGAGTTCTCTGCCCGCGGGGCCTGTTGATGCCATAGCTGGCTGCTCGGGTCTTTTGGCCTAATAAGGGCAACAGAAACAAAGATTTGTTCCCTGGTTAGAGAGGACAACTGTGCCCAGGTTCTCGGGGGTGGGGAGCCCAGCGGTGCACGGCACCCGTCCAAGCGGGATTAAGGCTGTGAGGGCAACTCCGGGTGGGGGCAGCTAGAGGGCAGAGGGGGCTCCCCCAGTGTGGAAGGAGCCAATTCAGACATAATTTACGATTTGTCACTCCTTGTTAGGAGCAGCTGCCATTAAGAGTTAATTGTTGCATTGTGTGCTGCGTGGACTGATAAGATTTCTGTAAGCTGCTTATATGTTATCAGACATGTTATCATAACTTGGGACTAATGAGGAGAGAGAGAGTAAAAGGAAAGTGTTTACTAACAAGGTGGCCGTTGTACTTGAATGGTGTCACTGCCACTGGTGCAGCTCAGAGCCAGCTGATGTCCAGCTTCCTTCTTTTTTGTTTGGATTATTATTTATTAGAATTTTTTTTTAAACCTGCCTTTATTACTTTTATAAGTAACTCAAGGCAGCAAATACACATCATACTCTTTCCTCCATCTATTTTCCCCGCAACAACAACCCTGTGAGGTGGGTTGGGTTGTGGGAGAATAATTACCCCAAAGTCATCCAGCCAGCTTTCATTCCAAAGGCAGGACTGGAACCAGAGGTTGTATTCAGCAGGTTCAGACCAATTCTGGAGAACCGTTTAGCGGACATTTTGAGTAGTTCGGAGAACTGGCAAATACCACCTCTGACTGGCCCCGCCCCCATCTATTCTCTGCCTCCCGAGTCCCAGTTGATTGGCTGGGTCTTCTTTGGTTGCCCTGCACAGGAGAACAGAACTGGAAAGCAGGTTAGTAGAATGAGGAGGGAATGGAGATTTTATAGTATCCTTCCCCCGCCATACCCACCAAGCCATGCCACACCCACCAAGCCACACCCACAGAACCTGTAGTAAAAAAATTTGAATCCCACCATTGACTGGAACTCACACATTCCCAGTGATTGACCAGCCAGTTTTCAGGACTAGAATTCACACATTCCTAGTGATTAGCCCAAAGTCACCAAGTCAGTTTTCATGACTAAAGCGGGATAAGAATGCACAAATTGGCCCAAAGTCACCCAATTAATTTTTATGCCTAAGGCAGAACTAGAGTTCACAGAGTCCTGGTGATTAGTCCAATGTCACCCAAACAACTTCCATGCCTAATGCATGACTAGAACTCACAGTCTCCTAGCGATTGGCCCAAAGTCATCCAGTTGGTTTTTATGCCTAAGGCGGAACTAAAGCTCACAACACCAGGATGTGCTTTCATGCCTAAGATGGAACTAGAACTCACAGTCTCCTGGTTTCTAAGACAGCACCTTAACCGCTAGACCAAACTAGCACTTTCTAAGGTAGGAGTTTGATTTAGCCTTGGTCCATCCGATTCTGTACTTTCTTTCCCAAGAATGGCAATCATTCTTAAGCCATCCCTCTCAAAAATGGTGGAGGTAATACATATATCAAACATGGTGTAAAAACTAAATTCCTTTTCTTCAAATGAATTCCTAGCACTTTCTCCAAAGAACTGTGTTATTTTAATTCTCCCGGTTTTCATCTCACAATTGCCCACTAAGGGATGGGGTGGGAAAAACCCAGCTTCCTCCATCACCACCCCCTACGACCCGCCATCCTGGCTTTGAGAGATACAGCAAAATGTCTTCTCCGGCACCACACACACCCCAATCCTTCTGACAGATGATGGCAGACGAGACTTCTCCCATCTCAGAATGGGGTAACTTGTTTGCTCATGGCATGTTGTTCCATGATCATATTACGCCCACCCTGCTTGCCTCCGAAGCAGGGGATTGGCGTTAAGCCCTGCACTCTTCCTTCTTAAAGCTCTTAATGGAAAAGGCCTCGGATGCCTCAACGACCTCACCCATCAGGCCTGGGCTTAAGATGATCGAGGCCAAGTCATTATTGACTGTTTCAAAGACCTCGCCATCCCTCCAGGTCAGTAAGATTGCATGCCTTGTGCCAGGTTCCCCGCTGCATACATTCATCTCCATTTTATTCTTATTCTTATCATTTTTCTGTCAGTGTCGTTTGCAGCGGGAAAGAGAAAGCGTTCGGGAGAAACAGATTAGATGAATGGCCCACAAATATAGGGAAAGCTCCAGTCCTGGTTCTCTAGATGGCTATGGAGTTTTAGATTACATGAACAGAGTTGGAAGGGACCTTGTAGGTTAACTAGTCCAACCTGCCCCCATCTAAGCGGGAGACCCTGCACCATTACTGAGTTCCTGGGTTTGGGTTAAACTCTCAATCATGGGCTTCCCCTTCTAGTCTATGGGGAAAAAAACAGGTTTGTGGCTTTTTTAGGATTAAAGCATATTCATATGTCCTTTTTTCCTTCTTCCTGCCTCTTAATATATATATACCATTTCCCCCAAAATATGACCTACCCTGAAAGTAAGTCCTTGCTTGATTTTTTACATGTGTGCCCAATATAAGCCCTACCACCACCCCCAAAATAAGCCCTAATTAAGATATCCCCACTCCAGAGTGGATGGGTAAAAATTAAGCTAGGGAGGGGATGGAGGACTGGAGCTGCCCTACTACTTACCTTTGGGCAGATGTAGCCAGGCCTCGCACACCCTGACTCCTGCCTTGCCAGCCCATTTCTGGCAAAGCTGGCAAGGCTTTCCTGGAGGCCTCTGCAGCCAACAACAGAGCTCCAGATTGATCCAGAGCTCTGTTATCAGCTGCAGAGGACTTCAGGAAAGCCTTGCTGGCCACAGAAGGAGAAGTGCCTGAAGCCTCCGACAGCGAAAAGGAGGCCAGGGGCAACACTCACAAGTGAGGTTAGTCAGTGGATGACATCCCCTGCAAATAAGACCTGATGCCTTTTTTGGTGGCAAACAAATATAAGACAGGGTCTTATTTTGGGGAGAAATTGTATATTTTTTTCCTTTCCATTACAGGCTGTCCTTGACTTATGACCACAATTTGAGCTCAAAATTTCTGTTGCCAAGGGAGATGGTTGTTAAGTGAGTTTTGTTCCCATTTTACAATCTTTCTTTTACCACAGTTGTGAAGGGAACAACCCTAGGTCAAATCCCACATCAGTCAAATCACTCCATGACTTGAGGATGTAAGCTACAGTTCATTAAAACATATGCTTTTTAGTACAATTTTAAAAAGTAGCTCTCAGTTTATGACCAGTTGCTTAGCAATCGTTCAAAGTTACAAAGGAACACTCTTCCCCCCCTCCCCCCCCCCCCAAAAAAAAGTTACCTCTGACACTCTTTCAAAGTTTCATGGTTGCTTCTCTATGGTTGCAATTAATCTACAATTCTTCTGTGGGAACTGGTGTTTACTTCTGGTTTCTGGCAAAACCCATTCCACAGAGAATAATGGATTCATTTAATAACCACTGTGTTTGCTTTAGAACCACCCTGTTGGCTTTAGGACTGCCATGTTCACTTAACAACCTCCATTTTTTTAAAAAAAGTACATGTAAAATTACTTCCGGTTTTATTGCTTTATGACTGTCATGATTTATGACTATAATCGCATGGCTCAATCGTGGTTGTAACTTGATGACTGCCTGTAGTCAGAAAAGGTGCTACCAAACTCTTTAACCATTCAATGGATCTCATGTGTTCTATTTCCCACTTCTTCAGAGAATCCCACATATATCTAACTGTGTACGTTTCTGGGCTGCCCTTGAGGCCACTACACCCACCACCTCATTTATGCCATTTTGCTGACCGGCCATCTTGGTGAATACTACTAAGTGTTGCACTCACTATGCCATTTCTCTCTTGACCTTCTTGTAGGTAGAAGCATGGGCCAGCTGATTTTCAGCAACTGGCTCGCCTCTGTGGATGGAATTTGTCCTCAGCTGCTGAAGAACGACCATTTTCCTTCAGTATGTGTATTTAATTAAAGGTTTGGCTCTTCATTTCCCCCTCTAGATTGGCTAGTAGCTTAGTTCTGCTTAGCCAGCCTCACTTTGCTCCTGTTTTTACCCTCCTGCACACTTCTCTGCATAACTTGGATTTCTTTGTTCTTCTATTGTGTTGTGTTGTGTTGTATTCTATTCCAAATCTATCTAGAACAGAACAGAATAACTGAGTTAGGAGGTCTTCTAGTCAAACCCCATGCTCAGGCAGGAAAACTTATATCTTTTGGGACAAATGGTTGTCCAATTTCTTCTTAAAACCTTCCAGTGTTAAGAACAAGATGGAAAAGATACTTTGGGCACTCTATTTCAATTTTTAGAAATGGCGTTATGTACTTATGAAAAGTTGACTACGCAGCAGAATGACTGGGACAAAGAAGAAGAGGAACAAGAAGCCATCTTTGATGAACAATGGGTTTTTTCCGGGGAGGAGGAGAAAGAAGATAAGAAAAAGGGGATTTTAAGGTTTGAAAAAACAACCAAAAAAGAGAAAAATGAGAGGAAAGGTGGATGCAAGGGTTAGAAAGCAATGGAAAGGGAGGAAGAAAAGGGAGGAAGAGAGACAAAGGGGTAAAAAGGGCAAGGAGAAGAATAAGCAAGAGAGAAAGGGGGGGAGGAGAAGCCTCAATGGTGGGAAGCAAGATCTAAAGAAAAAAAGTTTATTCAGAGACAATGGGTGAATTTAATTTAGGATAAAAGAGGGATTCTGGAGGGTACATAAGATTGTGTTTTTTATATGTGTATTTAGAGTAGAATCTTTCTTATAAAATTTATTGTGTAATTTTAGAATGTACTAAACAGAATCCCAAGATAAATTAAATGTTATATGAAATATTTTTAAGTTAGGGCAATGAGTTAAAGACGTCACTCCAATTAGTATATAGGAGAAGTATAGTAAAAGAAAAAAGATGAATGGATAGTTGGAAATAGAACAGACAAAGAATGTTATTGAAAACGGTAATAAGATAGGGAAGGATATATAAAGTGAATATGATGTGTAAATTTCGTCTGTGTGAAGAATTTTAACTCGGGATCAAGCAGCTTTCAGAAAAGACGTTTTAAGTTTTGTTGTTTTCTGCATTTTGTATGTTGATAAAAGGCAATAAAATTTTAATTAGCAAGAAATAATTTGGATGAAAAGGAGAAGTTGGGATAAGATATGAAGTTAAATAGATAAAGTAAATATTGATATTATAATTTGGAATCATTATGTTCTATTGGTTTTCTTCTTTAATTATAACTATTTTTTTTTAGAAAAGAATTTATAAGCTGTTATGCCTTGTTTGTTTGTGTACTGTTTTTGTAAAATTAATAAAATTTGTTTAAAAAACAAACAAAAAACCTTCCAGTGTTGAAGAATTCACAACCTCTGGAGGCAAGTTGTTCCACTGGTTAATTGTTCTAACTGTCAGGATTTTTTTTCTTAGTTCTAGGTTGCTTCTCTCCTTGATTAGTTTCCACCCATTGCTTCTGTTCTGTTCTGTTCTATTCTATTCTATTCTATTCTATTCTATTCTATTCTATTCTATTCTATTCTATTCTGTTCTATTCATTCTAATAATTCTAATTCTAATTCTTTATATTCTATTCTAATTCCATTCCATTCTAATTCTAATTATTTCTATTTCTATTATTTCTATTTCTGATTCTGATTCTGATTCCATTCCATTCCATTCCATTCCCATGGTGTTGCTTTCTGCTCCAGGGAGTTGTCGGCAAAGGACCGAGGACCAATCCAACATGCCTCTGATCCCGGAAGGAAAACCAGAACTACGTGATGACCTAATAGGTAAGGCCCAGGAGTTGACCACTTCCCCCACCTCACCCCACTCCGGCCCACCTAACGTTCTGCTCTCCACCTAGGTCAAGTATGTCAGTTCAAAATCTTTCCAGGGGCATCAAAAGTCTGGAATTGCCAAAGTTGCTACAGGTTACAATTCCAGTTAATCCCTCTCTGATCTGCAAGCAATTGAGCAGAGACAAAGGTGTTGCCTGTTCGCTTTGAGAGGCCAGAATGAGGTATGATGTGTTGTGTAAAGCAACCTGAAAGGACAGCTAGGCTTTGCAAGCTTCTTTCACGATGTCAGAGAGAATCCAAGTGAAACGAATAAAAGAAAGAAATCTGGTCCTCTCCGGCCTTCTTTGCTCTCAAGCAATGCTGTCCCTTTAATAATGTCCGCCGCCCCCTGCCTTGCCTTTTGGGGGGGGACCTTGAAATACTGAAGCACCAGGGAAATGCTTGCTTATCTATTTTTTTTTTTTTTTTGCATTGCTTGTTCAGCGGGCAGTGCTGAGCTGACAAATCCACCTTTTCTCATAGTTCACTGACTTTCCCTGTAACCCGTGGCAGCTGTAGAAAATGTGACACGTTGGCAAAATGCGACCACTTATGCAACTGGAAGCAACAGGAGCATGCAAGAAAAAAGATGAGTGGGCGACATAATCCTTGTCGAAGTGAGTCTCTGCAAAATTGACAACTTGTCTGCGTTTTGCAACAGCATCTCTGACTGTATTTACCAGGTTGGAAAGAATGCTCTATTTTATACATCCTAGGTTGCATTAACAGAGGGATACAATCAAGATCAAGTGTAGTACTAATACCACTCTATAAAGCCTTGGTAAGACCACACCTAGAGTACTGCATCCAGTTTTGGTCACCACATTAGAAAAAAGATGTTGAGACTCTAGAAAAAGTGCAGAGAAGAGCAACCAGGATGATTAGGGGACTGGAGACTAAAACATAGGAAAAATGGTTACAGGAACTGGGCCTGGCTAGTCTAGTGAAGAGAAAGACCAGGGGAGACATGATAGCAGGGTTCCAATATTTGAGGGGCTGCTACAGGGAGGAAGGGATCAAGCTGTTTTTCTAAAGCACCCAAAGGCCAGACAAGGAATAATGGATGGAAACTGATCAAGAAGAGATTTAAACTGGAAATAAGGAGGAATTTTCTGACAGTGAGAACAACTAACCAGTGGAACAGCTTCCCATCAGAAGTTGTGGGAGCTTCACCCCTGGAAGCTTTCAAGTAGAGACTGGACTGCCACCTGTCAGAAATGGTGTAGGGTCTGCTTGAGCAGGGAGTTGGACTAGATAACATACAAGGTCCCTTCCAATTCTGTTAATCTGTATCTGCATCTGTATTTTCCATCATTATTAGTTGTATGGCTTTTCCTAATTAGTTTTTTTTTCCAAGTATGATGGACTTTAATACTGATAATCCCTATCCAGCATGATAGGGCTTATTTTGAGAGTTGATGGCCAACCTATCTAGAGTGTCCATGATTGAAAAGACCTCTCTGATATAGTCCTCAAATTATGACAACAATTGAGCTTAAAATTTATGTTGCTAAGTGAGACAGTTGAAGTGAATATTTCCCCATTTTATAATTACATAATTATACCAGAGGTTTTTAAGAGGGATTGCACAGCCCTTTGTTTGAAATGTTATAGGATTTCCTGCCTGAGCAGGGGGTTGGACTAGAAGACCTCCAAGGTCCCTTCCAATTCTGTTATTCTACTATTCTACTACTATTCCACTATAACCCTTTTTGCCACATTTCTTAAGTGAATCAATGCATTGATTTTCATTGTCAGAAGGTTGCAAAAAGGGATCACATGACCCCCAGGTATGTTACCACTGTCAAAAATATGAACCAGTTGCTGGGCATCCGAATTTTGATCACATGACCAAGGACATGTTTCAGAGTCATAAGTGTGAAAAATGGTCATAAGTCACTTTTTTTCAGTGCCGTTGTAACTTCAAATGTTCACTAAATGAAAGATTGCCAAATGATTCATATTTATGACAGCTGCACTGTCCTGCAGTCTTCTTTTGTGACCTTCTAATGAAAAAAATCAACGAGAAAGGCAGGTTCTCCTAAAAACCATGTTACTAACTTAACAACTGCAGTGACTCCCGTAGCTGCTGTGGCAAAAGAAGGTTGCAAAAGGCAGCAAAATTCACTTTACAGTGGTCTCACTTAGCAACAGAAATGTGGCACACAATTGTGGCCCTGAGTTGAGGACCTACCTTGTATTGCGTTGCTTTGACCCAACATTCCTCTAGCTTGCACAAATACTGAGAAGACTCCATTAAAGCATCCTAATAGTTTCACACAATATTTTCTCTGGCCTTTTGGTTCGGAACAGAACCGATAGAAAAGACTTTGAAAAAAAAAACCTATTTCGGATTTGGGAAGAACCTGAGGGTGGCTATGGATACGAGAACAGCTTTTCCCCAGCTGCTTTCTCTAGTTTGTTCCATCAACATGCAGAGATGTTCTCAAGGTTCTTGGCTGCACACCCAGTTTTGTTTTTTGTTTTTTCTTTTCTACTGACATGGCTCTAAGCCACTAGATCTTTTATTGATACAGCTGCTAAATCCTTAACTGGCCTACATTTTTTTTGTATGAGTACAGGCAGAAAGTCCTTGAAGTGGTTTCACATGGAAGAAAGACGAGAGCAACACCTGTTTTCTGTTGTCCCTCAAATGTAGAACATTGAAATCATAATCTTACCTTACAGGAGGATAGAATAGGGCTGAGTATTGAACTAGGCTTCTTAATAGTAGGAGCAGTGAAAACCCAGCATCCATCGAAGAATAGAATTTGATACCTGGAGTCCTCAATTTGGGACAGCACACTATCTCAGTGTCCAAAGACATTTCTGTGATCATGTGGTCAGCAGGGCATCACAAAGCACTATTACCTTCCCAAGGAAATGGTATCCGTTTATCTACTCACATTTGCTTGCTTCCCATCGAAATGGTACCTATTTATCTACTCACATTTGCATGCTTCTCACCGAAATGGTACCTATTTACCTATTCACATTTGCATGTTTCCCACCGAAATGGTACTATTTATCTACTCACATTTGCATGCTTCCCACCGATATGGTACCTATTTATCTACTCATATTTATATTGCTTTTGAATTGATAGGTTGGTAGGAGCTGGGGTGAGGATGAGAGCTTACCCTGTCATGTGATGCTTGGATCTCGAACCTCAGTTGCTGACTTTAAGACCCTGGGTTTGTTGACTGAAAAGCCAGCAGCCCAGGTTCGAGGCCTTAGCTGTACATGACAGAGTGAGCTCCCATCCTCACCCCAGCTCATGCCAACCTAGCTGTTCAAAAGCATGCAAATACAAATAGATAAATAGGTACCATTTTGGTGGGAAGGTAACAGTGCTCTGTGATGTCATGCTGGCCAATGTGCATGCTATGACAGCAATAAGTGTGAAAAAAAGTCATCAGCCTCCCCTTTTTTTAGTGCCATTGTAACGGTTGCTAAATGAGTTATTGTAAGCCAAGGACTAACTGAAGGCTATATTCAAGCAGCATCTGGGATAACCCTTTATTATGGACATTTAAGTAAGATTTTTAAACAGGTTGTCTTCAACGTATAACCACAACTGAGCCCAATATTTATGTTGTCAAGTGAGACATTTGTTAAGTGACTTTTGCCCCATTTTATGACTTTTCTTGCCATAGTTGTTAAGTGAATAATTGCAGTTGTTCAGTTAGTAACCTGGTTGTTAAGTGAATCTGGCTTCCCCACTTGTCAGAAAGTCACAAAAGGGGATCACATGACCATGGGACACAGCAAAGGTCATAAATGTGAACCGGTTGCCCCAAGCATCTGAATTTTGATCAGGTGGTCATGGGAATGCTGCAAAGGTCGTATCTGCAAAAAACGGTCATAAGACTGTTTTTTCAGTGCCACTGAAACTTTGACCGGTCCCTAAACAAACTGTTGTAAGACAAGGACCATCTGTACACTGCAGGGAGTTAAATAGCAATGCTCTATTCCAATTCTATAGTTCTGTGGTCTTTTTCCAGGCTTGATGGCTGAGATCTTCACCCTGTTCTACTCCAGGACATAACATGGTCTGCACTATGAAAAGCTACCACTGAATAAACTGAGCAGGCCATGTGATCATTATTCATGTATCTCTCATTGTTTGCTACAGAGATCATGCTCAGCTTTTGCCCAGTAATGGAGCTTGCAGGGAAGTTATATGCCAAGTGATGATTCAATGTCTCCTGCAAATATGCTACATTCAAACAATATATTTTAACCAGGCCATTTTAAGACCGAATAAGGCATATGGTGGGATTCAAACATTCTTACTACCGGTTCTGTGGGTGTGGCTTGGTGGGTGTGGCAGGGGAAAGATACTGTAAAATCCCCACTCCTGGGGTAAGGATACTGCAAAATCCTATTCCCTCCCCACCCTACTAACCTGCTTTCCAGCTTCGTTCTCCTGTGCAGGGAAACAAGAGAAGACCTAGCCAATCAGCTGAGACTTGGGAGGCAGAGAATAGATGGGGTGGGGCCAATCAGGGGTGGGATTTGCCGGTTCTCCGAACTACTCAAAATGTCCGCTACCGGTTCTCCAGAACTGGTCAGAACCTGCTGAATATACCACCTCTGATGTGTATACTAAACCTGGTTAATGTTCATCTGGATGGACAGAGAGGTGGACCAAACCCATTTATTTGGTTCAGAAGTTAATGGTATTGTGTGAAACCCCAAAAACACACATTGATTCCATAGCCCAAGTAAGCCTGATGTGTGAATGCAATTTTCACATGTCCAAATTGGCTGCCTGAAATGACCTTAACCGTCCCCGAATGAGTTTCAAGGAGAGAGTATCTTTGCACAGGAAGCTTTCAGGAGCAATTGGACTCTATTGTTGGCCATAAAACAGCATAATAAACTCTCTTGCAAAAGAATTCCAAAACAGCCTTGAGTTGTTACCAAACCTCCACATCAGTTTAAAATACACACACAAAACCACCCTAGTAATGTTTACTGTCTTGTGCCGATTGTATTCTTTCCCCATGGTAGGACCTTGTTCAATTCCAAGGAATCAAACATATACTTAAACATTCATTTGACAAAGCAGAAGTGGAACTGCCTAGTTAAACCTGAATTCCTTCATTCCAGGCTACTTTTTTTTTTGCATACTGTGTAATTTGCTTGTCTTGTTTTTTTTTTTTAAAAACATCTGCTTGTTTGGGTGCACGCTAACCGAAGGCAAGCACTTGTCGGTCCTGTGAAAATCCACAGGAATTAAAATTTGGGATAGGTCGGGCTTTTATATTTATATTTTATTTATTTTTTTCATGGGAGGAGGCTCGAAATGCTGTAGGTCTGTTCCAATTTTAACCAGTACCACTTAGGACACAAAAGCAGCATACGCATTTATCTATGCTGGGCTACAAGCATAACAAACCTTGGCTCTGATACACATTTAAACACCGTTTAGTAATCCTTGGAGGATGTTTAAGCCACAAGGGGAAAGGACCATATGTCTGAAGTTTTTAATCCATCTGTTTTTATTAACTGACCCGATATTTGCAGGAAAAAAGGGAAAGGGGCAAGGTTTGGTTTAATGCAAATAAATTCTGGTTTGCTCAAAACCAAAAATAAAATTAAAAAAAATAAAAATGTGCTTAACATTAAAAGCAAGACCTTTAAAAAAAAAAAAAAAGAAGAGCAACCTTCTGCTACCGTTCGCACTTCCTAAACAATTTGTGCTTGGATGAAACTAAAGAGAGTTTATCTCCCAGCATTGGCCATTGCTTTTTAATATGCTTTTAATGAGCTGCACTCTCCATACCTACAGCCTAGCTTCCCAAACTGTTTGTGCTACCCCCCAATAACATTCAGTGGCCAGCTGTCATTCCTACCTAAATCCTTGCTTAGGTTGGATGCGATGCCGACGTTAGACAAGGTCGAAAAGGGGACCATCGATTTTGGAGGCCACCTGGAGAGCCGCGGCTGTGAACTGACTCAAAAAATTTATATCAGCGCTGGAAAGGATTCCCCTCCCAGGGTAGGCCTGGATGAAAACTCTGCCAGCAGGATGGGGCCCGGCTTGCCCCAGCTCAGAAAGAGGCCAGGGCTGTTGACCTCTTCAAACTTCTGGAGAATTTTTCTGGCAGTTACCAGGGTGACTGGCCGCCTCCAAGCTTTAGCCTGCTTACTGAAAAAGGGAAGGAGGGGGGGAGAGAAAGAGATTTAAAGGGGGAGAAAGATGCTTCAAATTTACTTGGCAAGAGATGCCTATCAAACATCAAATACCCAAAAGAATAATTGTTCACTTTTGGAAGTCACCGGTTCTATCAGGAAGTCCCAAATCCTGGGACTGAATTCACGTTTAGTCTCGTGCCTGCAGCTTACCCGTGGAAAAACAGGTGTTGCTCATGTCTTCTTCTGTTTCCCCTGCTGCATTTGAAAATATATTCTTGCCCATAAATCAAAGCTATCATCACCCCAAAGGGCAAAATATGGAAGCTTATTGGGGTAACTTTTTTTTCCCCTCCAATTAATAGCATGATGGAAATTTGGTTAAATTTCTGTAATGTGAAGAGGGAGTTTCCCTGGAGAGAAGAAAGGAAGGAAGGAAGGAAGGAAGGAAGGAAGGAAGGAAGGAAGGAAGGAAGGAAGGAAGGAAGGAAGAGAGAGAGAGAGAGAGAGAGGGAGGGGATGAGGGAGAGAGGGAGGGAGGAAAGGAGAGGTGGTAGTTCAATCTTTAGCATGTAGAAAGCCGAAACTTAAGTCCTGCGAGCAGCTGTATGTGAGAGAGCAAGAAAGAGATAGAATCAGAGCTCTCTGATTCAGGAAATATGTAGCAAAATGCTAAATAAGTTTATTAAAGAATAAAAGTGACAAGATACATTACATTCACTGGCTTGAATTGCAGTTGCACTTCCTTCACATATTTACAGCATGCAGGATTCCTCAGAAGTGTAGAAGCCACACATTAAAATTGTATTTTTTAATAAATAGTAGAAACCAATAAGCCTCTCTCCCTATAACTTTAGTGATGAATTAAAATAATCAGTGTCGGGATGATAAAGCATCCTCTTGATTTTTAGGTTCTATTTAATCTATCTAATCTTCGATGCTGTTTTAATTTCTATTTAATTTTTAGTCTGTTTAAACCTTGTTAATTTTAATTATTTTATATTATCTATTTATCATTTTGTGAGTCTCCCAGAGCCGTTTCAATAGCCAGATAGGCGGCATTTAAATTTAATAAGAAAACAAATAACCTGGCATATCCAAAATATTTTGATAAACTATAAGAATAGGAATATAAGAATATGCAAAGAATAACATACATGAAAATTAGTTGGTCAGCTAGTTCTGTTCTTATTTCTTATGATTCAAGAAAACAAGGAGTGCAATAGAGAAAGGAAAGAATATTCAGCAGCATACAGTAGTCCTTAACTTGCAAACTATTGCTTAGTGACTATGTGAAGTTACAACAGATTCCCCAAAAGAGACTTACAATCTGGTTTTGAAATTCTGTGGTCACATGACCTCATTCCGGGCAATCCACAGCTCACATTTACCACTATTTGCAGTGTCCTCGGGTCATGTGACCACAATTTATGACAAAGCTGCTGAAAAACGATGTTCACTTTCAATTTTGGGCAAAAATGCCTCATAGTGAATGGGTTCATCTCACGATCATGGGGGTTCCCTTAATGACCGCCTCATAAAATCAGGCTCATCAGGCAATCATAAAATGATGACTCATTTTATGATTGCCACAACTTACAATCATACTGGGCAAGCTCCATTACGGTTGTAAGTTGAGGATTACCCGTGGAAGATGGCATTTCATTACAGGAAGACAAAAAAATGTCTAAACAAGATTATGGTAAAAAGCCTTATTTATCACTATGGTAAAAATAGCCTTAATTATGAAAAAGTCACTTTAACTTGCCAATATTCTCCTTCTCTGCAAAAAAAAATGTATTTAAAAGAAGTCTATTTATTCCAGGACTCTATTTGTTACTTATTTCTTATCAGATGCATCGGCCTTCTTCTTATTTTGCCAAATCAAGGCACTTACAGCACACCCTTCACTCCAGTCAAAAAGCCAAAGATGCAAATTGATCATGTGACCTGAGCAGATAGGTGCAAAGTTCAAAATGGTGGCACCTCACAACCAAACTATTCTTCGACCCTTGCTTGAAGTTTCCTCAAGGGTCTACATAGCAGGAAGGATCAGGAGAAAGAGAACAGACCTCCTTCGTCATCTCAACTACCCCAAGATCCAGCTTCAATGACCACGTTCCATCAGACTACCTTAACTACTTTCCTTTCTTCTGGCAGTTATAAGAACTGTAACTTTAAGAAGTATTGTCCAACATTCCTTTTTACCTCTTCCCTCCCTATTTCATGCTTATTTTCTCTCTGTGTGTGTGTTGTCTAAGAGAAGGAACTAAACCAGGGATCTTCAAACTTGACAGCTTTAAGACTTGTGGACTTCAACTCCCAGAATTCCTCTTCCAGTCATGTTAGCGCAGGAATTCTGGGAGTTGAAGTCCACAAGTTTTAAACTTGCCAAGTTTGAAGACCCTTGAGCTAAACTATAGACCCTTGAGCTAAACGATATATATTAATCTTGATAGCTTCTATTGGAACTTGTTTTGACTCTACTGCATCAGAACCAATCTAGTCTTGAAGAACTAGAAATATTAATGCATGTATGATAGCAAAAAGCCATGATGAATTACAACTGACTCCCAAAAATTCATAGTAGATGATGACGTCATATGGAGCCATACAATTCATCTTCAGTTTAATTGAATTCATGCCTTTTTTAAAAAATAAAGTTTTATTTGGGTTTTCACACATACAAAATACAAGTAAAACATCTTTTTTGAAAATAGCATGGTACTGGGTTGAACTTCTTTATACAGACACAAATTCAATTTCATGCTCATTTTTGTGTTCTATTCCATATTTTATACTATTCTACATTTTCTATGTAGTTTTTCCTCTCTTTTAATTTTCTCAATTTTATTTTGATTATCTCATCTCAATTCAAATCATTATATTTACACTTTTGTCTGTTCTGTTTCAATTTCATATTTGTCTTTTCTCATTAAACAAGTTTTCTCCTGTAGTTACTAATTGGAGTATGACACCTTTATATCTTTTAATTACATCCATTCAACTCTTATTTAAACTTCAATATATACCTTAAGGTTATGACTTTCAATATAATACATAATACATAATTTCCAATCGAATTCTGCTTGGTACATTCTTATAATACATACTATATTCTTTAAAAAAAAAAAGGATTATAAATATATGTAATTATAAACCCTCATTCCATTCCAATTCAGTTCTATCATTAATAATCATTGAAATCTTAACATCTTTAACACTTCTTTTCAATTAAATATCATACTTCCTTAAAGACACATATAATCTCCATAATTAATTTTTCCTTATTTCTCTTCACATATGTTTTGTAAATCATTAAATATTCATTTTGTTACGAATTCATGACTTTTTGAATACCAAAGATCATACCTTCAACTTCAGCTGGAGGCTAAGACCAAACTTCCTTAAATCCTTCTATCATCAGCAGTTCAGTTGGCTGTGATGAGTTGTCTTAGACTCATTGGCAGAATTAGTAGAAACTCATATGTGTTTTAATGAGTTTGGCAGAGAACCTGAATAGCTGAAGATAGAAGGATTTAAAGGAGTTTGATCTTTTTTAGCCTCTGGTAGAAGATGAAGGCATGGTCTTCTGTATTCAACTAAGCATGAATTCAACAAAACTGAAGATGGGTTGCGTGGGGTCTAGGACAACTCACCATAGCCAACTGACCACAGGATATGTCACCATGGCCAAATGGCCACAGGATAACTTATCACGGCACAATCCAACATTGTATTAATCATGTCATTCAGTTACCTTTATTATTGGTGAAGTTTTCATCAAAATTATTGTAAACTCTTGTATTTCTGGATTGACTTTATTTTATTATTGGCCACAGTTCCATTGAAATTAATTTAACGTTTGTACTTGTTGAATTGAGTTGGCCATGGCCAATTGTCCTATGGAGAGTTGGCCATGACCAGTTGTTCTATTCCATCTCCCGATCAGAATGGACTACTCTATATTAGATATAATAAAGCAGGTCCTTAGCCAGAAGGTGCCCCATTTAAATCCCAAAGGTGCTTTTGTTGTGGTTCGCCGGCAGCCTATGCAAATGGCAGCGGAATCGGACATTGGGGAAGAACGGGGACCAGTCCAAGAGTCTGGGGAGGACTCAGATGAGGGTCCTGTGTCTGATGCAGAGATGGCGCCAGGACCATCTGGGAGTTGTGTGCTGCCTCTGAAGCCTCCAGAGTCTGGCAGCAGCGAGGCAGAGGAATAAGGGGAGCCTGTTTCCAGTGCGCATGTACACAGAACTGCTAGAAGGCAAGAGCAGCTGAGACAAAAGGGGCGACTTGGGAGTAAGGCTTGGAGGTGATTGCCCCTCCCATAAGGTAGAAAGGACAGGCAAAGGTGAAGAAATATTTGTAGGAAGCAAAGTCATTTGCTCTGTTCAGATTAATCCTTGAAGCTCTGTGTGGACTTTGTACTTTGGTTGGCTTTTTATAGTTCATTTGGCATTTTAGTTGTTGGCAGTAATTCAAAGGAGAGAAAGGTGGATGCTTATCTCAAGGGACTGTTTGGGACTCATTACAGGCTGGGAATGAACATAATTCCCAGCAATGAAATAAAACAAGAGTAGTTTTAACTAAGCATGTGTTTAATTACAGTCTCAGGAAGCCTTGGTCAGAACAGCTTTTTCCCAAAGGCAATTGGACATTCTTTGTTTTTTCTCCCTTCTTTGAAAACGAAGAAGGAGAAATCCAAGAAACTATCTCAGTTTGTGTTTTCACTGGAGTGTGAGTGGAGGGTGGAGGGTGGAAGAGGGCTATTATTTTATGGTTTTTCCTTTTTATTATTATTACTATTTTATTTCTGTATTTCTTTTATATTACGTTTTAAATGTCCTTGAAAGCCGCCTGGAATCGCCATGTGCCAGTGGGCGGCAATGTACATTTTCTAAACAAAATAATCACCCTGGAGCTCCACTATTCTGTGTTTTTATGTACAACGTGCTTATTGCAGCGAATGTATCAGCTCATTATCTTCCAGGGGGAAACACGAGAAGAGAGAATAAAGCATTTTCTCGTGACATTTCCTGCCACATGCTCCTTGTACAGCTCCGTAAGTATCCGAGGGCGCCCTTCCTGATGAAATCACACTGTGGGCTGGTGATTCACATGAGAACCATGGTGCCAACTCATTCCTGGGTCACTGAATAAAATGCTGACTCTCCAGCCCACAGTCGGATACACCCACAGACATTATATAAGAGGCCTTCAGTCTGTTGGAGCGTTGAAGTCCTGTGACCATAAATAAGAGCCTCTTCGGTAGGAAACACTGAAATTCTGGAAATAAATCAAAGGGATCCACTTTCTCTGAATCTGTGATGACTCAAGGCGTGGCACAAAGGCAACACAGTCATGTAAGTAAGAAGAGTCCCTTTAATATCTCCAACTTTTCCCCCAGTGTCCAGGTTACCTTCAGCTGGAGAAAAAAAACTCTCTCCAGAACAGTCTTTAAGTGGAGGAAATTCAGTCCAAAAACAAAGTACATACAAACTTGTAAATAAAAATCCATCAAACCACACTGCAGTAATTAACTTGACAGAGCAGGAGAAGGAATTCCAGACTTGAAAGGTCAGCAAAACACACACAGTTGGGAAGACACCTGGAACCCAGATAAGCCTTGACAATAACAGATAAATCACACTTTGCTTCCAACAAGTTGCTGTGCGCAATCTCCCCCTTTAAACACTGTGTTCCCAGCTGCAGCTAATGAAGGGAATCAGGGCCCTTTCCTCCCTGTAAACCATGCAACTCATGTTGCTCCCTTCTCCATTCCTCCCTGCGTGCCATAGGATGAAGAGGGGGTAGGCCTGGGTCTTCATCTGAATTCCCTTTCCTTTGCTCTACCTCCCCTCTGCTCTGCCCAGCTGGACTTTGCCCTTCCCCAGTTTTTTCCACAGCCAACGGAGCCACATTCCCACTCCCTGTCAGCTGCTCGGCCTCCTCCTTGGAATCAGATTCTGACAGAGGCATGACAGAATCCAAGTTTCAAATGCAGCTCATACCCCTTTGTCCCATCCTCTGGGCTGCCGCTCCCGAGACATTTGTAAGCAGAATTAGGGGATTGGGAACTAAAACATAATGAATGGTTGCAGGAACTGGTCATGGCTAGTCTAGGGAAGAGAACTACCAGGGGAGACAGGATTTTTCAGGGGAGACAGGAGTCTTCCAATATTTGAAGGGCTACCACAGAGAGGAGGGGTCAAGCTGTTTTCCAAGCACCCGAAGGTCAGACAAGGAATAATGGGTGGAAATTGAACAAGGAGAGATTCAATCTGGAAATAAGGAGAAACTTTCTGATGGTGAGAGCAATCAACCAATGGAACAGAAGCTGCCTTCAGAAGTTGTGGGAGCGCCATCACTTGAGACTTTCCAGAAGATATTGGACTCCCATCTGTCAGAAATGGTGTAGATTCTCCCGCTTGGGCGGGCGGTTGGACTAGATGACCTATAACTTGACCTTGACCTAGATGAACTTTCAACTCTGATTATCTATTATGTTATCTGTTATAGATAAGGCTGAAAATGGATCAAGCTGTTCTCCAGAAGTGTAAAAAAACTATGCAAAGTTTTGGAAACAAAGCATTCCTACACCTTCCTTGTATAATGCAGCAAGCAGACAGTGCCAAAATACAACTTCTACGTAGATGTGTCATAGACAAAAGAGCTGATTTTTTTCACTCCATTCGGTTAGCCTAACTAATTTTACCTTGGCATAAGAGATGGAAACAAAGGCAGCTCTTCCCTTCGCTAATACAAATGGATTAGCTCATGCCAAAGAGTCTGGGCCGAATAACAGGATCAGCAAAATGACATGCCATAGATAGTAACCTTGCTCTCATCTGTATCACTAGGCTGTCTTTTAAGGATGCAGTGGGAGGGAAGGGGAAGATAAGGCTCAGAATTAACGAAGAGTAAGGTACAAATGAAAGAGAATATTTGTAGCTCAGGGTTGAAATTGTATTTATTTTATTTTATTTATTTGATTTGTCAATCGCTTTACAAGATAAGAGGTACAATTATAAACATGAATAAAGTTAGGAGGACCTAGAAGACTACAGATTAACAGAGTTGGAAGGGACCTTGTAGGTCATCTAGTCCAATCCCCCATCCAAGCAGGAGACCCTACACCATTTCTGAGGGCTCCTTGGTGCTCTCTGAGCTTGCTTGTTTTCTTGCAGACGTTTTGTTACCCTAACTAGATAACATTATCAGTGTTGGTAAGGAGTGGGGTTTGCTGAGAGTTTATATTCTGGAATCTCTCTTGTCTGCGTGGGTGGGGCAGTCATAGAGATTCTTTAGTTGGCCTGTTTCCTGATGGCTCATTGGCACTTTCTTGATTGGGGTATTGCTTACTTGATTGTTGTTCTGAAGCCGTGGTGGTATTCTATTCGTTCTGCCCGATTCTGCTGAGCCGGTAGCGGTGATGAGCAGCGGAGACCAAACCAGTTCTCTCTGCTGTTCTGTTGTTGGGCCCACCTGCCCACCTAGGCTCCCAGGCTCACCTTTATCCTCTGAATTTGAAGAGCAGCTGCTTTGTGCAGCAGAGAAGAGTGCCACGCGGCAGCTGCTGAAGTGACCGGGAGAGTGAAGGCTTGCAGGAGGTGAGTTGGAACGCCTCTGCACCTGAGCAAAGTGCACATTTGGCACACGGGCACATGCAAAGGGTGTGCAAGCACACAAAGTGCGCCCACCAAGCCACGCCCACCAAACCGGTGGCATAACTTTTTGAACCCCACCCATTGATCTGAAGTTGACCTTGGAGTTAATCAATGCTGATCACTGGTGGAAAAGTGCTGGCGTCTTTTTCTCTTTTGGGCTGGTTGATTGTCTTTTTTGCGTAGTCTACGATCGCCAACGTCCAATGACGGATGTGGCACAAGAAGAGCTGGGATAGATGTTGTTAATATCTATGTGTCTGTTGATGGCTGACTTGTCAGAGTGCCAGGCTTCTAGAGTAGTAAGGACCCAAAAGGAGACTTTTGTGATGATCACTCCATTGTTGCTTGTAGAAGATGACCAGGCTGAGCCCAAGGGAGGGGAGGTCAAACACGTCATTAGTTTGGAGTCCTTTCACACCCATAAGAGATCTACATCCAGCCCCCCACCTTGAATTCCATTGACTCTTATCTACCGCCAATTTACTTTGACTATTAGTAGTTCAGATTCTTGTAGAGCAACAGTCCTTAACTTTTCTGGCACCAGGGCATTTTGGACACAGGTGAAGGATTTGTTAAACTGATGTGTTGCTGAAAGCCTATGCATGAAAATCTTATCAACTAACGCTTAGTATCTCCTTGGAGTTAGACAAGGGTCAATGGCACTCAAGGGGAGGGCTGGACTTAGTTCTCTTGTGACTACGTAGAGATTCTAGGCCCTTTTCACTCTGTACCCAGGTTCTGCCATCCCTTTTCCTACAAGGACTGAGTAAATTCAGTAACCATATTTAAATATGCCTCAGTCTTACTGAGTAAACACAGTAACTGAATTTAAACTCATGCCCAACATTTGACAAAAATTAAAAATATGTATAAAAATAATAATTAAAAATAATAAATAAGAAAACAAAAACAACCTATAAAGTCAAAGGACAGACTCAATAAACTAGGGGTTTTTTTTCCCTGCCATCACTTTTTATGTTTCTATGACAACCGGTATTATATTACAATATGTCATCTATAATTTGGGTAGATTGGCACCAAATTTGTGGAGAATGGCTTCACTATAAAACATGTAGCAAATTGCCCCAGGATTCTATCAGCTGACTTTCATAAAGGACCCAGAACAATATTGGCTGATATCAGATGCAATTTTTAATGGAAATTTCTCTTGTCATGTTTAAGCCCCAAACAGTCTGCAGATTCAGAGGTGGTATTCAGCAGGTTCTGAACAGTTCTGGAGAACCGGTAGTGGAAATTTGAAGTAGTTCGGCAAATACTACCTATGACTGGCCCCGCCCCATCTATTCTCTGCCTCCTGAGTCCCAGCTGATAAGCTGAGTCTTCTTTTGTTGCCCTGCACAGGAGAACGGAGCTGGAAAGCAGGTTACTGGTGTGGAGAGGGAATGGGGATTTAGTATATCCTTCCCCTGGAGTGGGTGGGAATGGACATTTTACAGTATCCTTCCCCTGGTATGCCCACCAAGCCATGTCCACCAAGCCACACCCACAGAACCAGTAGTAAAAAAATTTGAACCCCACCACTGTGCAGATTATGTTTGATTCTGTTCCCCTGAACTTGCTGTCACTTGCAATCTGCTCTTCCATCTAATTCCTTCACTTCTCTTCTCCTTACCCAAATATTGAATTGGCATAAACCAAAGTTGAGTTGCCATGAAAATACTTAACCTGGTTATTTAAAGTAACCCATTTCCTTTTTGCATCATAAGCTAATCAGACAGGTTGGGCTCATAGAACACACTAAAAAAAGGAAAACCCTCACAGAGAGTCACATCAAACATTCATGCTAATTAATTTTAGCCTGTTATACAAATGTACTTCTAGGGGTTACCTGATCTGGTTCAAACCGTTTTGCAAACACCAAGATATTGGCAGTTCCCTTTACATTAAGTACTTTGGTATTAATTAGCTCTAAGTAATGTGAGACAATACCGACTTGCCTCCAGCATATGGTGCATAGAGTATATCAGAAAAGTAAACAGTACAGAATGGAATGGAATAGGATGGGATGGGATGGGATGGGATGGGATGGGATGGGATGGGATGGGATGGGATGGGACGGAACGGAATGGAATATAATAGAAACTTTATTGTCACATTAAATGTACCCTAATCAGCATACATTAAAATGAAATTTCATTGTATTCAGCTCTCAAAGGATAATCATTATCTATATACCCACATACATACCCAGATATGACAGAGAAATATCACTAGGGGTGGGATTCTACCAGTTCGCACCTATTCGCTAGAACCGGTTGTTAACATTCTAAGCAGTTCGGAGAACCAGTTGTTAGAAGAAATTACTGGCCTAATCCTGTAAGGAAGGCAGGAAGGAAACATTCTGGTGTTGCTTACAGAAACTGCCTCTCCGTTAACCCTTATTACATTCTTGGCAGGACTAGACTTCCTGTTTCTGGAACCTCTCTGAAGTTTTTTTTTCCTCCTTTGCTGGTACTTTGCTTGTGTGGAGTGACCATTTAAAGTTACAATGGCACTGAAAAAAGTGACTTATGACCATTTTTCACACTTACGACTGTTGCAGCATCCCCACAGTCATGAGAGGCCAGGTGAGGAGATATGTGCCTCGATGTGAGTGATATTGAGTTGGCCACCCCCAGCCAGTCACATGACCACCAAGCCATACCCACCAACTAAGCCACGCCCACAGAACCGGTTGTTAAAAATTTGAATCCCACCCCTGAATTCACAGTCTAGTTTGGATGTTTCCATATACATGAGGAGGCGGGGCGGGGAGGAAGGAATCCTGCAAGTTTACAAGATGGATGGCATAAGAAACAAAGCTGTTACAGAATCTAGTAGTCCTGCTAACCCTAACCCTAACCCCCTCCCAGAGGGGAGCAACAGAAACAGACCATGAAGTGGCTGTGCGGGGTCTCTAACAATGCTTTGAGCACTTATAAGCAGCATCCTGAATTACAGGAAGTGAGCTTCCTATAATCTTCTCAGATGTCCTCACCACTCTCTGTAGGGACCTTCAGAAATATCTATGATGACTTGGGATCTTCATCCTCCGTTGTTATCGTACTTTCTGTTGTTAAACTGTAGGGTCCTTTGTGTTCTCTGAGTTTGGTGGATTTCTTGCGGACGTTTTCTTAGCAAATTAGGTAACATCATCAGTGCTAGAAGAGAGTGGAGTTTGCTCTTGTTTTTATATGCTAGTGTTGCGGGAAGGGGTCTTGGGGATTCCTGGATTTGCCTGTTGTTTATTGTTAATTATTTGTCTGCATTGGCAGACATTAAACCAACAATTAAGAAGTAAACAATACCCCCATCAAAGAATTACCAAGGCAGACAAACAAGCAAATAGTAAATAACCACCTAAACAAGGAACCATCAAGAACACTCCTACCAACAAGAACAAGCCAGTAGTATGAAAAAGTAAGAACAAACCCCACTCTCTTCTAGCTCTTATACTGTTACCTAGTTTGTAATGAAATGTCTGCAAGCAAACCACCAAGCTCAGAGAGAACTCCACAGTTGCACACTGAGTTACAAATATTCTATTTTATCGGTTACCTCTTTAAGCTAGGGTGACCTCTTCCATCTTCAAGGCAAAAAATAATAATTACATCCATTTGATTTTAAATTTAGAGCCACTGTTCCTAGAATTTTACCAGATAATTAGAGTACCCAGAATTCTACTCATCCCAATATATAGGAACCAATTAGCCAAAAATAAATAAATCAAAAACAGTTTCCACCACTCCAAGATCGACTGAGAAAAAGTGATAATGTTAGAATCAGAGTTATACCAAGAATTAAAAAATGACATCAACACCAGTCAAAAAATGACATCATTCATAGGTCCTAGCCATAAATGACTTTGCAATGTGACTGTTTTTCCAAAGTGCTCAATGCCTCTGTCAAGGAATTTGGAGTACTCATCTCAAATGATCTAAGTGCTAGAGGCCACTGTAACTACATAGCCAAAAAGACGTTAAAAGTTGTTAACCTAATCCTAGGTAGCTTTTTCTCTGGTAATATTACACTAATAACTAGAGCATACAAAACATTTGCTAGACCAATATTCGAATACAGCTCATCAGTCTGGAACCCACATTACGTATCTGATATTAACACAGTTGAAAAGTCCAGAAATATTTCACAAGAAGAGTTCTCCATTCCTCTACTCGTTGCAGAATACCTTAGGCCACCAGACTCGAAATTCTAGACCTAGAAAACCTAGAACTACGCCGCCTTCGGTCCGATCTAAGTATAGTTTATAAAATCATACATTGCAATGTCCTATCTGTCAATGAATACTTCAGAATACTTCAGCTTCAACTATAACAACACTTGAGCAAACAATAGATACAAACTCAAGGTTAACTGCACCAAACTTGATTGCAGGAAATATGACTTCAGCAACAGAGCGGTCAATGTCTGGAATACTCTACTTGACTCTGTGGTTTCTTCCCCAAACCCCAAAAACGTTAACCTTAGACTGTCCACTATTGACCTCACCCCTTTCCTAAGAGGTCTGTAGGGGGCGTGCATAAGTGCACCAACGTACCTACCGTCCCTGTCCTATTGTTTCTTTTATATATTTTTTTTATTATTCTTATATGTATTTATGTATTTATAACTATGTTTTACTTATACCTATTATCTTGTAAGCAATTGAAAATAAATAAATAAATAAATAAATAAATAAATAAATAAATAAATAAATAAATAAACAAACAAACAAACAAACAAACTTATGACCAACTTATGACTTATGAATCTGGCTTTCCCCCATTGGCTTTGCTTGTTGAAAGCTGGCCGGGAAGGTTACAAATGGTGATCACATGACCCTGGGATACTGCAAACTGTCTTAGAACCTAGAATAATAAAGTTGGAAGGGACTTTCTAGCGCAAAGCAGGAGACTCGGGGGTTATTCTGCCTGGTTGGATCAGTTCTATGGAACCAGTTGTTACGATTCTGCGCAGTTTGGAGAACCAGCAAATTGCGCCAATGGCTGGCCCCGCTCAGCCCACATACTCCTTATTGTTGGATTTCTTGCTTTCTAGCTAATCTAAAAACAGAACTGAACCTTCCTTAAGACTGAAGTTTCTATTTTTCAGTGCAGACTCAGGTAACAGATGGCAGAAAGGTAGATCTCTTAGAGAATCTGTGATTCTGTAAGCAACTCAATCTGCCTGCCTGCTTTGCCTAATTTTGGGTAAAAGTTGCTCTTTTTTATTAAAAAAATATCAATATTTACATACATGGTGTGTTATGAATTAATTTTGTGAGTTTGCTTGCTGTCAAATTTCAAATCTGACAGACTCAGGCAGCAGATTGAAGAAAGGTAGATCTCTGAGTGAATCTGTGATTCTCTTAGCAACTCAATCTGCCTGGCTGCTTTGCCTGATTTTGGGTAAAAGTTATCTTTTTTAAAATAAAAAATTCAGTATTTATATAAATATTTGCATGCAAGCCACGCCCACCCAGTCACATGACTACCAAACCACACCCACAAATTAGGGCATGCCCACAGAACTGGTTGTTAAGGAATTCGAATCCTACCCTTGAAGTGACTCTATACCATTGCAGACAAATGGTTGTCCAATTCTTTGTGAAAGTGTCAAGTGATGGAGGAGTCACAACTTCTGAAGGCAAGCTATTCCATTGGTTGATCATTCTCACTGTTAGGAAATTTCTCCTTCGTTCTCGGTTGCTTCTCTCCTTGGTTAGTTTCCGTCCATTGTTCCTCATCTTGCCTTTTGGTGCTTTGGAAAATAGTTTAACCCCCTCATCTTTCTAGGAGCCCCTCAAATATCAGAAGATTGATATCATGTCTCCCCTAGTCCTTCTTTTCATTAGACTAGATATATGCAATTCCTGTAACCATTCTTCATATGTTTTAGCTTTCAACCCGCTAATTATCTTTGGTTGCTCTTCTCTGCACTCTTTCCAGAGTCTCAATATATTTTTTTATATTGTGGTGACCAGAACTGGATGCAGTTCTGGATGCATCATAAATACTTACCGATTGCCAAGTGTCTGAATTTTGATCATGTAACTGTGGGGATGGTGCAATGGTCATAAGTGTGAAAAACTGTCATAAGCCACTTTGTTCAGAACTGCTGTACCTTTGAACGGTCAACTAAATGAATGGTTGTAAGTTGAGAACTTGCTGTGTCTCAATAATTTTTCAATAGTCCTAGAATGGATCATTATGGTGATTCCTACATTAATAGATAGGAAGTAGAGGCTGAGGTTAATGGGAAGCCACAGAAGTACAACTACATCTTAATGTTCTCAGTGTTAAAACAATGGCTCTTATTTTTATTCATTTGCTTGCTTTGCTTGTACCTTATTACCTGCTCTACCCAGGTAAATGCAGGTCCATGTCCCTTTCAGCTGTCACTCACCAAGAAACGTTAAAATGCTGGAAAGATATACTTTTTCACACAAAGAATGGAAAGAATCTATAATCATCCAGAGCTTATCTTTATCTATAAAAGCAAAATACCACTCATGCATCATCACAAAATCTCCAGAATTGTAAAGCCTACAAAGTTGAAATTTGGCACGTACATTCCTCTTGGCTTCTAGATGCTCACTAAGAAAGAGTTTTTCAAAATGACCATCAGAGCATTAATATTTTGTATGTTATTATTAACACGCTCTGATGCTAAGGAGTTCTACTCTCCCCCCTACCTGAAAACAAATCTGTTCCAAATGCAAAACACCAGCAGAGGAGAGGAGTTTCAATTTCAGTTTTAGTTTCACAGCACCAAGCAGCTTTAGTACAGAACAGTTGAGCTAAGCCACGCCCGGGCTCCTTGCTGTCTCATTCTTGCTCACACAGCAAATACTGTTTCAGTTTCCAAATAGCTCTCAACTCTCTCACACACTGACAGGACGGTAGCCAGATAAATATCGATGGATGCTGGTAGGCAGAGGCGGAATTTTTTCCCTTATTTTCCTCCCCCAAAACTAAGCCTGACCACATAGTTTCGTAGCGAAACACGGATATCGAGCTAGTATAAAGTATATACTAAAGGTTTTATTGGTCCAGCATCTCTGCTCATTTTTCAGACTAAGGTGTGATATTTTCCTGAGGAGAATAGAAGCCAAAGCATTCAAAGACCTCACATTTTAACATCACAACAGCTGGTAAAAGCGTACACACACATAAGGCATGATTTTATGAACTGCCTTGCTGTGATCTCTCTATATAGGCTATTCCGCTGTGGGGGTTTGTGTGTCCATAAATAAATGTTTCATGCCTTTTCAATTTGAAGGCTTAATTCTCTTGGAGGGAATCAGCTTTTCTCTTTAACAATAGCAATAGCACTTAGACTTATATACCCAGTGATGGGATTCAAAAAAAATTACGACTGGTTCTGTGGGCGTGGCTTAGTGGGTGTGGTGTGGCTTGGTGGGCTTGGCAGTGGGCTTGGACTGCAAAATCCCCGTTCTCTCCCCACCCCACTAACCTGCTTTCCAGCTCCATTTTCCTGTGCAGGGCAACTAAATAAGACCCAGCCAATCAGCTGGGACTCAGGAGACAGAGAATAGATGGGGGGGGGCAGTCACAGGTGGTATTCCGAACTACTCAAAATTTCCACTACCAGTTCTCCAGAACTGGTCAGAACCTGCTGAAGACCACCTCTGTACATACCGCTTCATGGTGCTTTACAGCCCTCTCTAAGCAGTTTACAATGTCAACATATTGCCCTCATCCTCATTTTACCTACCTCAGAAGGATGGAAGGTTGAGTCAACCCTGAGTCGGTCAGGACTGAACTCCTGGAAGTTGGCATAGTCAGCTTGGAATACTGCACTTTGACGACCACTGTTCAACCAGGGCTCATGTGGGCATAATATAACCAATGGCGGGCTGCTGCCGGTTCAGACTGGCAGCCCGAACTGGTAATTCTGACCACCGGTTAGGCCCTCCCACCTGCTGTGGTGCTATCCTATCCTATATATCTGGCTCGCTCACCTCGCCCACACAGCCCAGCTTATTTCTGCACCTTGCCCGCTCTAGTCAGAGTAGCTGCTGCGCACAAGCATGAACATTTTCCATTCTGCGTTAGGTGAACCGGTTGTTACAGAATGTGATGCCCACCTCTGAATATTACCCATAGTATTACCCAGTTACACATTACAACAGTGTGGTCACAGTATTGCCCAATCATCCTATGTATAACCTCCCCTGAATGATGGCAATGATGATTGATGCTCCTAAACAAGGCTGGGATTCTACTGGGTTTCTACCAGTTTTATAGAACCAGTTGTTATGATTCTGCACAGTTCAGAGAACCAGCAAATCGTGCCCCTGGCTGGCCCCGCCCCTCTCTGCCCAGTCAGTCCTTATGGCGCATGCACGACCTTGCATGCATGCCTGGCGTGCTGACTGCATTCTCCCCCACACCGTCACTCCTTAAGGTATTTCTTTTTTCCCCTCCTGACAATTAGCTATTCCGACGATCAGCTGTGCCAGGATCCCTCTCACTGTCTTCCTGCTTCAGCCAGGAGGCTTCCCTGAGGCCCAGGAGGCAAATCGGAGCATGGGAGGAAGCTGTGCCCCTCTGCTCCATATTTTGCCTTCCTGGGCCCCAGGGAAGCCTTCTCGGAGCAAAAACACCCCCCACCCAGTTCCATGGCCATGCCCACCTAGCCACGCCCTCAGAACCAGTTGTTAAAAATTTTCAATCCCACCCTTGCTCATAAACTCTGGCTTTTGATAGGGCATTCTGGCAAGGATACATCTAATTGATTCCCCCACTCCATTGTCTCTTGCTAATTAGAACCATACTCTTGGAGTTCACTTGTCTCTAGTTTAAAGGGCTAAGAAGTTTAGTATATCAGGTGGAGGGGTTGTATGCTATAAGCCCTTGGCCCCGTTCTCAAAACTATTTGGGGGCACTTGCACCTCTGCACATCTTCCTCAAGAGCCAACATTAAGAGATGGATGGAAACCATTTCTGCAGGAGCTGAAAGATGGGGTGGATTATTGGGTGGAGAGAAGTCAATAGGCAGCTGATGGGCTTCCATTGACTTTTGACACTACAAAGCTTAAAAAGTTTTCATTAGCTTCAGAGAAGCATCTTCCTTTGACCAGAGAGGGTGTAACAATTAATTCCAGTTAAATTAAGGGGATTTTTGCCTAAAGTGCTGTAATTAGAAATGTGGTGCTATTCAACTAAGTCAGCTTCATAACTTGATTGTTTTTAAGGTATGTTTGTCTGCTTATCTGCATCATATAGCAGAGAAGGAAAGTGATACATGCATGTATTTGTGTAAGTTTAAAGCCTAATGATTTATAAGAAACATCATCTGCTTTAGATATTCTAAACAGAATAATAGAATAACAAAATAACAGAATTGGAAGGGACTTGGAAATTTCCAGTCCAAACTCCCTATTCAATAATATACCATTTCATATACCAAATAATTGTCCAATTTCTTGTTTAAAACCTCCAGTGTTGGAGTACCACAACTTCTGGAGGCATTCCACTGATTAATTGTTCTGTCAGGAAATTTCTCCTTAGTTCTAGGAGAGAACTAAGTTAGTTCTGAATCTCTCCTTGTTTCGTTTCCATCCATTGCTTCTTATCCTGCCTTCAGCTGTTTTGGAGAATAGTTTGACTCCTTCTTCTTTGTGGCAGCCCCTGAGATATTGAAACGCTGCTATCGTGTCAACCCAATCCTTCTTTCCACCAAACTACAGACCCAATTCCTGTTTTATATGTTTTCGCCTTTAGTCCTCTAATATCTTCGTTGCTTTTCTCTGCACTCTTTCTAGAATCTCAGCATTTTTTTAATATTGTGGTGTGATCCAAACTGGACACAATATTCTAAGTGTGGTTTTACCAAGGCATTATAAAGTGGCACTAACACTTCACATGATCTTGAAGAAAGGAGCATGAGAAGATAACACGTGAGAGAGAATCTAGACTTTCTCCACACTGTTCCTTTCCTGACTGTACTAGCCAAAAGATTGCACTGCAGTTTTCCAAATAATGCAAAAATTGCAAGAAAAACTTTTTCTTTCCTTCCTTCCTTCCTTCCTTCCTTCCTTCCTTCCTTCCTTCCTTCCTTCCTTCCTTCCTTCCTTCCTTCCTTCCTTCCTGTTCCTTTCTTTTCCTTTCCTTTCCTTCCTTCTTCCTCTGTCTCTCTCCTTCTCTTGCTTTCTGAATCACAACTTAAAAACTAACCGCCTGATAGAAATCTAAGCTCAATTCACATTTGGATTGTCTCATTAATTAATTGGTTAATGAATGGCCCCAAATTTCTTAGCTCAACCAACTCACTGTCTTCCAAGGACAAAAGATAATCTACTCCCTAACTAGCAATTGCATATCATACCGTTTGACTGCAGTCTGATACCCCTTTATCTGCAAGTGAGCTCAGTAAACTGGGAGTTTTCCTCTCAACAGACTATTGTAAGATTTGTGCTGTAAGGCTACCCAGGTATTTTCAGAAAATTTTCATTTTCAGTGAGCATGATTCAGCCAAAGCAAAGCAATTTATGTCCTCATGTGAACGAGGTAAAGGCTTCACCGGAAATCAGTGGAATTTTAAAATGTCTCAGTTCGACCAGATGTTAAACATGAGTTTCAGTAAAGCTTCTACAGAAGGCATTCTGGTGACAATCAGGTCCCTAGTTCCTTGTAGGCACGCAGTACAGGTAGTCCTTGACTTACACCAGTTCATTTAACGGCCGTTTTGAAGTTAGAAACACCTCCGAAGTGTCTTATGACCAGTTTTTGACACTTAGAGTCAATTGTCATACATCCGAATGCAAATCACGAGACCGCAATGGTTTTAAGTGTGAAAAACGGGCCTGGCTCACTTTTTCAGTGCCATTGTAACTTTGAATGGCCGCTAAGCGAACGGTTGTAAGTTGAGGACTTACCTGTATTCCGACTTCTTTGATCCCTTCTCCTGGACCTCTCTTAACTTGTCCTATCTCTAGATCTTGAAAACAAACGAATGAACATCATCCAATTTCGACAATGCTGCGAAGAAAACAGCAGAACCAATCGCTAGGAACTGAGCTTGAAGTCTCTTATAGAAACACCCCCAAGTGTGTTTCACAGCATCCCAGGGCTGATTGTGACTGACAACCATCTCTCCCTCTTTCTCTTGTCTCCCCTATTTATTCTTATTCTTCATATATCCTGGGTAAGAGGAAGCAGGCCAGTAGACGGTTACACCATCTCCCCCATCCGTCTTCCGAGCTGCCTTTAAACTCAAATGCCTGTAAGTAAAATTGGGGAGGGGAGGGAAATGGGGAGAGACCGAAACAGGCAAATGAAAGGTGACAAATAATCAATAACAGCGTCATCCTACCCACCACCCATCCCAATTCAGCACCCTTTCTTGTTTTCAGACATTAACAAGGAACGAAACCACGGCCAGGAAGAAGCAGGAAGGGGGGGGGGGAGGGATTTCTCATCAACCTTAATTAAAATCATTTCCCCCCCCCCCCCCGGAAAAAAAAAGAGTTAAAGGTCTCCCAGCATTGTGGAGAAAAGGGGAGGAAGCTACAAGCTGCAACTTGCATTTTTCGCTAGGGCGAGTTGGTCAACGCTTCCCACCCCTTATTTCTTGTTGACTTGTAATGTACAATGGAAAGACAGCTTATAACAGGGTTAACTAGGAAGAAAAAAAAAAAACAGACCTCAGTGTGGCTTAGTAGGCAAAGTGGTATTTGTAATCCAGGTGGTCCTCGGCTTATAGTGGCAACCGAGCCCAAAATTTCTGCTTGCTAAGCAAGACAGTTGTTGTGCCCCCATTTTATAAGACCTCTCTTGCCACAGCTGGGTTAAGGGAATCACTGCTGTTGTTCAGTAAGTAACACAGTTGTGAAGTGAATCCGGCTGGTCAGTGTTCCAGCAAACTGTGATGACCCAGGGTGGGATACAAAAACAGCACAGTCACAAAAACAAGTGAAGTTTCTTTAATTCCTTCAGTTTGGCTTTAAAGCTCCAATTATCATTGACTGGAGACAAAAAACTCCCCCACAAACAGTTGTGAAAAGGAAGAACTTCCGTTCAAACTCAAAATACATATAAATTATAAATAGAAAAATCAACACAAACCACACAGAAGCAATTACCGAGACAAGGCAGGATAATGGCTTGGAGACGTCCACAGGTATCAAAATAGACACACTGGGAAGGACGCCAAACTCAGATAAGAATGGATGGACTAAAAATATTTTCATGCTTTGTTTCCAGCACTGGCCCATGCGCAGTCCATCCTCTTAAACAGATATCACAGCTGCAGCCCATGAAAGGGATCAAGGCCCTTTCCTCCCCTGTAGACCATGCCATTCACATTTCTCTCTTATCCTCTCCTCCCTGCATGCCTAGGATGGAGAGGGGATGGGCCTGGGTCCTCCTCTGACTGCCCAGCCAGCCTCTGCCCTTCCCCAGTTTCCTCCACAACCTCCGGAGCCACACTTCCACTCCCTGTCGGCTGTTCCTCCTCTCCCTCAGAGTCAGATTCTAACAGGGGCATGACACAAACCTCCACTCCAACCAATAACTCCGAGACAGACATCACTCAAAAGTTCTCTTTTATTTAGATAGTAACTGGCACAACTGGGGAATCTCAAATCTGAAAATTCCGGGGCTTCCTTGCAATAATCAAAACTGCAAATCCCACCCCCTACACCCATCATCACATCACATGCCCCAATCAATCATCCATCCCAACTGAAGTCTTCCCCTCATATATGCACACAATAGCATGACCTTGAGCTACAAAAAGAACATTATTTTTGTCTAACTACTTGTACCCCAAGAACTTCCACCCTCCCACTTTCCCAGGCTCAAAATGTGGCAGCATGGGAGCATCTGGTCTCAAAATGGCTTCCAAAGCTGACATTGGCTTCCTCATTGACATAGTTTGTTAGAAAGTCACAAATGACTTTCGGGGACACTGTAACCGTCACAAATAGGAACCAATGGCCAAACCTCTGAATTTTGATCATGCATGCTGTAACAGTTATAAGGTGTGAAAAACAATCATAAGTCACCTTTTTTCAGTTCCGTTATAACTTTGGTCATTAAATGAAGTCAAGTGTCTATGGAGGTTCTCAATCATCCAGGTCATGGTCATCCCAAAAGTGCTTTTTCAAAAGGCAAATGGACTTTGTGTTTCCTTGAAGGTGTTTCGCTTCTCATCCGAGAAGGTTCTTCAGTTCTGACAGAATGGTGGAAGATGGAAAGATTTATATTCCTTACAGTTATCTGGTTGTTAGCACTCTTTCTGAGGTCCGTTGAGGTCACTCGGAGGTGAAAGAGTATTAATGACCAAATGACTGCAAGGAATATAAATCGTTCCATTCTCCACCATTCTGTCAGAACTGAAGAACCTTCTCAGATGAGAAGCGAAACGTCTTCAAGGAAACACAAAAGTCCAGTTGCCTTTTGAAAAAGCACCTTTGGGATTGTAAGTCAAAGACCACATCTAGTATGTTATTACCAATGTTCTGGATATGCAAGGCAACCAAATTTCAGGGTGATGAATTTTGTACCTGTGTATACTACAAATATCCTGAGAGCTGTAGTCCCAACACATTTGGGGATCACAAACGTGAAGGTACATAAACATTATGACTATGGAGATTCTCAGTCATCCTGGTCGTGGTTGTCCCAAAGGTGCTTTTTCAAGAAGCAACTGGACTTTCTGGTTTTTCTTTGAAGACATTTTGCTTCTCATTCAAGAAGCTTCTTCAGCTCTGATTAAATGGTGGGTCCTTCCATCCCCCACCATCCAGCCAGAGCTGAAGAAGCTTCTTGGATGAGAAGTGAAACATCTTCAAAGAAAAACAGAAGGTCCAGTTGCCTCTGGAAAATGCACCTTCGGGATAAGTATTACGAGTCTTTCCTGGCTTCTAGTTCTTGACCATGCTGGGTTGTTTCCTAGCTTTTCTCTCCAGGTTCTATTGGTGAACTCGAGGCAGAAGTCACCAGTTACGAAACTCCTTTCTCAAGAAGTCACTTCTTCCTACTTAATGATTTCTAGGTTTTTTTTTCTCAGAGGCAACTTCCCTGAAATGGCATTTAAGCCTTCTAAACGGATTACACCTTCCATGTGCCTCATCGAGTCTGGCTAAATCTTGAGGTTCATGGGAATTTTAGTCTAAAAGATCTGGAGATCACCAAGTTGGCTAATTTCCAAAGTGCTACCTGCAGGAAAGATCAAGTAATTCAATAAACAGATAGATCCAGAACTCAGAAATCTTGCTTAAAGCATCATACTGAAGACCGATTTCTGCTCAAATCAAAATGACCCCCCTCCCCCCTTTCCAAACACTCTTCCTTTGGAGCTGTTTAATAAGTCCTGAATACGTTTGGAGATCAGTGGTGGCTAACCTTTTGGGGCTCCTATGCCAAAAATTGTGTGTGCTTGTGCACACACGCTTGCATGCCAATACCCAGGCTATGCACACTTCCCCCCCCCCCGATGCCCTCTGCGCATGGACGTACAATCCCCCCCTCCCCCGCTGCCCCCTTCCCTGCACTGCACACCTGCCAGCTGATTTTCGGCCTCCCAGAGGCTTGAGGAAAGCTTCTGCAGCCTTTGCAGGCCGAAAAATGGGCCTGTTTAGTCACTTTCTGGAATTACCGGAAGTGATGAAATGGGCCTATTTTTCAGTCTGCAAAGGGTATCCACAAGCCTTTGGAAGGCCGAAAATCAGCTGTGAGGCACACGCATGCACAGTGAGGTAAATTTGCCTGCGGCTCGCATGCTGGCACAAATGGGTCTGTGTGCCACCTGTGGCACACGTGCCATAGGTTCCCCATCACAGTTATAGATTTTGAAGCATGGGAATAGACAAGCTCATTTCAATGGTCAGTATACTAAGCTGAAAAGGGCCATAGATGGAATTTCTAGGACTGCTTTCCTAGGGCCAGTACTGTACAGTCATGCCTTACAATTTTCTCCCTTTCATATCACTCAGAATAACAGAGTTGGAAGGGACCTTGGAGGTCTGCTAGTCCACCCCCCTGCTCAAGCAGGAGGACCTATACCATTTCAGACAAATGATTGTCCAATCTCTTCTTAAAAGCCTCCAGTGATGGAGCCTCCCACAATTTCACTCATTAATTGTTCTCACTGTTAGAAAGTGTTATTAAGTGTTCTCCTTAATTCCAGGTTGCTTCTCTCCTTGATTAGTTTCGACCCATTGGTCCTTGTCCTGCCTTCAGGTGCTTTGAACCTGCCCCCTCTTGTTTGTGGCAGCCCCTCAAATATTGGAAGACTGTCATCCCAGTCCTTATTATCATTATACTCGATACACCCAGTTCCTGCAACTGTTCATTGTATGTTTTAGCCTCCAGTCCCCTCATCCTCTTTGTTGCTCTTCTCTGCACCCTTTCGAGAGTCTCAACATTCTTTTTTATATCATGGCGACCGACACTGAGCAATACGTGGTCAACAGACCTGATACTTTGCTGAATTACACAAGATATCTAAAAGGCAGGCAGATCTTTGACTGAACTGCCGTAGTTGCCATCTTGGCTTTTCTTTTCTTTTTTTTCTGAAACCCTGATGATATCTTGGGAACAGGGGGTGGAGAATCCCAGTTAGGTAGCTGGGCAATTACAAGCCAATGTAGGCCAATATTGATCTGTGGCCCAATCCTTTGTATGACCAGAGAAATGAAGAGGACTTCAATCTTCCCAAATGACCAGAGGACTCCTTTTTGTGGGCTGAAGAGAATTAGGGGCCACCAAGCTAATAGCTAGAGAAGAGGAGAAAGCCACACACACACACACAAGAGGGAGGCAGTTTTACACATACACACACACACAAAAGAGGAAGGCAGTTTTTAAAGTGTGCCTTTAAAAATACTGGAAGTTTTTGAAAAGATGTTGGATAACCATTTGTCTGAAGTGGTGTAGGGTTTCCTGCCTAGGCAGGTGGTTAGACTAGAAGACCTCCAAGGTCCCTTCCAACTCTGTTAATCTATTCTATTCTGTTCTATTCCATTCCATTCCATTCCATTCCATTCCATTCCATTCCATATTCTATTCTATTCTATTCTATTCTATTCTATTCTATTCTATTCTATTCTATTCCATCCCATTTTCTATTCTATTCTATTCTATTCCCTTCTCTTCTTTTCCTATTCTTCATTCCAATATGCTATTCTATTCTATTCCATTCTATTCTACTCTATTCTCCCTCACTTCAGCCTCCGAAACCAGGCAACCCATGTCAAGCGGTTCCATCCACTGGCCTTTCCATGTGGACCGGACGCCCGAAGGATCCGGCTCACACCAGATTTCGGGATCCCGATGCCCACCTCCGGCAGAGTCTCCACAACCCGGTCGGAGAAGGCATCGGGGTCGGTTGGGGTTGGGGTTGGGGGCGTCCTCCTCCGCCTAAGAGCCGCTTGCCCGCCGCGGCCTCTCTCGTCTGGCGGCGGCTCCCTCCGAAGGCCAAGCCGGGGGTCCCGGGGGGGGGGGGCGGTGGGTGAGGGGAGCACGCTCGTGACCGGCTCGCGTGTCGCTCCGAATTAAGCGCCTACCGATCAGCTTTCCAGGCCCGTCAGGGAAGTCGGGACGCTTCTCCGGGCGGCCTCCTTGTCCAGGCCGAGCTGGCGGGACGGCTCCGGGGTCGCGGAGCTGAAGCGCCCTGGCGCATAATCGATGGCGAAGGCAGCTGCCTCACCCCGGAGGGGCTCCAGACGCCGGCCGCGGTGGGAGGGTGTAGGGGGGGGGAGGCCCTGTGGGGCTTCGCCTTTACCCCCCCCCCACACACACATACACACACACCTTCCTCCGGTCCGCGCCCCCCCCCCCGGCCACTTTCCCTAGGGAGGACGCTGGAGTCGCTCCGCAATCGCCAGCAGTTCGACCCTACCATCCATCATCCATGGTTTTCCCACCCACCCCCGCCCCACTTTTCGTCCCAGATTTCGGGAGCGACATCCGACTTTGAATTCCTACAGTTTAGAACCGTCGGGAAGCTTACGGGGGTGTCAAACGATTCAAGGAAAAGGGAGGGGAGCGGATAAGGTGGAGGGGAGAGGACAGGAGAGAAGGGAGGGAAGAGAGGGAGAGGAGAGAGGAGAGGAGGGAAGAGGGGGGGGAAGCGAGGAGAAGAGAGGGAAGAGAGAAGAGGAGAAGAGAAGAGGGTGGGGAAGAGAGGGAAGGGGAAAGAAGAGGGAAGAGAGGAAGATGAGGGGAGGGGAAGAGAAGAGAGGGAGAGAAGAGAAGGAAGGGAAGAGAAGAGAAGGGAGGGAAGAGAGGAAGACAAAGGGAGGGGAAGAGTAGAGAAGAGAGGGAGAAGAGAAGAAGAGAGGGAAGAGAAGAGAAGGGAGGGAAGAGGGGAAGACAAGGGGAGGGGAAGAGTAGAGAAGAGAAGGAAGAGGGGAAGGGGAGAGGGAGAGGAGAGAAGTGAGGGAAGGGAAGAGAAGAGAAGGGAGGGAAGAGGGGAAGAGTAGAGAAGAGAAGAGAGGGAGAAGAAAAGAGAAGAGAAGAGGGGAAGGGGAGAGGGAGAAGAGAGAAGAGAAGTGAGGGAAGGGAAGAGAAGGGAGGGAAGAGGGGAAGACAAGGGGAGGGGAAGAGTAGAGAAGAGAAGAGGGAGAAGAGAAGAGAAGGAAGAGGGGAAGGGAAGAGTGAGAGGAGGGCAGAGGAGAGGAGAGAAGGTGGGGAGGAGAGGAAGGGACAGAGGGGAAGGGAGGGGTGAATTTCTGTATTTCTTCAAATAAACTCACTCTCTTTCTCAAGATTAAGTGCAGTGTCTTTGATCCTCACCAGCTTTGGACCAACTGTAAGCTGAAGGCATAGTATATAATTTTTAAAAATATAAACAATGCTGCACTTCAATGGCTAGATGGCCAAGACATTGGTATATGAATATAGATCCTTTTAACATTTATATTTTATTCTGTTTTATTACTCTGGATGAAAAAGCTAATATATATAGCTAGTCCATGTATGATGTACCGTATGCTAAATAAATAAATTTGGACCTCTTATTCTATGCACAGCTATAATCAAAGCCGGAGACCCGATTTCCCCAGCAAACCGGTCTGTGTTGTGAGGAAGACTGGTCTCAGGTCTGTGGCACAGGATCTTTGGGCAAAGCTCCAGCAGCAGGGTGGGTTGAAAACATAATAGCAGCAATGAATGTACCTTTTCTTTATGTATACTGAAAGTATTTACACCAAGACAAATTCCTTGTGTGTCCAATCACATTTGGCCAATAAAGAATTCTATTCTGTTCTATTCTATTCTATTCTATTCTATTCTATTCTATTCAAACTCATGCCCATCTCTAGTAGTCACTAGCCTCCTTTTTGGACTATTAAATCCTACAATCAACATTATGTCATTGCACCATGGAAAACATTTCTGCAGCTTGATCCTGGAATACAGAAGTCTACACCTGGAGTTTTATAAAAGTATCTCTCAAAGGTTTAGAGTCTCTTCTTTACTATTCGACTTCCCCATTCTGGTGCCCACCAGCTGGGTTGAAAGACCCCTTTCCAGAATTGTAGAATTCTGGATCAGAATTCAGCATGTAAGTGGGGAACCAGGCTGGCTTATTGGCTGACTGGTTGCAACAAGAGTTGAAAGAAAATCCAGTATGATTTTCTATAATCTTTTCTAATAATTATACTATTTGTTTATTAGTGTGTAATTATACTGTTAGTTCATTTATTAGCATATAATTATACTCTTAGTTTATTTATGAGTATATTATTAGCACAATTATTAGGATAAGTAGTTCGTAACGCACTAAAACTGCTTTTCCAATTTTATTCAGTACAAATAGTGAACAAGAATTTATGCATTCAGTAATATTATCTTAATTTATTGCTCTGCTGTTCTCCTCAAGAGTGGAGAAAGCTGGACCTGTTGAATTTGTTCCTGTTTTGCAACTTTTAAAAGCGCCTGCTTCCCTGAGTGACAATGCTCTAATTCAGGGGTGTCCAACCTTGGCAACTTTAAGACTTGTGGACTTCAACTTCCACAAGTCTTAAAGTTGCCAAGGTTGGACACCCCTGCTCTAATTCCATAAGGAAATTGATTTTTTTTTTTTAGAAAGCTGGCTTTTCTGGGTAAGTTCCTCTTCTGGTAAAAATTAAAATGGAAAGCAATTTTGGTCTTTTAAGCCAGATCAAGCAGGGGAGAAAGCAGCTAAACCTATAACTGAACCCAGTTGGGGTAGTGGTTAAGGCTAGAAACCAGGAGAATTCTAGTTCCATCTTAGGCATGAAACCAATTAGGTGAGTTTGAACTAATCACCAGGGGACCTTGAGTTCTAATCCTGCCATAGGCATACAATAAATCAGGCTGGGTGAGTTTGAGCCAATTACTGTCTCTCAGCCCAACCCACTTCACAGGGTTGTTATCAAGGGGAAATTAGAAGGAGGAAGGAATATTGTGTACGTTAATCACTTTGAGCTACTTATAAAGTAATAAGCAAGTATTATGGGGCCCAATTGATAAAAGAAAGCTAAAATCCTTATTGTTGGAAACATGCAGAAGAAGCTTTCATTTTGCAGTGGAAAGGCAATTGAGGAGGAGGAGGAGGAAGGAGAAGGAAGGAGAAAGAAGAAGAAGGAGAAAACAAGATAAGGTAAAATAAATAAAATAATAAAATAAAGTAACCTAATAAATAACTTCAATCAAAGCCTTGGACTTGTTATAAATCAGGGAGCTAGATAAGGAGCAAAGTTGCAGGATAAGTGATCCAATCAGGAAAAATTCCTGATTTAGATTCTTAGGTAATGCAATATTACGTTGGAGTCACTTTGAGCTGAATAGCTTCATAACCTCTTTTAGATCATCTTGGCTTTAAACAAAGGAACAGCCTATTGGGGCAAAGCCTTATTAGGCAATTCCACAAAGTGTGCAAACGTTTCAGCTTGGATTAATAAGCAACTTGTTCTCTCTGGAGACCGTGAGTTGCTCTTTAGTCACCAGTGATTTATAGTGGCACTCTGCTATCATTGCAACAAGCCTTCTTCCTTATGGATATATTGCCACAATAAAGGTTGGATGACCATGGAAAGTTCCTTCATGATGACATAACCTGTGGTGGGTGTTGCCTTAGCATTGAGTCCATTTTGTAATCAGCATGCCAAAACAGAAAGACATGCTTGAGGCTCAGGATTATGGGAAGGAATCATTAGATTAGTTCATAGTTAGTATGCTGTAGGTGATAGGCTGCAGGTTATTACGTGGTTTGGTAAGACATGCATGAAACCTCACTGCCAGAGAAGCTGGTTTCTTATTGGTTGAAGAAACCACTTCTGACAGTGGATTGGTTAATAGCATAATTGCAGCAACTGGATTAACTAATTGGCTGGATTTTTTTTTAAAAAAACTTCTGTCTGTTCATGGCCTTCTGCTTACATAATGCTGTGACCCCAAACATTCTGATTGGTTTGTTTCCTATAGATCAAGGGTCTTCAAACTTGGCAAGTTTAAGACTTGTGGACTTCAACTCCCAGAATTCCTGAGCTAACATGACTGGAAGAGGGATTCTGGAGTTGAAGTCCACAAGTCTTAAAGCTGTCAAGTGTGAAGACCCCTGCTATAGATACATAAATGTGTCCTGTAAAAGTCTAGTTAAGGCGATTCTACAACATGCTAACCTTGGTTAGTTTTGTAATGGATTACTAGGCCTCTTTGGTTAACTTATGATTCAAGATAATGTGTGAAACTGGTAAATAGTCAGTAACCAGGCTTAGCATTTTTATTTATTTTCACCATGCTTTTACTGTTTTTTAAATAAGTAAAGGTGGCGTGCATTCCTCCCTCTTCCTATTTTCCTCACAACAACAGGTGTTGTGAGGTGGGTTGAGCTGAGAGACAATAACCAGCCCAAAGTCACCCAGCCAGCTGGAGGCTAAAATATATGATGAATTGGACATGGCTAGTCTAGGGAAGAGAAGGACCAGGGGAGACATGATATCAGTGTTCCAATATTTGAGTAGCTGCCACAGAGAGGAAGGGGGTCAAGCTATTTTCTAAAGCACCTGTAGACCAGACAAGGAATAATGGATGGAAACTGAAGGAGGAGAGATTCAACCTAGAAATAAGGAGAAATTTTTCAACAGTGAGAGCAATTAACCCATGGAACAGAAGTTACCTTCAGAAGTTGTGGGAGCTTCATCCCTGGAGGCTTTCAAGAAGAGGCTGGACTGCCATCTGTCAGAAATGGTGTAGGATCTCCTGCTTGGGTGGGAGGGATTGGACTAGATGACCTACAAGGTCCCTTCCAACTCTATTAATCTGTTAAAACTTTCACGCCAAAGGCGGGACTAGAACTCACACATTCCCAGTGATTGCCCAACCAGCTTTCATGCCAAAGACAGGACTAGAACTCACACACTCCCAGTTATTAGCCCAAAGTCACCCAATCAGTTTTCATGCCTAGGGCAGAATTACACAGAAAGTGTTGAGGACACTGGAGAAGATTGTAGGAAGCTCACTTCCTGTAATTCAGGGTGCTACTTATAAGCACTCTGCGCTTAGAGCTTGAAGCATTGTTAGAGACCCCTCACAGCCACTTCACGGTCTGTTTCTGTTGCTCCCCTCTGGGAGTGGGTTTTGAAGTATTTCTGGCAGGACTACCAGATTTTGTAACAGCTTTGTCCCCTATATGTCATCTGTCTGGTGAACTCGGAAGATTTGTTTTATCTTGCTGTATACATGTATACATCCAAACTAAACTGTGTTGTTTCACCATGTCATATAATATATGTGGGTATATGCATGGTTTTGTATTTTTTATTTATTTATTTAGTCATGTTTATGTAGTGTATATTGGAGGTGGAGACCCTTTGAGAGCTGTATGCAATGAAATTTCATTTTAATGCATGCCGATTACTGTACATTCCAAGTGACAATAAAGTTAGTCGAAGTCGAAGGTCTTTTCCAAGAGCCCTGGTAGTGCAGTGATTAGAATGCAGTATGGTAGGCAAACTCTGCCCACTACCAGGAGTTCGATCTTGACCAGCTCCAGGTTGACTCAGCCTTCCATCCTTATGAGGTGAGTAAAATGAGGACCCAGATTATCGGAGGCAAAAATATTCTGACTCTGTAAACGCTTAGAGAGGGCTGTAAAGAACTGTGAAGCAGTATATGTCTATGTCTAAGGGCTATTGCTATCCACCCAGGCTTCCTCTCTGGGAGCGTAGGCATTGCTATGTGCAAAACAATGGTGGGATTCAAAATTGTTTACTACTGGTTTTGTGGGCGTGGCTTGGTAGGCTAGCAGGGGAAGGATATACTGCAAAATCTCCATTCCCTCCCCACTTCAGGGGAAGGTTACTGCAAAATCCCATTCTCTCCCCACCTCACTAACCTTCTTTCCGGCTCCGTTCTCCTGTTCAGGGCAACCAAAGAAGACCCAGCCGATCCGCTGGGACTCGGGAGCCAGAGAAGAGATGGGGGCGGGGCCAGTCAGAGGTGGCATTTTCCGGTTCTCCGAACTACTCCAACTTTCCGCCACTGGTTCTCCAGAACTGGTCAGAACCTGCTGAATGCAAAACTGGTGCCAAACTCTGGCTCAGTAGCGGGGACGGAGTCCGTGCAAAGCCCTTTGAAATCCTGCCCATCATTTGATCGTCTTGAGCCGTCCTTTGCTCCAGCGTGGGAGTTATTCCCACGAGCCGGGCAAGAGGAAATATTTCTATTGAAAGGGAAGGCAAGCGCCCGTCTCGCGGAGAGGAACAATCGTCTAATCAGCTGCTTTCTAGGCAGACGGAGAGCCTCAGCTGAAGTTTCAAATAAATATAAAACACACACACACACACACACACACACTTTAGAAAAAGTACAAGAAATCCCGATGGAGAATGCTCTCCTCAAGGAGAAACGCCGGGAGCGAGAGGAGGGGATTTGTCCCTTTTGTAACTTCAGTTTTGGGAGCAACTTTCGGACATGAAAGGGGACAATTCCCTCCGATCGAGCCATTTGATCATAGTTTTATTTGACGGCGGCCCGAACAAGGAGCACCTAGAGGGGAAAGAATGGAGAAGCCGCCTGGATGACGGGACCCTTTGATTCCGACGGAAGAAAACGCTTTCTGTGCCCCCGATTTCCTATTACCAGGTCCACAAGGAGTAGGTGTGCTTCGGAGGAGTTGGAGAGGCGCCTAGGCAACCGGGAAAGCAGCGGGGCGCACGCAGGCTGTGGGCTGAGGATGGAGCAAACCAGCAAAGCTGGGTCCCCTTCCCTGCCTGGATCCCACGCTTGTCCGTGGGGTTCTCTGTCAACTTCCAGAGAAAAGGGGAAAGAGGGAAGAAGGGAAAAGAAGGAAGGGGAGGAGAAGAAAGAGAAGAAAAAGGAGTAGGAAAGGGGGAGGGGAAAAAGGAGGAAAGGAAGGGGAAAAAGAAAGGGAAAGGGGGGAAAGAAAGAGAAGAAAAAGGAGGAAAGGAAGGGGAAAAGAAAGGGAAGGGGGAGGGGAAAAAGAAAGAAGAAAAAGGAGGAAAGGAAGGGGGAAAGAAAGGGAAGGGGGAGGGGAAAAAGAAAGAGAAGAAAAAGGAGGAAAGGAAGGGGAAAAAGAAAGGGAAGGGAAGGAGAAGAAGAAAGAGAAGAAAAACGGGAGAAGGGAAGGGGAAGAAGGAAAAAAAGGAGAGGAAGGTGGCGGGGAAGAAGAAAGGGAATGGGAGGAGAAAAAGAAAGAAGAAAAAGGAGGAAGGGAAGGAAAGGAAAGGAAAGGAAAGGAGGAGGAGGAAAAGGAGAAGGGAAAAGAAAGGGAAGGGAACAGAAAAGGGAAGCAAAAGAGGGAAAAGGGGGAGAAGGGGAGGGGAGGAGAAAAAGAAAGAGAAGAAAAAGGAGGAAGGGAAGGGGAAGAAGGGAGGAGGAGGAGAAAGAAGAGAAAGGAGGAGAAAGGGGGAAGGAGGAGAAGAAGAAAGGAAGGGAAAAGGGAAAATGAAGGGGAAGAAGGAACAGCGGGGCGGGGAAAGGAGAAGAAGAAAGAGAGGAAGTGAACGAAGGGAAAGGGAAAAAGGAAAAGGAGGAGGAAGGGAAGGAAGAGAACAGAGGTTTAATGAGTCCGAGTTTCGAGCCTTCTACAATTTGGAGCGGAGCCTCCAGCGCTGTAAGACGACAGCGGAGACCAAGAGAGGGTGAAACCCCATCCTGGGCAGCCGCTGATTTCTGACGGAGCTGTCATTTCCAGGGAGGGGGGGCTTGGAGCACAATGGCCGAGCTAGGAGGGACGGGGCTCGGATCTCCACCCCGGCGAAAGATAAACCCCATTTGATGAAAATGGGCTCCTTGTTCTCTCGGCCACCCGATCATCGTGTGAACCTCCCGTCCTGGGCTTACTAAGGCAGGCCGCCCCGGCTTTGAAACCCACCCCCAACCCCGCCAAACCCTCCCCCCCCCCTCGCCAACCCCCTGTCCGCTTTGCTGCTCCTCTGAGCTTCCTAACCAGGGAGGGGTCAGAACCGACTCTCCCCCTCCCACCAAAACTTTCTTCCCCTCCCCCTCCCTCCTCCCGCCACCCCCAGGGCTTAAAAAAAAAAAAAAGCAGACGGAAAACTTTTACCCAAGTCGCCAGCGCTCGTCCTCCCAGCCTGGCCTCCTGGACATTTCAGCTGGGAAGACCCCCCCCCTCCCATCCCCCCCCCTCACCTCGCGTACTCCACGTTGTACGGGTTGTGGAAAGGGGGTGGAGAACAGCTTCTCTTTCGCGCGGCATTCAGGGTTGAGGTCGGTGGCGGTTTTTTTTTTTTTTTTTTTTTGGTTTTTTTTTTGCGTTCCTGATCTTCCGCGCCTTTGAATGTGACTTTTTTGGGTTTAAATCAGAGGTCCCCCAAACTTGGCAACTTTAAGCCTGGCGGACTTCAACGCCCAGAATTCAGAGAGTTGAAGTCCACAAGGCTTAAAGTTGCCAAGTTTGGAGACCTCTGATTTAAATCGTGATCTGTGGACACTTCACATATACCCCTCCAGGAATGTGCACCAAGCATCGGCCAACAGAACCGGGCCCTAAGTAACCGTCTAGTTCCGTTTTCCGCCGAAATAAAAATCAAACAAGTTTATCAAACTTGCTTGGAGCCTGCATGGTATAGCTACGAATGGGTGGGCTGGCCTACAGGGACCCAAATTCAAGGCCACTCTCAGCTTACTGGGCCAATCCCCCTCTTTCCTAGTCCATGGAGATTCTCAGTCATCCAGGCCATGGTGGTCCCAAAAGTGCTGTGTTTGTTTTTTTTTTCAAGAGGCGAGTGGACTTCCTTGTTTTGCTTTGATGGCGTTAATTTTCTCATCGAAGCTTCTTCAACTCTGGATGGTGTGGAATGGAAGGATTTATAGTCCTTGCAGACAAATGATCATTTGCATCCTTTTAGAAGGTCTTGGAGGCCACTTGGAGATTTATCTGTGTCCTCAGGATCATCTGAGGGGTGAAAATTGCTGAAAGGACTGTATTGTGGCATCCTTCCTCCTCTGTCATCTATCTCCAATCTACAACGCAGTCCTTTCAGCAGTTCCAAGAAGGCTCCACACCCATTTGCACTACTCAGGTGACCCTGAGGACACAGATAAACTTCCAAGCTGCCTCAACGAACCTCTAAAAGGATGCAAATGACCAGCTGTCTGCAAGGAGTATAAATCCTTCCATTCCTCACTCTCCTGTCAGAGCTGAAGAATCTTCTTGGATGAGAAGTGAAACGTCTTCAAAGCAAAACAAGAAAGTCCAGTTGCCTCTTGAAAAAGCATCTTTCGGGACTCTCTACGTGGGGCGGGGGGGAGTGTTATTGGAGGGAGGAGAGGCTGTTATGTAAACTGTCTGAATGAAAGGCAGGATGGAAATCTAATACATAAATAAATCAAGTCCATTAAAAACCTAATGGTTTCTTGAATAAGCTTGAGGAGAGTTGTTGAGGGTTTGGGGGAGGGGGAGGGGGACAGAGAGTTGGTTCAATATAACACGCAGATCCTGAGTGTTTTAGTTCAGGGGTCTCCAAACTTGGCAACTTGAAGACTCGTGGACTTCAATTCATCGCTGGCTGGAGAATCCTGGGAGTTGAAGTCCACGAGTCTTCAAGTTGCCAAGTTTGGGGACCCCTGATTTAGTTCATCCGTTTCAAGGCATGAGGTAAGCCCAGAAAAATGTGCGAATCCCTCCATCGGGTTAAGGATATTGTGTGAAGAACACGTCAGGTCGTTCCAGAGAAGAACACCGAAGTTTGCAGCCTCCCCTAATTCCTAAAGTAAATCCAGCGGGTTGCTGGAAAACTCAGCGCCGTTTCTTACCCTGCTTTGTTATCGTTTTTAGCCTCTCGTATTTTCTCAGCAGCCATTGGTAGTATGAACAGATTTAAATGCACGCCATTCAAGCAATCACAGGTGGGTTCCCCGAATATGGAAGGCTTTTTTAAAAAAAAAAAAAATTCTCACGCCTGAATCTCGTGTTGTTTTCTAGAAGCGCGGTTTCTCCCTGCGCGGACAATTAATCCGGAGGCGCAAGAGATCAACCCGGATTCTGATCTCGTTCTCTCTCCTGCCTCCTCCCTCCCCCCCCCCCCCGCCAACTCCCATTCTCTGTCCCTTGAGAGGGGAAAGCAGCTCCTATCACCAATGCTGTGTGAGCCCTTCCATTGGTCTTGAAGGTTGCTCAAAGGTGGTGGGAATGGATTAGAATCAGAGTCAGAATAGAGGTGGAAGGGACCTTGGAGGTCTTCTAGTCCAGCCTCCTGCTCAAGCAGGAGATTCTATATCATTTTAGACAAGTGGCTGTCCAGTCTCTTTTGAAAAACCTCCAGTGATGAAACATCCACAACTTCTAAAGGCCAAGCGGTTCCACTGGTTAATTGTTCTCACTGTTAGGAAGTTTCTCCTGAATTCCAGGTTGCTTCCTTCCTTGATTAGTTTCCACCATTGTTTCTTGTCCTGTTTCTTGTCCTGTCAGGTGCTCTGGAGAATAAATTGACCCCCTCCTCTTTGTGGCAGCCTCTCAAATACTAATGATGATAAGACAATCGGCGGCAGGGGAAATCTTCTTCCACGCTTTAGGTCGACGCTGTTTCCCAGGGGCGTTTTCGCTAAATTTCGGGGAAGTATTTTGGAAAAAGGTAGGGAAACCTCCACGGGGCAAAACGGCCCCGGTGATTCCAGCTTCCAGCATTAGCCTGGTTTCAGGTGGGTCTTTTGCTGCACCGAAGAAAGGGGAGACAGGCAAAAGGTAGCAGAAGGAGAATTCCTTCCCACCCAACCACCCATTCAAAGTTTCCCCTCCGTTTTGGGAGAAAACAAAGAATAGGTCCTTCCAGGTCAAAGTGCAAAAGGGGCGCTTGGTTTTCAGCAGAAGCTGTGGGACAGTTCAAGGGTTTCAATTTTTTGGGCCCAACTCACAGGTCCCAAAGATGCTCTTTAAAAAAAAAAGGGGGGGGGGTGTCAAATTATTCTCCAAAGCACCAGAAGGCAGGACGAGAAATAACGATTGGAAACTAAGCAAAGAGAGAAGCAGCTAAGGAACTAAAGAAAAACTTCTTAACAGTCTGGACAATTAGTCAGTGGAGCAGAAGTTGCCTTCAGAAATCGTGGGCACTCCGGGTTTTGTTTTGTTTTTTAAGAAGAGATTGGACAGTCAACTTGTCTGAGATGGTATAGGTTCTTCTTGCTTTAGCAGAGGGCTGGTCTAGAAGACCTCGAAGATCCCTTCCAGCTCTATTCTGTTCAAAAGAAGAAGAAAAAAAGGGCGACTGGACTTTGTTTTTCCTTGAAAACGTTTCGCTTCTCATCCAAGAAGCTTCTTCAGTTCTGGAGTTCTGGAAAACTCAAACCCTCCTTGAGAGTGGCGACCGCGCAGGAACCAGCACAAGAGAGCAATGGAAGAGCCAACGGCCAACCCTGCTCTCATCCGGGAGAGATCGCGCTTTCAAAGGGTCTGAGTCGTTCGGCCGTGGAGTCCACCTCCTTTTTTTTTTAAGAACGGGTTGAAGAAGCTGCTTTTCTGAGAGTTTTGGACGGAAAGCCCCGATCCCCACGAGCAAAAGGCTCCTGACCCAAATCAGGCGTGTTTGATGAAACTCTGGCGATGGATCGCCTCGGGATCTCGACTTCCCGAAGGTTTAGAGGGGCGGGACTAGGGATGGGAAGATCTTTGGCGCAGATCTTTTCCTGGGCGCTGATTGTTGGCCCCACGACCGCCTCCTTGCCCTCTTTGTAGGCTAAGGCAGAAGTCTCCAACCTTGGCCACTTTAAGACTTGTAGACTTCAGCTCCCAGAATTCTCCAGCCAGCTGGAGAATTCTGGGAGTTGAAGTCCACAAGTTTTAAAGTTGCCAACTTTGGGGACCTCTGCTTTATATACTCTCTCAGTCCAGAAGATCTGTTTGAACCCAGAGAAAAGGAAGACCATAGGAAGGGCCAGTAGACCAGAGGTCCTTCCCCCCTCATGCGAGGGGGAAGGGCCTGCGCCTGACCCCAACGACCTTTGCCCTGGATGGGTTGAAAGGAACGTTTCTACTTCGTCTTCTTCGCCTCCTCCCCTCCCCCTTTCGAGAAAATGCCCCTCTCCTCTCCCCCTCTCTCTTTCTGCCAAGAGGCTGAAATGTCTTGTTGCCTTTATTGGTCTGGGATCCAACCCACCCTCACGTGTTTTCTCCTGGCTCCTCCCCTTCACTGGCACGGGGAGGGGGCGGCATGCGGACGACGGCACCATCCTCCTTACCGCCTTAGGCAATTGCTGGCATCCTTCTCGCTTCTGGAGCTCTGGGCTTCTGGAGAAAGCTTTTCATGAGGTTGCCCTGGCTTGGCTTTTGGGCATGAATGACGCCGTTAGAGATCACAGCCTCTTAGTGATCAGCATGGAAAAGATAACGGGATTCTCTCTCTTGCCAGCCCACCCCGCTCCAGTCGGCCTCCCTTTGGCTCCACGGTTGCATTCCAGCACTCACTCTCTCTTGGCTCGGGCGAAGAGGTGGGGGAGGGCCATTCAGGACCCTGGACCACAGGGGCAGCTTTAATTAGGCTCATGAAATGCCTTGGTTCGCCCTCCGAGAGTGTGTGCCCTCCTCCGCCCCAGCCCCTCTGCCGCATCTTTAGCTGAAGAATATGGGGAGCCCATAGAATTGAAAGGGGCCCAGAGGGGGAGGGGGCGGGCCTGATGGCTCGCGGAGGAAACCACGCATGTAATTGATCATAACTATTTTAATGATCGGTGACTAAAAGGGCACCCTCCTGAAAGTTGGAGGTTTCTGCGGATTGAACGGAAGAACTTCAAAAAGGCTTGCAAAGGGGAAAGAAAGGAAGGAAGGAAGAAAAGAAAAAGAAAGAAAGGAAGAAAGGAAGGAAGGAAGAAAGGAAGAGAAAGAAAAAAGGGAAAGAAGAGAAAGAAACAAAGAAAAAAGAGAAAGAGAAAAAGAGAAAGAAATAAAAATAGAAAAGAGAGAGAGAGAGTGAAAGAGGAGAGAGAAAGAAGGGAGAAAGAAAAGAGAAAGAAAGAAAGGAGGGAGGGAGGGAGAGAACGAACGAAATCACAGCCAATCTTTAACATATGCAAAGCCAACTTTGATTTGGCCTCTTAACTCAACAACCATGAGAGGTTCCCTTGAACATGAAAAGTTGGGAGTTAAATCTCAACCAAGACAACCACTACCGCTGGAATAAGAATGGACCTGGCCTGCCCTTCTGCTCCCTGCCTTGCCTACGTCCCCCCATGTTAAAGTATATTTTTTGACGCACACAAAAACATACACATACATCCCACATCTCTTCATTGCTATCGTAATCGGCAGCTCCGGTGTCCAGATTTCATTTCAAGGTGTGAAACGTAAACTAAAAGGTTGTGAATCCACAATCCTTTTCAAAAAGGGAGGGAGAGCCCGCGATTGTTTCTTCCAGTCGCCTGGAGAGAAAAAAAAAAAAATCTATCTTCGAATTTCTCAGAGGTTTCCTTGAGAACTAACCTTCTGGCCATCTTATGAATTGAAATAATTGACATTAAAATTCAACCACAGCATTTTGCAAAGTAAAAAGAACCCCCCTCCCCAAAAGAAGGGCAACCTTTTCTCCCGTTTTAGTCCCGATGAAAGGAAGCCCTCCCCAAATACCTTGGTTTTGTTTTTGTTAAACTGGCACCCGCAAAATTAAGCTGGATATTTTATTGCAAACTATCTCTGGAGCCAGGTTTAGATACACGCTTTGAGATTAGCATCCCCCAAAAACCTTTCGCCCTAACAATAGCCAGACTTCTGAATTACCCGGTTGGAAACTTTGCTTCCCTCAATCGTTTTTCTTAACCCCTTTAGAGAAACAAGGGGACAGCCCAATAGCTCGTTCTCTTTCAAATCATCCTGACCATTTTCTGGAAGAAGGGGAAAAAAAAAAAAAAAAGACCGAAAAATTTAAGGAGGGGAGGGCGGCTAAAAATGCAGGTAATTCTCGTTTTCCTTTGTGGTCCTAATTTTCTCCCATTCAAACTTGCAAAAGAGGATTGGGCGGAACAGCGAAGCTTTACCCGGCTTCATTTCAACAGGTGGAAGCGCTGACTTTTAACTTAAAACAGGTTTATCCTTTCAGCGAGAAATACGGGCATCTTAAGGCAGGACAACAATTTATTTCAGGGGGATATTATCGAACCGGTGATGAGGGGTTTCTCTCCCTCCCCCAGGAAAGTCATATAATGGGGGGAGAGGCAGCTCGAAGTGACTTTTATAATTATTTATATCAGATGTCAGGGAAGAGTGTACTATTCCAGCGCTTCGGTTATAAATATTCTTTAATTTATTCCCTGCGTTTCTTCCCCCTTTGTCTTTTATATTGCCTTTGTGGAAATAAGCAGGAGAAAGCGAGCCTCGCTCTTAAGGCATCTTAACTATCACTGACTTAGCATGGAAATAATATTTAGTGGGCATTATTCACACTTCTTTCTAAGAGTGCTTGCAAAACAGAGAGGCATCGGCGGGGGGCGGGGGGAACGCGGGTGTGGAGTGGAACACTTATATGGCTGGGGAGTCCGGAGGAAGCGGATGCTAAATGCAGAGAGAAAAAGGAGAGACATTTCTACCACGAAACACACCTCCGGGCTTTGCTGTCTCCAACCTCCTACCCAAGAGCTACCCCTTCGTCGTTCACCTCTGCCTTTTAAAACTAGACCCGAAATTGCTTTTCTTTCCCCCAAAAGGCAATCGGACTTTGGTTTTTTCCTTGAGGACGTTTTGCTTCTCATCCAAGAAGCTTCTTCCGTTCTAGCTGAATAGTCCACGGTTCAGTCAGAAGTGAAGAAGCTTCTTGGATGAGAAGCAAAACGTCCTCAAGGGGAAAAAAAAACAGCTTCGAGACAACCAATTACCTGGATGACTGAGGATCTCCAGACATAAAGGTGTGTGTGTGTGTGTGTTTTAATTCTATCGTATCCCACTGGGATTTGTGTTGCAAGGGTGTCCATTTAGAATGGCAGCGATGGGTAGGTTTGAATTCTCATCTGTTGATTTCTCCAGGAGCTGCAGGGCGTTTCGTTGATCTACTTCTACTCGGAAGTAAACTCCCGTGGAATGTAGTCTTTGCACTCCCGACCCTCTGCTCCTTCCTGGTCTTTCATCTCTGACTGAAAGTTAGGGGGAAGGGGCACTTTTACCGCCTCTCTCCATCCTTTTGCCTATAGGTCCTACAACACCGTTAAGGCAACGGTAGGTGTAGTCGAGAGGGGAAGCTCTACGTTTGAAACTTTGAAAGGGTTTTTGGGTGAAAAAAAAAAAAGCAAAAGGATGGATTGTAAAGGCTAATTAATACTTGGGGCGGGGAGGGAGAATTATTTTTGGAGCACCGTTCTCATCGGTAGTCCAGAGCCTGCTTATATAGTGCCAAGATGTTTTCTGATCTTCGACATTAGTTAGTTTAAGTTAGTTTAGTTACGTTAGTTGGCTGGTTGGCTGGTTGGCTCGCTAGGACTGTCCGGGCGATTCAAATTAATCCGGCTTCAAGTCCAGCCTTGGAAAAGCGTCTCAGACTGGTGAAATCCCATGCAAACCAGGTTCATCACGCTTGTCTTCTGGCTCCGCCTTAGTTTTATAGAAGTGAAAATGGCCAAATCTCTGGAGAAAGCGCTTTCTTAATTGTTTTTCATCTGCCTTTTCCTCTTCTCCCTTCCTTCCCTCCACCTCCGCCCCCCCCCCCCCGCGTTTGGCAGCGAAAGTGACAGCCCCCTTCAGCGGCCGCCCTGTGGTTGCTCTGCCTTCGCCCGGGACGGATTCCGAGGCCTGCCGGCGGGCCTTTCCACCCCCCCCCCTCCGGAGATGGTCCTTGCTTGGCCACGGAGCGGCGTGGGGTGGGAGAAACGAAATGAACCATGGAGAGGGGTGGGAAAGGAAGAGGGAACGAGGGGGTGAGAAGACGGGAGAGCGGAGGAGGATTTATACCTTTTGGAAAGTGAAGCGAGCCAGATGGCACTCGCGCCATGAACAAACAAACTCGAGTGGAGCTTGGATAAGTTTTTAAAATCGGGGAAGAGATCCAGCGGACAAAAGGGAGGAAAGGGGGAGGCGAGAAGGGGCGGGGAGACCCCCCCCTCCAATCCCCTTAGAGAAGAATGCTCTGTTTCTGTCTACAGCTGGGCAAGAAACGAGAGACAACAACACAGCCACACAACATATACTCCGCCTCTCCTCCTCCTCCTCCCCCGTTGCTAACGAGAAAGGGCCAGAGATAAACTTTTCGGAACAGGCCAATGTGGCACCGTTGGTTTTACAGGCGACTCTTCTAGCCTCGAGTGTCTCCAGTGGGCCTTTTAATTCAAATTCCCACCCTCCTCCTCCTCCTCCTCCCCCCCCCCCGACGATTCTCCCTAGTTTATTTAGATGGAAACAAAGCGCCGCTTGTGCAACTGGGGAGGGGGATACAGAGTTCAAGGGGTGGGGGTTGGCTGTATGAGAGACAGAGGGAGGGAGGGAGTGAGAGAAAGAGAGAGAGAGAGAGAAAAAAAACTTCCCTTGAAGCTCGTTTTGCCCGGAAAATGGAAAGGCCCCCAAGGCCGAAATGACACGGGTAGGGGCTGGATTTTAGTTCAAATTCAGGCAAAGTGCTTTTCATCCTTATCCAACCCCTCTCGAGTATATCTCTAACTCTCAGGCAGCTCTACCGCGTTCACACGACACCCTAAACCTGAACGGTAATTAGTTTTAACCAAGTCTTGAATTAACCCATTTTTCTGGTTTCCCAAGAGTCACTAACAAACATGACTCCCCGGTTGGGTTCATGCCACCCTAAGTCTCCAAACTTATTATTATTAAGTCATTGGCAAAATTCCCTCTACCCAAAAGGAACAAGTTTGAGACCACAGCAGCCACCAGAGCTTCACCGGGCCTTAAAGCGTGGTTTGTGAAGGCAACTTTGGATTCTAAGAATCAGACCCCTAAATTCTGATGAATAAAAGAGCAGCTCCCAGAGGTTTGTATCCTTGGTCTCCAACCTTTCTGGACCTGCGGATCCAATTATCTCTGAGACAGACAGACCTCCCCCTCTTACACCTCGGACAGTAACTCCTAATTAGCCAAGACTGACTATTTGGCTCAGGGGGAAGCAGGGGAGAAGGGAGGAAGGAAAAGAACAAGGAAGGGAGGAGGAAGGAGGAAGGAGGAGGAGAAAAAGAAGAGGAGGAGGAGAGGAAGAAGAAGAGGAGGACAAAGAGGAAGAAGAGAAGAAGGGAAGAAGAAGAGGAAGAAGAAAGGAAGAGGAGATGGAAAAGAAGAAGAAGGAAAGAGGAAGGGAAGAAGAAAAGAAGGGAAGAAGAGGAGGAGGAAGGGAAGATGGAGGAGGAGGAAGGAGGAGGAGGAGAAAAAGAAGAGGAGGAGGAGGAGGAGGAGAGGAAGAAGAGGAGGAGGACAAAGAAGAAGAAGAGGAAGAAGAAAGGAAGAGGAGATGGAAAAGAAGAAGAAGAAAAGAGGAAGGGAAGAAGAAAAGAAGGGAAGAAGAGGAGGAGGAAGGGAAGATGGAGGAGGAGGAAGGAGGAGGAAGGAGGAGGAAGGAGGAGGAGAAAAAGAAGAAGAGGAGGAGGAGGAGGGAGGAGGAGGAGGAGAGGAAGAAGAGGAGGAGGACAAAGAGGAAGAAGAGAAGAAGAGGAAGAAGAAAGGAAGAGGAGATGGAAAAGAAGAAGAAGGAAAGAGGAAGGGAAGGAGAAAAGAAGGGAAGAAGAGGAGGAAGGGAAGATGGAGGAAGAAGGAAGGAGGAGGAGGAGAGAAGAAGAAGAGGAGGACAAAGAGGAAGAAGAGAAGAAGGAAAGAGGAAGGAAGAAGAAAAGAAGGGAAGAAGAGGAGGAGGAAGGGAAGATGGAGGAGGAGGAAGGAGAGGAAGGAGGAGGAGGAGAAAAAGAAGAAGAGGAGGGAGGAGGAGGAGGAGGAGAGGAAGAGAGGAGGAGGACAAAGAGGAAGAAGAGAAGAAGAGGAAGAAGAAAGGAAGAGGAGATGGAAAAGAAGAAGAAGGAAAGAGGAAGGGGAAGGAGAAAAGAAGGGAAGAAGAGGAGGAAGGGAAGATGGAGGAAGAAGGAAGGAGGAGGAGGAGAGGAAGAAGAAGAGGAGGACAAAGAGGAAGAGAGAAGAAGGAAAGAGGAAGGGAAGAAGAAAAGAGGGAAGAAGAGGAGGAGGAAGGGAAGATGGAGGAGGAGGAGGGAGGAGGGAAGGAGGAGGCAGTATGCAGAATGCAGAATTGGACAATGGTTTTAGAGGATAGTAAGGGGGCAAGAATTTATTTGTAAAAACATAAGCGGGGGGGGGGGGGCCTCCCGGGAAGAGGGTTCCCTCTTAAAGGATGTCTCAGTCACTTCTTTAGAAAAACAGGACCCCAAAAGAGCTTGCTTGTATTTGCTTTCTCTCTCTTTAAGTGGGTCACAGGGAAAGAGGGAATGTATGTTGGGACAGAGGGTTGTTCGACCCAGTCAACTTGGCAGCTTTGATGTTTGCAGGTACAGCCCTTTATTCAACTGGCCAAAAACTGGCCTTCCCCCAAAGTGTCCTCCTTTGCAAAGGGCGTCCCATCTGGGATCCACCCTTCCCGTGCCCACACAAGTTTCCAATTTATTCCCAGGAACCCCAGAGAGGGATTGAAATGCTAATAATGCTGCTGGGTAAAGGACTGCTGATCCAGTCTGGCAAACTCTGGGGATTTTCTTCCACCTGCTGAATATATATATGGAAGCTACAGTTCCCAACTTCCCAGCTGCAGGACCAATACAGTGGTGGGATTTAATTTTTATTTTTTATTTTTTTTATATACTACCGGTTCTGTGGGTGTGGCAAACTACTTCTGAAAAAAACCTCACCAGAAAAACTGCAGATTCCTTTGGTTAAAAAAGGCAAAATGTCCACCTTCATACTCTGCTGCTAAGGCCCCATTTAACTCAATATCTCAGAGTCTCAAGACAATTCCAGCCATTTGCTAATGAGTCAAAAAGTTATTTCAACAGGCTGGGTCCTTTAAATCCTGGCACACTTGCATTAAATGAGATTCTCCACCATCACCCAAAGGGTTTATTTGTCCACTGAAATCTGTTTTGCTGGAGAGGGAATTTTTTAAAAAAAAACAACTCCTGTTCTCTGAGAGACTACAGTGATTTTGTAATTGAATTAGTCTTATTGCTGTGGAGGCATTTAAAATAAAAGATGACAATTATCAATCCTTCTAATATTTTCATATACAGGTCATCCTCGACTTAAGAGCACAATGGAGCCCAAAAACTTATATTGCTAAGTGAGAAATTTGTTAAGCGAGTTTTGCCCCATTTTACAACTTTCCTCGCCCCATTTGTTAACTGAATCATTGCAGTTGTTAAATGAGTAACACAGTTGTTAAGTGAATCCTGGTTCCCCCCCCCCATGGACTTTGCTTATTAGGTCACCAAAGTTGATCACATGATCCCACAGGACACTGCAACCATCCTAACTGTGAGTCGAGCATCTGATTAAAATTGCATGACTGTGGGGATGTTGCAATGGGTCAGTCACTTTTTTTCAGTGATGAGGTCGATGTCTATGGAGATTCTCAGCCGTCCAGGTCATGGTTGTCCCAAAGGTGCTTTTTCAAGAGGTAATTGGACTTTCTGGTTTTTATTCAGAGTTTTGCAGCATTAATTCAGCTCCAAAGAAATAAACACAGATGGCTGGAGCTTCATTGAACATCTTTATAAACCCAATGAATAGATTGTACAAACCAGTTGTAGATTTCTCCAACATGGAGCAAACTCAGACAGAAATGGACGTGTTACGAATTCAGAGCTTCAGCAGCAACTTTAGCAGCTCGGAAACAGACATCAGTTTCACTTTAGTTCAGCAGGCAAGCAGAGGAGAGAAACAGTTTCATTTCCAGCAGACAGACTCAGAGCTCAAACACAGCTTCAGAGCTGCAGAGATTAATATAGAGCATGCCTAGGCTACTTCTAGTTTCAGTCCCCAGCCTAGGCTACTTCTAGTTTCAGTCCCCAGCCTAGGCTACTTCTAGTTTCAGTTCCCAGCCTAGGCTACTTCTAGTTTCAGTTCCCAGCCCTAGCTACTTCTAGTTTCAGTCCCCAGCCTAGGCTACTTCTAGTTTCAGTCCCCAGCCTAGGCTACTTCTAGTTTCAGTTCCCAGCCTAGGCTACTTCTAGTTTCAGTTCCCAGCCTAGGCTACTTCTAGTTTCAGTCCAGCCTAGGCTACTTCTAGTTTCAGTTCCCAGCCTAGGCTACTTCTAGTTTCAGTTCCCAGGCCTAGGCTACTTCTAGTTTCAGTTCCCAGCCTAGGCTACTTCTAGTTTCAGTTCCCAGCCTAGGCTACTTCTAGTTTCGTTCCCAGCCTAGGCTACTTCTAGTTTCGTTCCCAGCCTAGGCTACTTCTAGTTTCAGTCCCAGCCTAGGCTACTTCTAGTTTCAGTTCCCAGCCTAGGCTACTTCTAGTTTCAGTTCCCAGCCTAGGCTACTTCTAGTTTCAGTTCCCAGCCTAGGCTACTTCTAGTTTCAGTCCCAGCCTAGGCTACTTCTAGTTCAGTTCCCAGCCTAGGCTACTTCTAGTTTCAGTTCCCAGCCTAGGCTACTTCTAGTTTCAGTTCCCAGCCTAGGCTACTTCTAGTTTCAGTTCCCAGCCTAGGCTACTTCTAGTTTCAGTCCCAGCCTAGGCTACTTCTAGTTTCAGTTCCCAGCCTAGGCTACTTCTAGTTTCAGTCCCAGCCTAGGCTACTTCTAGTTTCAGTCCCCAGCCTAGGCTACTTCTAGTTTCAGTCCAGCCTAGGCTACTTCTAGTTTCAGTCCCCAGCCTAGGCTACTTCTAGTTTCAGTCCCCAGCCTAGGCTACTTCTAGTTTCAGTCCCAGCCTAGGCTACTTCTAGTTTCAGTCCCAGCCTAGGCTACTTCTAGTTTCAGTCCCAGCCTAGGCTACTTCTAGTTCAGTCCAGCCTAGGCTACTTCTAGTTTCAGTGCCCAGCCTAGGCTACTTCTAGTTTCAGTTCCCAGCCTAGGCTACTTCTAGTTTCAGTTCCAGTTCCCAGCCTAGGCTACTTCTAGTTTCAGTTCCCAGCCTAGGCTACTTCTAGTTTCAGTTCCCAGACTAGGCTACTTCTAGTTTCAGTCCCCAGCCTAGGCTACTTCTAGTTTCAGTCCCCAGCCTAGGCTACTTCTAGTTTCAGTTCCCAGCCTAGGCTACTTCTAGTTTCAGTTCCCAGCCTAGGCTACTTCTAGTTTCAGTTCCCAGCCTAGGCTACTTCTAGTTTCAGTCCCCAGCCTAGGCTACTTCTAGTTTCGGTTCCCAGCCTAGGCTACTTCTAGTTTCAGTTCCCAGCCTAGGCTACTTCTAGTTTCAGTTCCCAGCCTAGGCTACTTCTAGTTTCAGTTCCCAGCCTAGGCTACTTCTAGTTTCAGTCCCCAGCCTAGGCTACTTCTAGTTTCAGTTCCCAGCCTAGGCTACTTCTAGTTTCGGTTCCCAGCCTAGGCTACTTCTAGTTTCGGTTCCCAGCCTAGGCTACTTCTAGTTTCAGTCCCCAGCCTAGGCTATTTCTAGTTTCAGTTCCCAGCCTAGGCTACTTCTAGTTTCAGTTCCCAGCCTAGGCTACTTCTAGTTTCAGTTCCCAGCCTAGGCTACTTCTAGTTTCAGTTCCCAGCCTAGGCTACTTCTAGTTTCAGTTCCCAGCCTAGGCTACTTCTAGTTTCGGTTCCCAGCCTAGGCTACTTCTAGTTTCGGTTCCCAGCCTAGGCTACTTCTAGTTTCAGTCCCCAGCCTAGGCTACTTCTAGTTTCAGTTCCCAGCCTAGGCTACTTCTAGTTTCAGTTCCCAGCCTAGGCTACTTCTAGTTTCAGTCCCCAGACTAGGCTATTTCTAGTTTCAGTTCCCAGCCTAGGCTACTTCTAGTTTCGGTTCCCAGCCTAGGCTACTTCTAGTTTCAGTCCCCAGCCTAGGCTACTTCTAGTTTCAGTTCCCAGCCTAGGCTACTTCTAGTTTCAGTTCCCAGCCTAGGCTACTTCTAGTTTCAGTCCCCAGACTAGGCTATTTCTAGTTTCAGTCCCCAGCCTAGGCTACTTCTAGTTTCAGTTCCCAGCCTAGGCTACTTCTAGTTTCAGTCCCCAGCCTAGGCTACTTCTAGTTTCAGTCCCCAGCCTAGGCTACTTCTAGTTTCAGTTCCCAGCCTAGGCTACTTCTAGTTTCAGTTCCCAGCCTAGGCTACTTCTAGTTTCGGTTCCCAGCCTAGGCTACTTCTAGTTTCAGTTCCCAGCCTAGGCTACTTCTAGTTTCAGTCCCCAGCCTAGGCTACTTCTAGTTTCGGTTCCCAGCCTAGGCTACTTCTAGTTTCAGTTCCCAGCCTAGGCTACTTCTAGTTTCAGTCCCCAGCCTAGGCTACTTCTAGTTTCAGTCCCCAGCCTAGGCTACTTCTAGTTTCAGTTCCCAGCCTAGGCTACTTCTAGTTTCAGTCCCCAGCCTAGGCTACTTCTAGTTTCAGTTCCCAGCCTAGGCTACTTCTAGTTTCAGTCCCCAGCCTAGGCTACTTCTAGTTTCAGTTCCCAGCCTAGGCTACTTCTAGTTTCAGTTCCCAGCCTAGGCTACTTCTAGTTTCAGTTCCCAGCCTAGGCTACTTCTAGTTTCAGTTCCCAGCCTAGGCTATTTCTAGTTTCAGTTCCCAGCCTAGGCTACTTCTAGTTTCAGTTCCCAGCCTAGGCTACTTCTAGTTTCAGTTCCCAGCCTAGGCTACTTCTAGTTTCAGTTCCCAGCCTAGGCTACTTCTAGTTTCGGTTCCCAGCCTAGGCTACTTCTAGTTTCGGTTCCCAGCCTAGGCTACTTCTAGTTTCAGTCCCCAGCCTAGGCTACTTCTAGTTTCAGTCCCCAGCCTAGGCTACTTCTAGTTTCGGTTCCCAGCCTAGGCTACTTCTAGTTTCAGTCCCCAGCCTAGGCTACTTCTAGTTTCAGTCCCCAGCCTAGGCTACTTCTAGTTTCAGTTCCCAGCCTAGGCTACTTCTAGTTTCAGTTCCCAGCCTAGGCTACTTCTAGTTTCAGTTCCCAGACTAGGCTACTTCTAGTTTCAGTTCCCAGACTAGGCTATTTCTAGTTTCAGTTCCCAGCCTAGGCTACTTCTAGTTTCAGTTCCCAGCCTAGGCTACTTCTAGTTTCAGTTCCCAGCCTAGGCTACTTCTAGTTTCAGTTCCCAGCCTAGGCTACTTCTAGTTTCAGTCCCCAGCCTAGGCTACTTCTAGTTTCAGTTCCCAGACTAGGCTACTTCTAGTTTCAGTCCCCAGCCTAGGCTACTTCTAGTTTCAGTCCCCAGCCTAGGCTACTTCTAGTTTCAGTTCCCAGCCTAGGCTACTTCTAGTTTCAGTTCCCAGACTAGGCTATTTCTAGTTTCAGTCCCCAGCCTAGGCTACTTCTAGTTTCAGTCCCCAGCCTAGGCTACTTCTAGTTTCAGTTCCCAGCCTAGGCTACTTCTAGTTTCAGTTCCCAGCCTAGGCTACTTCTAGTTTCGGTCCCCAGCCTAGGCTACTTCTAGTTTCGGTTCCCAGCCTAGGCTACTTCTAGTTTCAGTTCCCAGCCTAGGCTACTTCTAGTTTCAGTTCCCAGCCTAGGCTACTTCTAGTTTCAGTTCCCAGCCTAGGCTACTTCTAGTTTCAGTCCCCAGCCTAGGCTACTTCTAGTTTCAGTTCCCAGCCTAGGCTACTTCTAGTTTCGGTTCCCAGCCTAGGCTACTTCTAGTTTCGGTTCCCAGCCTAGGCTACTTCTAGTTTCAGTCCCCAGCCTAGGCTACTTCTAGTTTCAGTCCCCAGCCTAGGCTACTTCTAGTTTCAGTTCCCAGCCTAGGCTACTTCTAGTTTCAGTTCCCAGCCTAGGCTACTTCTAGTTTCAGTTCCAGCCTAGGCTACTTCTAGTTTCAGGTCCCAGCCTAGGCTACTTCCAGTTTCAGTCCCAGCCTAGGCTACTTCTAGTTTCAGTTCCCAGCCTAGGCTACTTCTAGTTTCGGTTCCCAGCCTAGGCTACTTCTAGTTTCGGTTCCCAGCCTAGGCTACTTCTAGTTTCGGTTCCCAGCCTAGGCTACTTCTAGTTTCAGTCCCAGCCTAGGCTACTTCTAGTTTCAGTTCCCAGCCTAGGCTACTTCTAGTTTCAGTTCCCAGCCTAGGCTACTTCTAGTTTCAGTTCCCAGCCTAGGCTACTTCTAGTTTCAGTTCCCAGCCTAGGCTACTTCTAGTTTCAGTCCCAGCCTAGGCTACTTCTAGTTTCAGTCCCAGCCTAGGCTACTTCTAGTTTCAGTTCCCAGCCTAGGCTACTTCTAGTTTCAGTTCCCAGCCTAGGCTACTTCTAGTTTCAGTTCCCAGCCTAGGCTACTTCTAGTTTCAGTCCCAGCCTAGGCTACTTCTAGTTTCAGTCCCAGCCTAGGCTACTTCTAGTTTCAGTTCCCAGACTAGGCTACTTCTAGTTTCAGTTCCCAGCCTAGGCTACTTCTAGTTTCAGTTCCCAGCCTAGGCTACTTCTAGTTTCAGTTCCCAGCCTAGGCTACTTCTAGTTTCAGTCCCAGCCTAGGCTACTTCTAGTTTCAGTTCCCAGCCTAGGCTACTTCTAGTTTCAGTTCCCAGCCTAGGCTACTTCTAGTTTCAGTCCCCAGCCTAGGCTACTTCTAGTTTCAGTCCCCAGCCTAGGCTACTTCTAGTTTCGGTTCCCAGCCTAGGCTACTTCTAGTTTCGGTTCCCAGCCTAGGCTACTTCTAGTTTCGGTTCCCAGCCTAGGCTACTTCTAGTTTCGGTTCCCAGCCTAGGCTACTTCTAGTTTCGGTTCCCAGCCTAGGCTACTTCTAGTTTCAGTTCCCAGACTAGGCTACTTCTAGTTTCGGTCCCAGCCTAGGCTACTTCTAGTTTCGGTTCCCAGCCTAGGCTACTTCTAGTTTCGGTTCCCAGCCTAGGCTACTTCTAGTTTCGGTTCCCAGCCTAGGCTACTTCTAGTTTCGGTTCCCAGCCTAGGCTACTTCTAGTTTCGGTTCCCAGCCTAGGCTACTTCTAGTTTCGGTTCCCAGCCTAGGCTACTTCTAGTTTCAGTCCCAGCCTAGGCTACTTCTAGTTTCAGTTCCCAGACTAGGCTACTTCTAGTTTCGGTCCCAGCCTAGGCTACTTCTAGTTTCGGTTCCCAGCCTAGGCTACTTCTAGTTTCGGTTCCCAGCCTAGGCTACTTCTAGTTTCGGTTCCCAGCCTAGGCTACTTCTAGTTTCGGTTCCCAGCCTAGGCTACTTCTAGTTTCGGTTCCCAGCCTAGGCTACTTCTAGTTTCGGTTCCCAGCCTAGGCTACTTCTAGTTTCGGTTCCCAGCCTAGGCTACTTCTAGTTTCGGTTCCCAGCCTAGGCTACTTCTAGTTTCAGTTCCCAGACTAGGCTACTTCTAGTTTCAGTCCCAGCCTAGGCTACTTCTAGTTTCGGTTCCCAGCCTAGGCTACTTCTAGTTTCGGTTCCCAGCCTAGGCTACTTCTAGTTTCAGTTCCCAGCCTAGGCTACTTCTAGTTTCGGTTCCCAGCCTAGGCTACTTCTAGTTTCGGTTCCCAGCCTAGGCTACTTCTAGTTTCGGTTCCCAGCCTAGGCTACTTCTAGTTTCGGTTCCCAGCCTAGGCTACTTCTAGTTTCGGTTCCCAGCCTAGGCTACTTCTAGTTTCGGTTCCCAGACTAGGCTACTTCTAGTTTCAGTTCCCAGACTAGGCTACTTCTAGTTTCAGTTCCCAGCCTAGGCTACTTCTAGTTTCGGTTCCCAGCCTAGGCTACTTCTAGTTTCGGTTCCCAGCCTAGGCTACTTCTAGTTTCGGTTCCCAGCCTAGGCTACTTCTAGTTTCGGTTCCCAGCCTAGGCTACTTCTAGTTTCAGTTCCCAGACTAGGCTACTTCTAGTTTCAGTCCCAGCCTAGGCTACTTCTAGTTTCGGTTCCCAGCCTAGGCTACTTCTAGTTTCAGTCCCAGCCTAGGCTACTTCTAGTTTCGGTTCCCAGCCTAGGCTACTTCTAGTTTCAGTTCCCAGCCTAGGCTACTTCTAGTTTCGGTTCCCAGACTAGGCTACTTCTACTTTCAGTTCCCAGCCTAGGCTACTTCTAGTTTCAGTCCCAGCCTAGGCTACTTCTAGTTTCAGTCCCCAGCCTAGGCTACTTCTAGTTTCGGTTCCCAGCCTAGGCTACTTCTAGTTTCGGTTCCCAGCCTAGGCTACTTCTAGTTTCAGTTCCCAGACTAGGCTACTTCTAGTTTCAGTCCCAGCCTAGGCTACTTCTAGTTTCAGTTCCCAGCCTAGGCTACTTCTAGTTTCAGTCCCCAGCCTAGGCTACTTCTACTTTCAGTTCCCAGCCTAGGCTACTTCTAGTTTCGGTTCCCAGACTAGGCTACTTCTAGTTTCGGTTCCCAGCCTAGGCTACTTCTAGTTTCAGTTCCCAGCCTAGACTACTTCTAGTTTCAGTTCCCAGCCTAGGCTACTTCTAGTTTCAGTTCCCAGCCTAGGCTACTTCTAGTTTCAGTCCCCAGCCTAGGCTACTTCTAGTTTCAGTTCCCAGCCTAGGCTACTTCTAGTTTCAGTTCCCAGCCTAGGCTACTTCTAGTTTCGGTTCCCAGACTAGGCTACTTCTAGTTTCGGTTCCCAGCCTAGGCTACTTCTAGTTTCAGTTCCCAGCCTAGGCTACTTCTAGTTTCAGTCCCAGCCTAGGCTACTTCTAGTTTCAGTTCCCAGCCTAGGCTACTTCTAGTTTCAGTTCCCAGCCTAGGCTACTTCTAGTTTCGGTTCCCAGCCTAGGCTACTTCTAGTTTCAGTTCCCAGCCTAGGCTACTTCTAGTTTCAGTTCCCAGCCTAGGCTACTTCTAGTTTCAGTTCCCAGCCTAGGCTACTTCTAGTTTCAGTTCCCAGCCTAGGCTACTTCTAGTTTCAGTCCCAGCCTAGGCTACTTCTAGTTTCAGTTCCCAGCCTAGGCTGCTTCTAGTTTCGGTTCCCAGCCTAGGCTACTTCTAGTTTCAGTTCCCAGCCTAGGCTACTTCTAGTTTCAGTTCCCAGCCTAGGCTACTTCTAGTTTCAGTCCCCAGCCTAGGCTACTTCTAGTTTCAGTTCCCAGCCTAGGCTACTTCTAGTTTCAGTCCCAGCCTAGGCTACTTCTAGTTTCAGTTCCCAGCCTAGGCTACTTCTAGTTTCAGGTCCCAGCCTAGGCTACTTCCAGTTTCAGTCCCAGCCTAGGCTACTTCTAGTTTCAGTCCCAGCCTAGGCTACTTCTAGTTTCAGTCCCAGCCTAGGCTACTTCTAGTTTCAGTTCCCAGCCTAGGCTACTTCTAGTTTCAGTCCCAGCCTAGGCTACTTCTAGTTTCAGGTCCCAGCCTAGGCTACTTCCAGTTTCAGTCCCAGCCTAGGCTACTTCTAGTTTCAGTCCCAGCCTAGGCTACTTCTAGTTTCAGTCCCAGCCTAGGCTACTTCTAGTTTCAGTCCCAGCCTAGGCTACTTCTAGTTTCAGGTCCCAGCCTAGGCTACTTCCAGTTTCAGTCCCAGCCTAGGCTACTTCTAGTTTCAGTCCCCAGCCTAGGCTACTTCTAGTTTCAGTTCCCAGCCTAGGCTACTTCTAGTTTCAGTTCCCAGCCTAGACTACTTCTAGTTTCAGTCCCAGCCTAGGCTACTTCTAGTTTCAGTCCCAGCCTAGGCTACTTCTAGTTTCAGTTCCCAGCCTAGGCTACTTCTAGTTTCAGTTCCCAGCCTAGGCTACTTCTAGTTTCAGTTCCCAGCCTAGGCTACTTCTAGTTTCAGTCCCAGCCTAGGCTACTTCTAGTTTCAGTTCCCAGCCTAGGCTACTTCTAGTTTCAGTCCCAGCCTAGGCTACTTCTAGTTTCAGTTCCCAGCCTAGGCTACTTCTAGTTTCAGTTCCCAGCCTAGGCTACTTCTAGTTTCAGTTCCCAGCCTAGGCTACTTCTAGTTTCAGTTCCCAGCCTAGGCTACTTCTAGTTTCAGTTCCCAGCCTAGGCTACTTCTAGTTTCAGTTCCCAGCCTAGGCTACTTCTAGTTTCAGTCCCAGCCTAGGCTACTTCTAGTTTCAGTTCCCAGCCTAGGCTACTTCTAGTTTCAGTTCCCAGCCTAGGCTACTTCTAGTTTCAGTTCCCAGCCTAGGCTACTTCTAGTTTCAGTCCCCAGCCTAGGCTACTTCTAGTTTCAGTCCCCAGCCTAGGCTACTTCTAGTTTCAGTTCCCAGCCTAGGCTACTTCTAGTTTCAGTCCCAGCCTAGGCTACTTCTAGTTTCAGTTCCCAGCCTAGGCTACTTCTAGTTTCAGTTCCCAGCCTAGGCTACTTCTAGTTTCAGTTCCCAGCCTAGGCTACTTCTAGTTTCAGTCCCAGCCTAGGCTACTTCTAGTTTCAGTCCCAGCCTAGGCTACTTCTAGTTTCAGTTCCCAGCCTAGGCTACTTCTAGTTTCAGTCCCCAGCCTAGGCTACTTCTAGTTTCAGTTCCCAGCCTAGGCTACTTCTAGTTTCAGTTCCCAGCCTAGGCTACTTCTAGTTTCAGTCCCAGCCTAGGCTACTTCTAGTTTCAGTCCCAGCCTAGGCTACTTCTAGTTTCAGTTCCCAGCCTAGGCTACTTCTAGTTTCAGTCCCCAGCCTAGGCTACTTCTAGTTTCAGTTCCCAGCCTAGGCTACTTCTAGTTTCAGTTCCCAGCCTAGGCTACTTCTAGTTTCAGTCCCAGCCTAGGCTACTTCTAGTTTCAGTTCCCAGCCTAGGCTACTTCTAGTTTCAGTTCCCAGCCTAGGCTACTTCTAGTTTCAGTTCCCAGCCTAGGCTACTTCTAGTTTCAGTTCCCAGCCTAGGCTACTTCTAGTTTCAGTTCCCAGCCTAGGCTACTTCTAGTTTCAGTCCCAGCCTAGGCTACTTCTAGTTTCAGTTCCCAGCCTAGGCTACTTCTAGTTTCAGTTCCCAGCCTAGGCTACTTCTAGTTTCAGTCCCCAGCCTAGGCTACTTCTAGTTTCAGTTCCCAGCCTAGGCTACTTCTAGTTTCAGTCCCAGCCTAGGCTACTTCTAGTTTCAGTCCCCAGCCTAGGCTACTTCTAGTTTCAGTTCCCAGCCTAGGCTACTTCTAGTTTCAGTTCCCAGCCTAGGCTACTTCTAGTTTCAGTCCCAGCCTAGGCTACTTCTAGTTTCAGTTCCCAGCCTAGGCTACTTCTAGTTTCAGTTCCCAGCCTAGGCTACTTCTAGTTTCAGTCCCAGCCTAGGCTACTTCTAGTTTCAGTTCCCAGCCTAGGCTACTTCTAGTTTCAGTTCCCAGCCTAGGCTACTTCTAGTTTCAGTCCCCAGCCTAGGCTACTTCTAGTTTCAGTCCCCAGCCTAGGCTACTTCTAGTTTCAGTTCCCAGCCTAGGCTACTTCTAGTTTCAGTCCCAGCCTAGGCTACTTCTAGTTTCAGTTCCCAGCCTAGGCTACTTCTAGTTTCAGTCCCAGCCTAGGCTACTTCTAGTTTCAGTCCCCAGCCTAGGCTACTTCTAGTTTCAGTTCCCAGCCTAGGCTACTTCTAGTTTCAGTCCCCAGCCTAGGCTACTTCTAGTTTCAGTCCCCAGCCTAGGCTACTTCTAGTTTCAGTTTCCAAAAACAGTCCTCATTAGCTGATTTAGTTGCTATGCCTATTCATTGGCTGACCTTGTTACCATGTTCTATTCC